>CM064565.1:4273328-4566979 GCA_032716605.1 Paralithodes platypus | reverse complement strand
TCCTAATTAAACCCTCTGAGTTCACACATACACCCTTCCTAATTACCCCTCCTGATTTCCATATACCCTTCCCTAATTAACCCTCTGATTTTCCCATACACCCTTCCCTAATTAACCCTCTGATTTCCATAGACCGCTTCCTAATTATAACCCTCTGATTTCCATACACCCTTCCCTAATTAAACACCTCTTGATTTTCCATATACCCTTTTTAATTAACCCTCTGATTTCCATACACCCTTCCTAATTAACCCTCTGGTTTCCATACACCCTTCCTAATTAACCTATGATTGCCATATACCTTCCTAAATCAAACCCTCTGATTTCCCCATCCAACCCTTCCATTAACCTCTGATTTCCATACACCCTTCCTAATTAACCCTCTGATTTCCACACACCCTTCCTAATTAACCCTCTGATTTCCACACACCCTTCCTAATTAACCCTCTGATTTCCATACACCCTTCCTAATTAACCCTCTGATGTTTCCATACACCCTTCCTAAATTAACCCTCTGATTTCCACACAACCCTTCCTAATTAACCCTCTGATTTCCATATACCCTTCCTAATTAACCCTCTCATTTCCACACACCCTTCCTAATTAACCCTCTGATTTCCACACACCCTTCCTAATTAACCCTCTGATTTCCATACACCCTTCCTAATTTACCCTCTGATTTCCACACACCCTTCCTAATTAACCCTCTGATTTCCACACACCCTTCCTAATCTGAATAAAATCTTCTAATAATAGCCGGAACACAGAACAGAAGTGCGTCATCGATCCTCAGAGGGTTAAGGGGGGTGACCTGTTTTTGTTCTGTCCTTTTCTATCTTTCTCTGGCTTGTATCCATTCGGCCCCATTCAGCCTACTTTTTAAAGACGTTTATCCCCATCCAGGTGTCAATTATTTTACTGGTGAGCGGTAGCGAGCCAGCATATTTTTTAGTTTTGTTTGACAGCAGGCTAAATTTGTACATTTTTTGATAGAAAAATGTCTCCGGCGAAGCGGATTTTCTTAATATAAGGCGGGCTCGCTATCGCTCGCCAGGAAGAATCGACACCTAGATGGGGATAAACCTCTTAAAAATAGTTGGCTGAATGGGGCCCGAATGGATACAAGCCAGGGAAAGAGAGAAAAGGACAGAAATAACAAAAGCAGGTCACCCCCCTTAATGTGTGTTACTTTCAACTCGGCGAAGCAGGAACAGGCTTATGGAGCATAGTGCCGCCCCCCCCCCCTCCCCCCCCCCCCTCCCCCCAATCCAAATATTGTAGGAACACAAACCTATCTCTCCACCACCGATTCCTCTTAAATTGGCTTGTTGGCTTAGATGGTTCGTTCTTTTTATCTGTGAGGGTGTTATAGGCTGGCTTTCTTTCTTTGACTCTCTCTCTCTCTCTCTCTCTCTCTCTCTCTCTCTCTCTCTCTCTCTCTCTCTCTCTCTCTTTCTGACCACCTCGTTTGGATCGTAAGGTCTGTGTGGCCAGTGTATATATGTAAATCTATGTAAATATATATCTATCTTTTTCTTCTCTCTATTCTCTCTCTCTCTCTCTTTCTGACCACCTCGTTTGGATCGTAAGGTCTGTGTGGCCAGTTGTCATATGTAAATTCTATGTAAAATATATATCTATCTATAATCTATCTCTCCCTCTTTCCTCTCTCATCTCTCCGTCCTTCTCCTCGTCGTCTATCTTTCTCCTTCATCTCTCTCTCTCTTCCCAACTCTCCTCTCTCCTCCCTCTCCTCTCTCATCCGCTCATCTCTCTCTCTCTCTCTCTCCGTTCCCCCATCCAGCGTCCCCTCACTCTCTTTCTCTCCGCCTCCCTCCCGTCCCGCTCATCCCCTTCTCACCCCTGCTCGCGCCAGTCCCCCTCCTCTCTCTCTCCTCCTCAATCCTCTCCCGTCCTACTTCCCTCCCTTTTCCTCCCCCCTCCCCTCCTCTCTCCCTCTCTCTCTCGCTCTCGTACTCTGTCATCTCTACCGACACTGTTTATGTCAAGATTTATGAATGCCGTATGTATTATGTAATTAGTTTAAGATAATTTTATTGTAAGAACAGTCCATTTGTATATTTTGATGGAATAAAATAACTGAATCTCTTCGCTCCCCTCGGCCATCCTCTCTCTCCTCTCTTCCTCTCTCTCTCTCCCTCTCTCTCTCGGTCCTCCCTCCCCGTCTGCTTCCTTCTCCCTGTCACCTCTCATCCTCTCTCCCCTCCTCTCTCCACATCTCCACTCTTCTCTCTCTCCTTCCTCTCTACCCTCTACTCTCTCTCTCGTCGTCGCTCTCTCCTCCTCGCCCTCTCTTCATCCCTCCCTCTCCCCTCTCCCTCCCTGAACATCTCTCCCTCTCTCTCTCTCTCTCTCTCGTTCTCTCTCATCTCTCGTCGTCTTCTCCTCCATCTCTCTCCTCTCTCTATCTCTCCGTTGTCAGCAGCGTAGCAACACAAGTTAATCACTTCCCTTTAGAAATAAACCATACAATGAGAGAGTTAAGAGAACGTCGACCTGTTTTTCCGCTAAAGAAACGGAGAATAAGGGGATAGCTGATAGAGTGGCTTTAAGATACTAAAAGGCTTTAGTAACGTAAATTCTAATAATCTATTTAAGATAGCCAAAGAAGGTTCCACAAGAGGAAACAAATTAAAACTAACAGGCAGGAAAGCGAACCTAGACATAACTAAAGCATTCTTCTATCAACCCACAGATATTATTAATGAGTGTAATAAGCTCCCTAATGCAGTTATTGACAGTGACCTCCGATATACACTTAATAAAAAGGTTAGACACATATCACAGAAAAGTTGGTCTGCAGTAGAAGCTGATCACTGATAAGAGAACCTGGCGGAAATGAAAACTTTTTCAGTTGAAGAGGACAGAAAAAAAAAATATGTATGTGTGTGTGTAGGCCTATATGTATGTATGTATTTATGTATATATATGTAATATGTGTATATGTGTTTATGGATATATATATGTGTATATATGTATATAAATAATAATAAAAAAAAGTGAAGGTGTGCATGCCCTTTCCTTTCTATTTCTAACTAAAAAAAAAAAAAAAAAAAAAAAAAAAATACTATAAATTCCTTCAGTCGCAATTTCCAAGCCCTGGCAAGGTTATTCACTTTCTAACTATTTTCATGTTGTACTGGCAACATTTGCCGTATGGATCGTAAGGGTGGGGAGAGAGCCTTCATCTTGTTGCTATCACTTTCCTTCCACTTTCTCTTAGGGTTGCTATCTCTATTAGGATTAAGTCCTGGTCACTTCGTAGGGATCGTAAGATCTGTGTGGCCAGTGTATCTATGTAAATATATGTAAAATGTAAATCTATGTAAATCTCTCTCTTCCTCTCCCACCCACCAAAGGATGTCCACAAACTTCTGAAGTTGCCAAAGTTGCACCTGGTTTTGAGATATGTTTAAGGGGGTAGTGCTTGTTTTATATTTATTTCGTTAGTTTATTTAGTTAGTTGTTGTTGTTGTTCCCCAAGCTGCCTGGCCGAACAGCCCCAAGGCCCCGAGCAATTCCAAGGCCATAACCGAGCGCCCCCACAGAACCCTCCCTGCCGACCACAATAAAAGGCCTGTGTGACCCGAAGCCACTCCATGGCGGGGAGCCGAGGAGGGTGCGGAAACGCCCGGGAAACCAAAGCCCCACCCAGGGCCCTGTGCCCCTCAGCAATTATGAAGAGAAAGTTGAGGGGCAAGGGAAAAATGTGACGCTTTGGCTTCCAATCTTGGTAGATTGGGGAGGGTCAATCCACGGAAAAGACGCCGTCACCTTGAGATCTAGAAAATATATAAGGTTAAAGGAACAGTCCAGAGTAAGAGCTATGGGTATGGCAAGAAGATCGCTCAGTTCTCACTCTGATAGACCAGCCCATCACCACATGACTAGAACCCAATCCTCTCAGCATCAGCTAGGAAAGGCCCTAGAAAGATAGCTCCCCTATTTCAATCCCTTTCGGGGTCGGGCAGTTTAGTTTTAGTTTTAGTTTATTTAGTTAGTGTATTTAGTTAGTTTTAGTGTATTTAGTTAGTTTATTTAGTTAGTTAGTTAGTTTATTTAGTTAGTGTATTTAGTTAGTTTTAGTGTATTGTTAGTTTATTTAGTTAGTGTATTTACTTAGTTTTAGTGTATTTAGTTAGTTTATTTAGTTAGTTAGTTAGTTTATTTAGTTAGTTTTAGTGTATTGTTAGTTTATTTAGTTAGTGTATTTACTTAGTATTAGTGTATTTAGTTAGTTTATTTAGTTAGTTAGTTTATTTAGTTAGTGTATTTAGTTCGTTTTAGTGTATTTAGTTAGTTTATTTAGTTAGTTTATTTAGTTGGTCTATTTAGTTTATTTATTTAGGCTATAGTTTATTTATTTAGTTTATTTAGTCTATTTAGTTAGTTTATTTAGTTAATGTATTTAGTTAGTTTATTTAGATAGTTTATTTAATTAGTGTATTTAGTCTATTTAGTTTATTTAGTCTATTTAGTTAGTTTATTTAATTAGTTTATTTAGTTAGTGTATTTAGTTTATTTAGTTAGTGTATTTAGTCTATTTAGTGTTTTTTTTTTTTTTTTTTTTTTTTTCTATATTCCAACATACTTCCTCTCAGGTCATAGGCGGGAATGCCGTAACATTCACCACTTTAACAATGAACAGTGAAGCCCGTGAGGTCTTGTTCCAGTCTAGGGAGTGAGACATGTTGAAAAAAGCAGAGTAGAGTAACAACGAGCACCTGCCATCTTGCCTCACCATGAGCACGGTGCTTCACTCATGGCCAGAAACGAACCCCATCTCTGCAAGCCACCTCAATTCCCCGTTGCTTCAACTGTCTCACCCCCCTACACTCGGACTCTCACACTTACAACACACACACCCACCACCTGGTTGAGCAGATAACTCACCAGGCATTGCAACCCCTATACATATTTTGAATCATGGGGAATGATTCATACAGTGCTATTTAATCAGGGAACAATGAGGGTATTTTATTGACGTTTTCGGTGCGCTTGTGGTAATGCACTGATTACTCAGGTACAAACACAAATTCCATCCCAATAATATCTTCCCATTGATACATCGGGATTTGAACCCGGGACCTTTGGATTACCAGGCCAGTGGCAAGACCACTCCACCACACCTCTTAGTTTATTTAGTTAGTGTATTTAGTCTATTTAGTGTATTTAGTTTATTTAGTTTATTTAGTTAGTTTACTTAGTCTATTTAGTCAGTTTCCATGCTAGACCACTAACAAGCTTAAAAATACACCCCCTAGACCCTCTTTCAAGATAAATTTGTACATTTTTCGGTAGAAAAATGTCCTGGCCGAAGGCCGGTTCCTTCTAAGAATACAGGCTCGCTGTCGCTTGCCTGGAAAAAATCGACACCTAAATGGCACGAAAGGTCTTGATATTGACAAAGAAATGGGTCGAAAGGTCTGAAAATCGCCACACTAATGGAACGAACGTCTTAACATCTCAAAACTAATATGTTGAAAATATGAGGGAGAAGGGGGTCCCGAAAAAGTGACTACCTCCCCCTTAACGTTGCGGCGGCCCGGTTTGTGTGTGTAATGGTGTGTACAATATTATCCCATGGTTAAAGCTCTCTCTCTCTCTCTCTCTCTCTCTCTCTCTCTCCTCGCCGCTCTCGCTCTCCCCTCTCTCAGTCTCTCTCTCATCTCGTCTTCTCCTCTCCTCTCCTCGTCATCTCTCGGACTCTCCTCCTCTCTCTCTTTGTATGCCGTGTTATTAGAATTAGTAGCCTAGTGTGTGTGTATGTATATATATTTTTTTTTTCAACCTAATCATAGTTTCTCTCTCTCTCTCTCTCTCTCTCTCTCTCTCTCTCTCTCTCTCTCTCTCTCTTTGTATGCCGTGTTATTAGAATTAGTAGCCTAGTGTGTGTGTATGTATATATATATTTTTTTTCAACCTAATCAAGACGAATGTCGTCTCTCTCTCTCTCCTCTCTCATCCTCTTCCTCTGTCATCTCTACTCCCTCTCCTCTCCTTCTCGTCCTCTCCCCCTCCTCCCTCTCCTCTCCCTCCTCTCCTCTCTCTCTCTCCTCCTCTCCCCCCTCCGACGGGTATCTCTATCCTCTCTCTCTCTCTCTCTCTCTCTCTCTCTCTCTCTCTCTCTCTCTCTCTCTCTCTCTCCCCCTCCCCTTGGTAGAGGAGCCCCCATCACTTACGGTTAGCTGTGCAGTTGCCTAGAAATGAGATTATTAGAGACAACACCCAGGAGAGAGAGAGAGAGTTAAGACAAGGAGAGAGAGATAATTAAGACAGAGAGTTGAGAAATAGTTAAGAGAGAGAGATTGCACATGGGTATACACAAACAGCAAGATACACATATACAGAACACACACATACACACACACACACACACACACACACACGTAGACAAACAAGCAAACGAATTGACACACACACACACACAGGGAGAGAGAGACAGAGAGCGACAGAGAGAGCGAGAGACATATCGGGAACAAAGAGAACAGGGAACACATCGTGAAACAAAGAACAAATACAATTACTAACAAAGGCGTACACAGAACACTGACAATTAAGGGGACACTGACTTCTATTTTGGCCTATAAAATAGTACACAAAATTAATTCATTCATTTCATAAAATCTTAGTTTCCTCGCTAGACATCCCTCAAACTTAGAAAAACATCCCTTAGGAAACCCCCCCCCCCCCCCCCCCCCCCGCCCCTCAAGATAAATTTGTCTTGTGGCTGTTTTTTTTTAAAGTTTGATAGAGGTTTAGAGAGCAAACTAAACCCCCTCCTTAACCCCTTCTCTACCGGCAACGTCCTTTCAACTTTATTCTGGCTACTATTAGACGATTTTATTCCATTTAAAAAGGGTCACCAGGAAATAACAGGCTTCAAGCTATCTTACCTAACCCTTTGTACTACCACAGATCCTTCTGAAGCAGCACAAAATAGTCTAAATATAGTTGGAATGAAATACAAAAGACGTCGCCGATGCAAAAGGGGTTAAACTCTCCTTATTTATACAGCATATTTATACAGTAAATTACGGTGATGGGCTTGTTTATCAGAGTGAGAACTGAGCGATCTCTGCCATACCCATAGCTTACTCTGACTGTTCCTTTTACTTATATAATTATTTTCTAGATCTCAAGTGACGGCATCTCTTCCGTGGATTGACTTCCCTACTGCCAACCTAGAGGTTGGCATATTGGAAGCCAAAGCGTCACATTTTTCCTTTGCTCCTCAACTTTCTCTTCATAATTGCTGAAGGGCACAGGGCCTTGGGTTGGGCTTTGGTTTCCCAGGCGTTTCTGCACCCTCCTCAGCTCCCCGCCTTGGAGTGGCTTAGGTCACCCAGGCTTTATTGTGGTAGACAGGGAGGGTTCTGTGAGGGCGCTCGGTTATGACCTTGGCCTTGTTCGGGGCCTTGGGGCTGTTCGGCCAGGCAGCCTGGGGAACAACAACAACAACAACAACAACCAGTAAATTATGTTGCACAATACCGTCTGAGCTCCCTTAAACAACAAAACAAACACCAGGCACAGCGTAACCCTTTCACAGTTTTCGGAGCAAAGGGAGGTTTGTGCAAGGTGAGAAATCCTGGAATGCAAGCTATAAGTGCAATGTACTGTACCAAGGGATAGTTGTACCAAAAGTGATGTATGGGGCTGAGATATGGGGTCTACATATACACATACAAGAGAAAAGAAGGTTGGATGTGATGGAGATGAGTTGCTTGAGGAGTATGTGTGGAGTGACGCATAGAGACAGATTGAGAAATGAAGAGGTACAGTTGGTCAAAGTGCCAGCTGACCCACCCTTGCTCTGGGGCTCGCAGAATTATCTGGCAATACTGGTGTAGGAAGGAGGTGTGTCTTACAAAGATTGGGATTGGTAGATCTGATTTCAGCTATATCATTGTTAGAACATAATATTACTAAACAAGGGAAAGTAAGCCTATCTCAAATAAAAATGCATACATCGCTATGTATGATCCCGAACATTCACCCAAAGTTCTTAGATTTGCTTAAATATTCAAGTTATTATATCCACTGATTGGCAACGCATATAAAACCTGCTGGCTGCCACAACATACTTTACTCGATTTTAGAAGAATACATATTTCTATTTTATTGGTAGCTGCTTAATGAAGGAGCATTTAGTCTTCACAACGTGAACATTACAGAGTCTAATTTGCAGTAATATACAGGACAGACACAGGTAACACATTAATGGCAAGTGGTATCCCTGCACTACTACACCAGTATTGCCAGCTAATTCTGCGAGCCCCAGAGCGAGGGTGGGTCAGCTGGAACTTTGACCAACTGTACGTAGGAGAGTGGGACAACAGGAACCCCTATCAGCCAGAGTGGAAAGAAGGGTGCTATGCTGGTATGGACATGTTGAACGAATGGAAGATGATAGGCTTACAAAGAAAATGTATGAGTCAGAAACAATACAACAAAACAATACATTAATATACAACCCAACACTATACATTACCCTTCACTTTGACAGCACCCTAGTGACCCCCAACACAATACATCTCTCTTACAGGACAATAAATAGCTATAACACCGATGCTCTGTCTGTTCGCGACCCGACTCGTAATTTTTGACGCGGTGGGTGCCGCTTCTTCCCGAAAAATGCGTTAATTGGCTGGTCTGGGGTAGAGATCCTATAGTTATAAAGAGACAGGCCAACCAACATTTTGAATCCTACGGAGGCATTAATCATTTATGAACCCTTTTATTTTGCTTATATATTAACAAATACACACCATATCCTAAAATATATAGATAGGCTAATGATTTACCAAAGTTACTATAAAATCTCTAGTCTGGAGAGAGAGAGAGAGAGAGAGCGCGAGAGAGAGCAAAACAGAGAGAGAGTGAGAGTGAAAGAGAGAAAGAGAGAATTGTGTGAAAAACTAACATTGTACAAAGGAGTACAAAGGAAATCGAGAAACAACAGGTCTAGCGACCCCTCTAAAATATATTTTAAAAGGTGCTCAAGGAGGTGTAATTTAAAGCTTGATGGAGGTATAGGGAACAAGCAAAATAAATCTATTTAAGGGGGAATGGGCCGGTTTTCTGGACAACTTCTCCCTCGTGTTTAGCCCCCTTAGTTTTCAGATTTTAAGACGTTCGGCCCATTAGTTTGACGATTTAAGACCTTTCGGCCCATTTCTTTGTCAATATTAAGACCTTTCGTCCTATTTAGGTGTCGATTTTTGTCCTGGCGAACGATAGTGAGCCTGTACTTTTGGAAGAAACGGCCTTCGGCCGGGAAATTTGTCTACCGAAAAATGTACAAATTAATCTAGAAGGGGGATCTAGTGGGTGTTTTTAAGCTTGGTGGAGGTCTAGGGAGGAAACTAATAAAATAATGAAAAGATACATAAATGATCAAATAAATACGGCCATCCCCCTTTAAGCCGGTATCACACGAGCGCCTTTTCCCTCGACATTTATCCTCAACACTGGTCTGACAGCATATGAGGTCAACATTCAATATATTTCTGTTGCCCAAATTCATCTATCATCAGTCTAGTTTCCGATACCAGTGCAAAATATTCCAGAAATGTTGGTAGGAAAAAAGTTTATCAGAGAATGTTTACTATAAAAGCTCTCGTGTGATACCGGCTTTAAGGAGACGAAGACCCATCGGCGATATACAGTATAGAGAGCCCACGCTCCGCCGACGACAGTGTGGTGACAAGTGACGAGAACCTAATGGTATACACATCAGAGAGGGCCCCCCCCCCCCCCCCCCCACCACACATCCTCTCTCAACCACATCTCCCCCCTACCACCACCATATCCCTCCTACCCTCTGCACACCACACACCCCTACCACCACCACACACCCCTACCACCACCACACACCCTCCTACCCCCACCACACACACACCTGGGCCCTACCCCCACCACACACATCCCTGGGTCCTACCCCCACCACACACCCCTATCCCCACCACACACACCCATACCCCCACCACACACATCCATACCCCCACCAAATCCCCCCCCCCCCCCTACCCCCACCCCTGGGCCCTACCTCCACCACACACACCCATACCTCACTAAAGCTCAGTGATAGCGAAAGAACTCGTACAAATGGTTTCAAATTAGATAAATTTCGTTTCAAGAAAGATATAGGCAAATATTGGTTTGGTAACAGAGTTGTAGATAGGTGGAATAGGCTACCAAGTGCTATAGTGGGATCAAGAACGATAGGGAGCTTTAAGATACAATTAGATAGGCATATGGACGAGATGGGTTGGGTGTGAGGGTGATCTGTCAGGTGTGGCCCAGGTGTGGGGATCTGCAGATCCCCGTTTTTCTGACCTCTGACCGTTTCGGTGAGGTAAGTCCTAATGGTGTTTTTAAGCTGGGCTTATAATTAGGGTTGGGTGTGACAGGGATCTGCCTTGTGTAGGCCAATCGGCTTTCTGCAGACTCCCATTTTCTTATGTTCTTATATTCTTATACCCCCACCACATACCACACCCCTGCCCCCACCACAAACCCCTCTTCCCACCACACACCCCCAACCGACCCAACGCATCCATCCAGTGCCAGTGAACAAATGAGGTTAAGGAGCGGTAGTGACGTCACATCCATCTAGCGCTCGGGAACTAAGGAGCCGACCAGCTAGGAGCCATAAGCGGTGACGGAGGGAGGAAAAACTGCAAGAGGAGGAGACGGTGGTGGTGATAGTGGTGTGATGATGATGGTGATAGTGGTGTAGTGATAATGGTGATGGGGATAGTGGTGTAGTGATGAAGGTATGGGGAGGAGACTATGATGGTGATAGTGTGATGTAGTGACGATGGTGATAGTGGTGTAGTGATGATGATGATACCATCGACGTAAGAGACAATTACCCACAGACCCTGACTATGCACCCTTCACCGATAACCAGACAAAGCTTTTTCTCTTGATTTCAACATCTGTTCTCCTTTTCATTCCCCTTTTCTTATCATTCTTTTCACTTTTGTCACTCTCGTTAACTCTGTTCACCCTTTGTCCAAGTGGAATGGGCTCACTATAAACGTCATGAGACACAAGATCTATAATGATGTTGCCGTCATCATCCATCAATCCGAAGTCGTCATATACATCTGTTGAGATTTGTCGAAGCCGAGCCACATTTTTTCTTGGCAGTCTTCTCCTAGTCCATGCCCATACAATGAACAATGCAACACACCAAGATGCCTTAAGGGGAGGTTTCCACTTGAGGGAATTTTTTCTTGACCCCTTTCTCCCTCATGTCTAGCCCCATTGCTTTTGAGATTTTAAAACGTTTCCCCATTAGTTTGGCGATTTTAATAACTTTCGCCCCATTTCTGTCAATTTAAAGACCTTTCGTGCCATTTAGGTGTCGATTTTATCCTGGCGAGCGATAGCGAGCCTGTAATTTAAGAGTCACCGGCCTTCGGTCGGGACATTTTTCTACTGAAAATGTACAAATTTATCTTGAAAGGGGGTCAAGGGGGTGAAATTTTAAGATTGCTGGAGGAGTAGGAAACAAACTAAACCCTCCCCTTAACACGGTCATTCCTATCACTATGTTAGAATCATAAGCATCAAAGACCAATGCGTCACTTATAACATCTACTGAATCTATACAAACAAATAAATCTTGTATTCTGTGAGTAGCTGTTTTATATCCTTTCATAGTATCTACACGCCTTGGACGCTGCAACGGTGTTTCTTTAAGGGGAGGTATATACTTTGTTCCCTAGACCTCCATCAAGCTTAAAATTATACCCCCTTGAGTCCCTTTCAAGATAAATTTGTACATTTTTCGGTAGAAAAATGTCCCGGCCGAAGGCTGGTTCCTCTTAAATTACAGGCTCGCTATCGCTCGCCAGGATAAAATCGACACCTGAATGGCACGAAAGGTCTTAATATGGGGTGAAAGTTCTTAAAATCGCTAAACTAATGGGGCAAACGTTTTATAATATCAAAAGCAATGGGGCTAAACATGAGGGAGAAGGGAGTCAAGAAAAAAATCCCTCAAGTGGAAATCTCCCCTTAAGACCTAATTGCTGAACAAGTTGAGGTGGAATACAAACAATAGATGACCCTGTATCCGGGATAACGTAAATGGCTTGATCACCCACGGTAAATTTTACCTTAACGCTGACACGAGGAATGGGAATAGTTCCCTCAAAATCTCTCATCATCATATAAGGTGATTCATCGTTCATGTATATTGAACACAGATGGCTAAATAGTACATCCATCCCAGGATGCTCATATTACGAAGGTTTGTATGAACTACCATATAAGGTTTAATGCATAACCCACTATCTAACTCAAGAGTTTGATTGCCTAGAATTCCCATCATGCATGGATAATCAGATACTTTCCGGAAATATGACTGAAGTCCAAGCTCCATGACTAGTCTAGGTGATATTATTGTATACGGCGAACCAGTATCAAGCATGAACTGTATTTTATGACCTCTAAGTTTACCATCTAGAAACAACGAATTACCACCCCAATATAAGTCTACGCGATGCATAGTGTACGTCTATAACTACAAAAGTAAGAACGAATAATCACGTCAAAGATATTTAGCTATTGAATTATATAAATGGTAGTTGATACGTAAGAAATAGTTTTATAAGCACAAGAATCAACCTGTTGTAAGCAACGTAGTCAATGCTATGATCGCCTGGCTGCAGTCCTAGTATCACTGAAGTCTGAAACTACCTATCTTGTCAGTTTAACTTAAGATTTAAGAAATTAATTATACCCTTTAAGTACACTATATTTTTACAATTAATTCTATCTATCTATTGCCTGACGCCGTGATCCCCGAAGGGGTGGCCACGAACGAACCGCCCCCATGCACCTCTGTCCCCAGTCAGTCGACGCCCCTCCCCCCAACCAGCACCGCCTTCGTTCATGTACTTCCTCACTCCATCCTTCCACCTCTCATTCGGTCTACCTCTCCCTCTCTGTCCCTCCACCTCGCTCTCGTACACCCTCTTACTCATTCTCTCGCTTTCCATACGTTCCATATGGCCGAACCATCTCAAGTTGTTCCTTTTCACACTTTCCAGCACATCTACCTCCACACCACACCTCCTTCTTACTTCCTCATTAGTCTGTCTATCCCTCCATGTAACTCCGCATGCACTCCTTAAGTAATTCATTTCCACTGCTCTCACTCTTGGTCTGAATCTCTTAACCAACGTCCATGCTTCGCTTCCGTAAGTCAGTGTCTGGATTACCACACTGTCATGCAAGGACTTCTTCACTTCCATACTGACCACCCTATTTCTTGTTACTGATTTTAGCGTTCTTACAACCCTCTTCCCCTGTTGTACCCTCTCCCGCACTTCTTCATCCATAGTCCCATCTTTACTCAACACACTGCCCAGATACTTAAAAGAGTTGACGATCTCCATAGCCTGACCATTCAGCTGCACCTCACACTCTGTGACTTCACCCCTTTCGAAGACCATAACCTTGCTCTTCCCCGTATTTACCTTCAAATTCCGTTTTTCGCACACTGTTCCAAACTCATTTACCAGACCCTGCAACTCCCATTCATTATCACTCATCAGAACTGTATCATCCGCAAACAGCAGTATAGGTAGCTTCCACTCAATTCCCTCCCTTTTCAGCGATACACCAACATCCACTGCTCTTGATAGTATTTCTTTCATGACTCCATCCATATATACAGTAAACAACCACGGGGACATCACACACCCCTGTTTCAAACCAACATTCAGGTCAAAGAACTCGCTCTGCTCACTCTCCACACATACTGCTGCCTTTGCACCCTCATACATGCTCTCCACTGCTTTCAGCAACTTGCCCTCTACTCCGTATATTCTAAGTACTTTCCACAAACCTTCTCTATCCACTCTGTCATAGGCCTTCTCCAAGTCCATAAAGGCAACATACACCTTTTGTTTCTTCTCCAGATACTTCTCCACAACACAATTCAGGGTAAAAATCTGATCTACACATCCTCTTCCCTTCCTAAAACCTCCCTGCTCGTCGCATATCCATTTCTCCGTTCTCACTCTCTCAATCACTACCCTACTGTATACCTTCCCTACTACGCTTAGAAGACATATTCCTCGGTGGTTACCACACACTCCTCTTTCCCCTTTGCCCTTATATAGGGGGACTATTATGCCAGTCTTCCAGTCATCGGGTGCACTCCCCTTCTCCCATGCTAGTTTGCACATTTTCCATACCCATTCTATCACTATCTCACCACCATACCTCAACATTTCCCCACACACTCCATCTGTTCCTGGTGCTTTCCCCAACTTCACTCTTTTCATGGCTTCCCACACTTCTAATATGATGATATTAAAACCGGTAATTAATATCGTTAAGCTTATTAGGAGACGCCCTTTGATGGATAATATTTGATCACATACGATTTTAAAAGTGCATGTAATTAACCCCTTGGAGCTCTGATGCGTTTTAGCAGTTCATTTTGGCTATCATTAGACGATTTTATGCAGCTTAGGAAGGATCTGTGGGTATTAAAAGGGTAAAGACCATCTCAATCAACCCTCTGACTTCCATGTACCGTTACTAATCTGAATAAAATCGTCAAATAATAGCCATAAAATATAAATGAAATGCGTCATCGTAGTCTGAGAGGGTTAATAGCATTACTTTGAGTGAATGTTTATAATTTACCTACCAGTGAATGTGTACGATGATGGCTAACATATATACATATATATATATATATATATATATATATATATACATATATATATATATATATATATATATATATATATATATATATATATATACATACATATGGGCCGGCAGGTCCTGGCTGAAGCCTCCATGTCGACTCTCAGGAATCTTGCAGAGCCTCCAGATGATCTGTAGGGGGTGGGTGAGGGGGGGGGGTGAGGGGGAGGGGGGTGACATACAAATCACTTTTAAAAAAATCCTGTTATTCTCGGGTGGGCATCGACTCGGTTCTTAAGGGGGGGTCACCGGCCTTTTTTATCTTTCTCTCCTTTTCTCTCTTTTCCTGGCTTGTATCCATTCGGCCCCATTCAGCCAACTGTTTTAAGACGTTTATCCCCATCCAGGTGTCGATTGCTTCCTGGCGAGCGATAGCGAGCCAGCATAGTATGGAGAAATCCGGCTTCGCCGGAGACATTTGTCTATCGAAAAATCATTTTTCAATAGAAAAATGTCTCGGTACATTTGTACAATTTTCAAAAATGTACAAATTTAGCTTGCTGTCAAAACAAAGATATATATATGCTGGCTCGCTACCACTTGCCAGGAAATTATTGACACCTGGATGGGGGTAAACATCTTAAAACAGTAGGCTGAATGGGGCCGAATGGATAAAAGCCAAAAGGGAGGGAGAGAAAGAGAAAAAAAGCGAGGTGGGCTCCCTTAAACATATTGATAGATGTACTGGCAATTACATTATATGGTAGCTTGTTCCACTCGTTTATTACATTATATGGTAGCTTGTTCCACTCGTTTATTACATTATATGGTAGCTTGTTGTTGTTGTTGTTGTTCCCCAAGCTGCCTGGCCGAACAGCCCCAAGGCCCCGAGCAAAGCCAAGGCCATAACCGAGCGCCCCCACAGAACCCTCCCCGCCGACCACAATAAAGCCTGGGTGACCGAAGCCACTCCATGGCGGGGAGCTGAGGAGGGCGCGGAAACGCCCGGGAAACCAAAGCCCCACCCACGGCCCTGTGCCCCTCAGCAATTATGAAGAGAAAGTTGAGGGGCAAAGGAAAAATGTGACGCTTTGACTTCCAATCTTGGTAAATTGGGAGGTCAATCCACGGAAGAGACGCCGTCACTTGAGATCTAGAAAATATATAAGTAAAAGGAACAGTCAGAGTAAGCTATGGGTATGGCAGAGATCGCTCAGTTCTCACTCTGATAGACCAGCCCATCACCACATGACTAGAACCCAATCCTCTCAGCATCAGCTAGGAAATGCCCTAGAAAGCCGCCTTTGGCGGGGGTATAGCTCCCCTATTTCAACCCCTTTCGGGGTTGGGCACCCGCCTTTCGGGGTTGGGCACCCGCCTTTCGGGGTTGGGCACCCGCCAACCCGTGGTAGCTTGTTCCACTCGTTTATTACATTATATGGTAGCTTGTTCCACTCGTTTATTATACCATAGCTAAAAAAGTTCTTGGTGTCGTTTACGTTAGCTCTTCTGGTGAGCAGCTTCACGCCGTTGTTTTGAGAGGGAAGATAATTGAAGGAGAACAATGCATTTGTGTCTACTCTATCAGAGCCTTTTAAGATTTTGAAACATTCAATAAGTTGGCCCCATAAGGGGGGTGACCTATTTTTGTTCTGTCCTTTTCTATCTTTCTCTGCCTTGTACCCATTTGGCCCCATTCAGCCTACTGTTTTAAGACGTTTATCCCCATCCAGGTGTCAATTGTTTACTGGTGAGCGGTAGCGAGCCAGCATTTTTTTTTTTTTTTTTTTGACAGCAGGCTAAATTTGTACATATTTCGATAGAAAAATTTCTCCGGCGAAGCCGGATTTCTTCATATAATGCTTGCTCGCTATCGTTCGCCAGGAAAAAATTGACACCTATTTTTTTTTTTTAGTAGATGGGGATAAACGTCTTAAAACAGTAGGCTGAATAGGGCCGAATGGATACAACCCATAGAGGGAGAGAGAGAGAAAAAACACGAGGTGGGCCCCCTTAACAGGTAATATTTCACTGCCTAATGGGAAAATAAGAACTGTTATGTCTTTGTATCATAGTATTACATAGTTCTCATAATTAACAATATATTTGGCTACGAACACTGTGTAATATCAGAGTAATAATTAAGATGAATACAAGCCAATTCCTTGCCAGTTTGAACAAATTAGACTATACACACATACATACACACAGGACCCGGGTTCGAATCCCAATATGTCAATGGGAAGATATTATTGGGATGGAATTTGTGCTGTACCTGGTATCAGTGCATTACCACAGCACACTGAAACGCCAAATAAATACCCTCATTGTTCCCTGATTAAATAGCATTGTATGAATATTCCCATATTCAAATATATGCTACAGGGGGGCAATGCCTAGTGAGTTAATTGCTCAATAGGTGGCGTTCTGAGAGTGAGGGTCCGAGCCTGGGGGATGAGACTGTGAAGCACAGAGGCGGGGCAGCTTCAGAGATGGAGTTGCTTCGAGCCGTGAAGCTTCGCATGTCTCACTCCCTAGACTGGAACAAGACCTCACGGGCCTCACCTTGTTCAGCGGTAGAGTGTAAAGGCTATCAGCCTATGCCCGAGAGGGAGTAGTTGGAATATGGAAAAAAAAAAAATCAGTAGAGCGTCGGCTGCTAATAGTCAAGCTTAGAAAAGCACCCCCCTACACCCCCCTTCAAGATAGATTTGTACATTTTTCGGTAGAAAAATTTCCCTGCCAAAGGCCGATTCCTCTTAAAATTACAGGCTCGCCAGGAAAAAAATCGACATCTAAATGGCACGAAGGGTCTTAATATTGACAAAGAAATGGGGTGAAAGGTCATAAAATCCCCAAACTAATGGAACCAACGTCTTAACCCCTTCAGCACCATGACGTCTTTTTAACCTTGATTCTGGCTAAAAGGAGATGAATTTAAACAGTTTAAGAAGGACCTACGTTATTAAAAGGGTGTATTGAGATCGTTATTAAAAGGGTGTATGGAGATCGTTATTAAAAGGGTGTATGGAGATCGTTATTAAAAGGGTGTATTGAGATCGTTATTAAAAGGGTGTATTGAGATCGTTATTAAAAGGGTGTATGGAGATCGTTATCAAAAGGGTGTGTTGAGATCGTTATCAAAAGGGTGTGTTGAGATCGTTATCAAAAGGGTGTGTTGAGATCGTTATTAAAAGGGGTGTGTTGAGATCGTTATTAAAAGGGGTGTGTTGAGATCGTTATTAAAAGGGGTGTATGGAGATCATTATTAAAAGGGTGTATGTAGATCGTTATTAAAAGGGTGTATTGAGATCGTTATTAAAAGGGTGTATTGAGATCGTTATTAAAAGGGTGTATTGAGATCGTTATTAAAAGGGTGTATTGAGATCGTTATTAAAAGGGTGTATTGAGATCGTTATTAAAAGGGTGTATTGAGATCGTTATTAAAAGGGTGTATGGAGATCGTTATTAAAAGGGTGTATGGAGATCGTTATTAAAAGGGTGTATTGAGATCGTTATTAAAAGGGTGTATTGAGATCGGATTAAAAGGGTGTATTGAGATCGGATTAAAAGGGTGTATTGAGATCGGATTAAAAGGGTGTATTGAGATCGTTATTAAAAGGGTGTATGGAGATCGTTATTAAAAGGGTGTATGGAGATCGTTATTAAAAGGGTGTATTGAGATCGTTATTAAAAGGGTGTATTGAGATCGTTATTAAAAGGGTGTATTGAGATCGTTATTAAAAGGGTGTATGGAGATCGTTATTAAAAGGGTGTATTGAGATCGTTATTAAAAGGGTGTATTGAGATCGTTATTAAAAGGGTGTATTGAGATCGTTATTAAAAGGGTGTATGGAGATCGTTATTAAAAGGGTGTATGGAGATCGTTATTAAAAGGGTGTATGGAGATCGTTATTAAAAGGGTGTATTGAGATCGTTATTAAAAGGGTGTATGGAGATCGTTATTAAAAGGGTGTATGGAGATCGTTATTAAAAGGGTGTATGGAGATCGTTATTAAAAGGGTGTATGGAGATCGTTATTAAAGGGTGTATGGAGATCGTTATTAAAAGGGTGTATGGAGATCGTTATTAAAAGGGTGTATTGAGATCGTTATTAAAAGGGTGTATGGAGATCGTTATTAAAAGGGTGTATGGAGATCGTTATTAAAAGGGTGTATTGAGATCGTTATTAAAAGGGTGTATTGAGATCGTTATTAAAAGGGTGTATTGAGATCGTTATTAAAAGGGTGTATTGAGATCGTTATTAAAAGGGTGTATGGAGATCGTATTTTCCCATTTTAGTCCTTGAGGTAGATTATAAACAAAAGAAAATCGTCTAATGGTAACCAGAAAACGATGACAATTACGTCATGGGGGTGAAGGGGTTAAAATCTCAAAAACTAGTGGGGCTAAACATTAGGGAGAAGGGGGTCCAGAAAAACGGTCTGTCTCCCCTTAAGATTAATACAAGCCAATTTCTCGCCAGTTTAAAAAAAGTAGACTATACACACACACACACACACACACACACACACACACACACATACACACACACACACACATATAGTCAGTAGAGCATCGGCTGCTGATCAAAGGGTCGGCGGGTCGAGCCCTCACTGTCAAAATGTTATTGGTAGATGTCAAGCCCGGGCAACTTGACCTAGCGATTCATGACAAACATTACGCTTTCCACAATGCAGTTGGGTCTGAGTACGTGATTAGATTGATATCCAAAATTCGAAAATGGATATTAATCGCGATCGTGTACTCAACCTTTAACTGTGTTGGTGGTGTAATGGTTTAGATACTTATGTTCTGGGTGTGGTGTCCCGAGTTCGAATCCCGGGAGGACCATATGCTTTCATTAGTTTATTCAAGTACATTGGGGTGTGTAATGGTTTAGATGCTTATGTTCTGGGTGTGGTGTCCCGAGTACGAATCCCGGGAGATCCATATGCTTTCATTAGTTTATTCAAGTGCATTAGAGTTTGTACTTGATGATTAATGTTAAGAACGGGGTGTTATTTAAGGGGAGGTTTTTAGTGTGTTTCCTAGACTTCCATCAAGCTTGAAATTACACCCCCTTGACCCCCTTTCAAGATAAATTTGTAAATTTTTCGGTAGAAAAATGTCCCGGCCGAAGGCCGGTTCCTCTTAAATTACAGGCTCGCTATCGCTCGCCAGGAAAAAATCGACACCTAAATGGGACGAAAGGTCTTGAAAGTGACATAAATGGGGTGAAAGGTCTTAAAATCGCCAAACTAATGGGGCGAACGTCTTAAAATCTCAACAGCAATGGGGCTAAACATGAGGGAGAAAGGGGTAAAGAAAAAAATCCCTCAAGTGGAGACCTCCCCTTAATTTATGGCCTCTCGGGAATTACGGCGTCTGGCAAAAAAAATAAAAAATAAATAAAACGGTTCCATATTGACTGTTCGTAAAATCATGATTAAATATACAATAATAATGCCAATCTTATTTCAGTATATATTTTGCAGGCATCATCGTCTGAAAAGGTTAACCCTCTCCGACATATGACGCGATTTTGAGCCTATTGGGGATACTTTAAAGCCTTTGTTACCATCAGGGGTATTTAGAAATCTTTAGTTTAGTCACTTCAACCTCTGCAGTTGTCTTTGAGTTAGCTAGCTGTGTTGAGCCTATTGGGGATACTTTAAAGCCTTTGTTACCATCAGGGGTATTTAGAAATCTTTAGTTTAGTCACTTCAACCTCTGCAGTTGTCTTTGAGTTAGCTGTGTTGAGCCTATTGGGGATACTTTAAAGCCTTTGTTACCATCAGGGGTATTTAGAAACCTTTAGTTTAGTTACTTCAACCTCTGCAGTTGTCTTTGAGTTAGCTGTGTTGAGCCTATTGGGGATACTTTAAAGCCTTTGTTACCATCAGGGGTATTTAGAAACCTTTAGTTTAGTTACTTCAACCTCTGCAGTTGTCTTTGAGTTAGCTGTGTTGAGCCTATTGGGGATACTTTAAAGCCTTTGTTACCATCAGGGGTATTTAGAAACCTTTAGTTTAGTCACTTCAACCTCTGCAGTTGTCTTTGAGTTAGCTGTGGGCAGAAAACTAATTTTGGAGAGGTAATTATAAGAGTGAGAGAACTCCATTTTTTATTGCTAATCTGGCAACCTCTGCGTCATATGAGCGTGAAAAGGTTAAGGGGTAGTGCTTGGTTTTGACCTATTTATATATGTATTTTTTAGTTTCCTCGCTAGACCTCCATCAAGCTTAGAAAAACATACCCTATCCCCTTTCAAGATAAATTTGTACATTTTTCGGTAGAAAAATGTCCCGGCCAGAGGCCGGTTGCTCTCAAATTACAGGCTCGCTATCGCTCGCCAGGAAAAAATCGACACCTTCATGGCACGAAAGGTCTTAAAATTGACAGAAATGGGGCAAAATGTCTTAAAATGCGCCCAAACTACTAGGGCGAACGTCTTAAAATCTCAAAAGCAATGGGGCTAAACATGAAGGAGAAAGGGGTCCAGAAAAAAAATCCCTCAAGTGGAAATCTCCCCTTAATACTATTCAATAATATTCTTACTTAATATTACTTAAATACTATATTCTGCATATTTTATACATGTATTCTGCATATTTTATACATGTATTCTGCATATTTTATACATGTATTCTGCATATTTTATACATTTATTCTGCATATTTTATAAATTTATTCTGCATATTTTATAAATTTATTCTGCATATTTTATAAATTTATTCTGCATATTTTATACATGTATTCTGCATATTTTATACATGTATTCTGCATATTTTATACATGTATTCTGCATATTTTATACATTTATTCTGCATATTTTATAAATTTATTCTGCATATTTTATACATGTATTCTGCATATTTTATACATGTATTCTGCATATTTTATACATGTATTCTGCATATTTTATACATGTATTCTGCATATTTTATACATGTATTCTGCATAGTTTATACATGTATTCTGCATATTTTATACATGTATTCTGCATATTTTATACATGTATTCTGCATATTTTATACATGTATTCTGCATATTTTATACATTTATTCTGCATATTTTATACATTTATTCTGAATCATAGAAGCCCTTTTCTGACTCTGCTTCTTCATCGTCCATGCCATGTTAAGGGGGCCCACCTCGGTGCTCTCTCTCTCTCTCTCTCTTGGTTGTATCCATTCGGCCCCATTCAGCCTACTTTTTTAAGACGTTTATCACCATCCAGGTGTCGATTGTTCCCTGGCGAGCGGTAGCGAGCTAGCATATTTAAGAACAACAATTTAACAGCAGGCTAAATTTGTAAATTTTTCGATAGAAAAATGTTTCTGGCAAAGCCGGAGATAAACGTCTTAAAACAGTAGGCTGGGTGGGGCCAAATGGATACAAGCCAGAGAAAGAGAGAAAGGGAGAGAAAAAAGCAGGTGACCCCCCTTAATAACAGAAAAAAATAAGTTTTCTACAGGGTCATAACTTGGCATGAATATACTGTAATGTGTATATGGCAATATCGATATAATTCCATTAAACTCCAGAGAAAAAAAATACTAGTTTATAACGCTGTTGGCATCCTCGGCCGTCAGTTGGGAGAGTAACAGCTGATTCGCGTGACGACAATGTAAACAATGGGATATCTCGCACCCCATCACACACGCTCGTGGACAGGTCGGTTTGTCTTAATTAGTACCTTTCAATTCAATACTCAAGCTCTGCAAAACATCGAACAAGGTCTTGAAGATGTGGTGCACATCAAGAAATAATCCAATCTCGCCAACAATAAACATACAGGCAGTGTTTTATGAGTGTTAATCCTGGTCCAGAGTCGAGGGAGGTCGGTTGTAAGGCCTATTTCTTAATGATAGTATCGTTTTCTGTTAATTTTATATATCGCAGTCCCTTGACCAGATAGTGGTTAAGCCAAATGTTAAGCTGTAAACATGCATACAATTTATAAGAGTTTCTCACATATAAAAAGACCACAGATTCACCCGTTTCCCGTGTAGAGTGTTCCCGCCATTGTTGCCTGTGACGTCATGATAAACACTCCAGTGTTCGCCACATAAAATAACTTAGATAAGCTATATTTCTATGTTGTTGGGACACATTGATGAAAGTTCTTCAGTATCATACCCCTAAAACCAAGCAGATCCCAATGGACATTGTAGTTTGAATAGGTTTCATCCCTGGAATTCACCTTTAAGGTCATGAACCTCGCGTCGTCATCATCTTCACCGCTTTCATCACTGTCAGCTGTGGTCCCCAAAATGTTAATGTTGTCCCAGTATTTGCGACGGATGTAGGGGGTCACTAAGGGTGGTATCACACGAGAGTTTTTATAGTCAACATTCGATGATCAACATTTTGTAAGCAACATTTCTGAAGGAAGTAGCAGGCATTGATGAAACGCAGGCGGGTGGAGTTGTGGCAAGTGACGAATCCTTTCAGTCAATCATAATCCTTGAAGTCCACTTCTTGCATCTGTACATCCTCGAGGGGTTTGCCTTTCTCCTTTGTGGTGGTGTTGTGTTTACAGGGCGGGTGCCGCCGGAATAACACCCTTGGAACCTTCTACGGGGATATGGAAGTCTGGAAGCTCTAGCATACCCACCCGCCGCCCCAGACTACCTGGTGTGGTGTTGTGTTTACAGGGTGGGTGCCGCCGGAATAACACCCTTGCAACCTTCCACGGGGATATTGAAGTCTGGAAGCTCTGGCATATCTTCCCGCCTCCCCACACTCCCATCAGGGCCTACTTCTAATGGGTATCTGTTCGGGGGAGAAGATTTCGTATATTTAGACGATTTTGTGCAGTTTAAGAAGGATCTGTGGTAGTAAATAGGGTTAATTGGGATGGTTTGCAGCCTATTAATCGACCACTTGCGAGTTTCAGGCTATAAGGAAGTTGGAACTGTAAACATCGGACGTCACATTCAGGTCGATTGTCGATGCTATAATCCACTACGCCATGGCGTGATAAAGGGGAGGTGTGGTGCAGTGGTCTTGCCACTGGACTGGTAATCCAATGGACCCGGATTTGAATCCCGATATGTCAATGGGAAGATATTATTAGGATGAAATTTATGCTGTACCTAGTTTCAGTGCACTACCACAAAGCCAACCGAAACGCCAAATAAATACCCTCATTGTTCCCTGATAGCACTGTATGAATAAGGGGGCAATGCTTAGTGAATTCATTGCTCAATAAGTGGCGTTCTGAGAGTGAGGGTCTGAGTCTAGGAGGTGAGACAGTGAAGCACTGGAGCGAGGTAGCTTCAGAGATGGGGCTGCTTCGAGCCGTGAGTGAGCAAAGAAGCCCCATGCATCCTGTGAAGACAAGATGGCAGGGGCTGGTTGCAGCTAAATGTGCTTCACGTGTCTCACCCCCTAGACTGGAACGAGACCTCACGGGCTTCACCGTTCAATGTAGAACGGTTGAATGTACAGGCTCTCAGCCAAATTCCTTAACTTCCAATAACGAAAACCCCACTATGCTCTCATCATAAAGCGACTCCTGATAGCCTCATCCTTTTTATCTCCTTTCCTCTCTTTCCCTGGCTTGTATCCATTCGGCCTCATTCAGCCAACTGTTTCAAGACGTTTATTCCCATCCAGGTGTCGATTTTTTCCTGGCGAGCGAAAGCGAGCTAGCATTGTATGGAGAAATCCGGCTTCGCCTGAGACATTTTCTATCGAAAAATGTACAAATTTAGCTTGCTCTCAAAACAAAAATATATATATGCTGGCTCGCTACCGCTCGCCAGGAAAATATTGACACCTGGATGGGGGTAAACATCTTAAAATAGTAGGCTGAATGGGGTCGAATGGATGCAAGCCAGGAGAGAGGGAGAGAAATAGAAAAAAAGCGAGGTGGGCCCCCTTAGCTTCCAACACCAAGAACCCTCCTCTACTCACGTCATAAAGCGACTCCTGATAGCCTCATCCTCCGGCCCGTTGATGTAGGAGTCCAGCGCCGCATCTGCCATGGTCTTTAACTCCTTGATGGCGGTGCTGGAGGAGGGGTCTGCGAGGGCCTCCACCTCCTCCGACAGTCCCGACGTGTGTTCCGCCCACAAGGATCTCCGCAGGGCCCCCACGCCGCCATCACTCACCGACTCCGACTCGTTGCTCTGGTCCTGGATCTGAATGAGGAGATTTTGTAAATTTAGGAAGCACTTCTTGGAGGAAAAGGGTTTATTGTCTTTGCTATATTGTTAACTACAATACAGGCGTCTCACTATGATGATTTTGCAAACGTATTGTTTAGCATCTGAAGCTTCATAAACATATAAAGCATCACTGAAACATCCATCGAATCCCACTAGTAAGTGTTGTGATCATGACGTCTGGCAATAGATCGATACAGATATTGTGTTCTTTCATAGTTGATTATCATCAACCAGAACATACTTTATATATAATTATCCCTGCATCCCTGTTGCACATTAAATCCCAGGGCAGCAGGAGCTACAGGCTTCTGAGGTTTGTTTAAGTCATGGTGGTGCAGTGGTAAGTGCAATTTTTAAGAGGTTTTCCCCCTTTTTTTGCACGGGCATTGGAAACTTAACTGTAGGTAAACATTTTAGATGGTATAATTCATATAATTCAGAAGCAGTTAGACTAGAATTGCCGAAATAATATTATTGAAAAAGGACATCTATAACTACTCGCTGACTGACCTGCCTAGCCAGTATTCCAATTTCTGTGTCCCTGGTGCCATCTAGTGAGCGCTGGTTGAGGTTGGCGGATCCCAGTAGAGCTGAGGAGTCGTCCGCTATGACAAGCTTGGAGTGCACGTATATAGGGAACCGTGCCCGCTGCCGCCACTCGTACTCCGTGCTGCCGACTCGCGGGGTACGAGCACCGGCGCTGTTTACCTTCTCCCGGGACTCCTTCTGTAGATGGAATTATGATAAAAAGTGAAAGCAAGACGGTTTTTTCAATATTGCTTTTAGTCAGTAGCCACCCCTTACTCCCACAAGGGGTAGGGAGGATCAGCAAGAGACACAAGAAGGGAAAAAGAGGTGACAGGAGAAGAACACATATCAGTTCGCCTCAAAAAATTAAAATTAAATAATGTTTGTGAAGATGACCATTGTTGTTGTTGTCGTTCCCTAGGCTGCCTGGCCGAAGAGCCCCGAGTCCTTAAGGAAGACCATGTCCGTGATCGGGCTTTCCAACAGGGCTCTCAAGGAGTTTAGATTATGTTTTTGGCATAAGTGATTGTGTGGAATGTAGTCTTCTATGATGTGTTTAATAGTATGGGGTGATGTGAAACATCCTGGGCAGGTGTCGACGACGGAGTCATCCATTCTCTTCTGATAGCTCAGAAGAACTGGATGGTGCCCGCATCTCAGCCTGGCCAGGTGGATTTTGTCCTCGCGAGGAAGGGAAGATTCAGAAGGATGGATTTCGGGAGGTCGTACCTGCAGCTGCGTGTTGTCTTTGAGTGGTTGGATGGAACGGCGAAAGATATGGGTTTGGATGTGCTTATGGAAGCTGGTTTGGGATGGGCAGGGAGGGAGAGATGACAGTATTTGTGTGTGATATCGTGTGCTGGGTGTTGTTTTGATATTCCTTGGTGTCTGTGGGTGTGTTTCCATGTAGTGTAGTGGGTGGTGTTGGCTTGTGGAGGCTGCATAAACTAATGAAAGCATATGGTCCTCCCGGGATTCAAACTCGGGACACCACACCCAGAACATAAGCATCTAAACCATTTCAAACCCCACTGTACCTGAATAAACTAATGAAAGCATATGGTCCTCCCAGGATTCGAACTCGGGACACCACTGAATATAAGATGCTCGGACTCACCTTGCCGAGGAACAGTACTAGTAGGTAATCCGTGGGGTGAAGATCCGAGCCCACTTCTTTGAGGGCAGCACCTATCCTGCCATACATCATCTGTAGAAGGGGGTACTTTTATTTGTTATTATTCATAAACTACAGTATACCCGTGAACGTCAAAATTAAACAGAAATGCGATAATACTGTACGTTTCTGATGGATAAATGGTATGATGAATTGGGTTTTGTGTATTTATATATGCACTACGACCGTATTTTAGCTGTAAATACTGTTAAATATCGATGTCTACAGCTCCAACTTGCTTATAGAACGAAACTCGCTAGTCGGTAACTGACCACTTGCGAGTTTCAGGTTATAAGGAAGTTGGAGCTGTAGACAACAATATTTAGCAGAATTACCAGCTAAAATACGGTTGTAGTGCATTTATAAACCCATACAAATTTATTTATGCAGATTAGGAAGAATCTGTGGTAGTTAAAAGGGTTGACTGATATAATTTGAAGCCTTAACATTGCTAAAGATCCTTCCTGAACTGAATATAATCATCTAATTATTGTCAGAATATAATGAAAAAGACGTCTCCGGTGCAGAAGGGGTTTAAGGGGGGTGACCTGCTTTTTGTTATTTCTGTCCTTTTCTCTCTTTCTCTCGCTTGTATCCATTTGGCCCCATTCAGCCAACTATTTTAAGATGTTTATCCCCATCTAGGTGTCGATTTCTTCCTGGCGAGCGAAAGCGAGCCATCATTATATGAAGAAATCCGGCTTCGCCGGAGAAATTTTTCTGTCGAAAAATGTACATATTGAGCCTGCTGTCAAACAAAAATAAAACAATATGCTGGCTCGCTACCGCTCACCAGTAAAAAATTGACATCTGGATGAGGATAAACGTCTTAAAACAGTAGGCTGAATGGGGCCAAATGGATACAAGCCAGAGAAAGATAGAAAAGGACAGAACAAAAACCCAGGTCATCCCCCTTAAGGTATATGCACAAGCCTACGATATATTATGTATTCTCGAATACTGCACATACCAAGCTTTTGAAAGAAAACTATAACCAACTTGACTTACGAAAGAAAACGGAGATAATCATTGGATAACTATTGTATTTCATTTATTTCTGGAATAATGTTCTCTATATTGTTCAAATTAACTTGGGAGCAAATGATCATCTCCTTAGTATAATTAACCCCTTTTGTAACGGCGGCATCTTTTTAATTATATATTTAATTATATTCCAAGATATATTTTTAAATTTTTCGGTCAAAAAATGTCCCGGTTCCTTGTAATATTATAGGCTTGCTATCACTCACCAGGAAATAATCGACACCTAAATAAGGCAAACATTCTTTAAATTGACAGAAATGGGGCGAAAGTTCTTAACCCTTCTTAACCGGGCAACATTTCTAGATGTTGATAGTCTTACCCGGGCGATCTGGCCAAAAAACGTTGTATGTAAACATAGGCTTATTTTTGTTAATTTAATAGCTAGAGAATTCAGCCCTTACTTGTATCTGTAGACTGGCATTGAGTAGAGCTCTCTAGCTCAACTGGTTCAGGTGTGATGACGATTTCCGTAGAGAGAGTTTTGCCGCATATTTAGCCATATCGAACACTTTGGAAGACTAATTTTTGCTATAACTGGCAATGGCGGACAAGGTCGAACTGATAAGCGATGTAGTTGAGGCTTGGTGGCGCTATGATCGACCTTGTTTACAAACGTTTTGCCGCGCGACTTCCAAAGCACGCTTAGGACACTTTCAAGCATACAGATATTAAAATGCCGCCCGGGCTCCTGGCTTTCGAAATTTGCGGCATTTTAAAATGCTGCCCGGGCAGGAAGGGTTTTAAAATCGCTATAGTTATGGCCACAGTACCTGAATGGTGAGGTATTGGAAGTGCAGGATGGCCTTGATGCTATACTTGGAGATCTTGTGGTCCGGGTTACCCTCGGGCATCAAGGGCAGCACCAGGTACACCCGGAAACCCTCACCAGCACGGATCTTGCTCACCTGGACAAAAGAAGGAAGGGCATGGTTGAAGACGTAACATAAAACAACATGGAGAGGATGTATAGGTCATTGCGCTTCTAATAGACGAAGTATACACCTTTCCCTTTAGGTGAATTGGAAGCCTCATTATTGGTGTTGTTGTTGTTGTTCCCTAGGCTGCTTACACCTGGACAGGCATTGATGACGGAGTCATCCATTCTATTCTGATAGCTCAAAAGAGCTGGATGGTGCCCACATCTCAGCCTGGCCAGGTGGACTCTGTCCTCGCGAGGAAGGGTGGACTCGGATGGATTTTGGGAGGTTGTGCATGTAGCTGGGTGTTGTCTTTGAGTGATTGGGTGGAACGGCGAGAGATATGGGTATGGATGGGTATGGAAGCTGGTTTGGGGTGGGCAGGGAGGGAGAGATGACAGTATTTGATATCGTGTGCTGGGTGTTGTTTTGATATTCCTTGGTGTCTGTGGGTGTGCTGCCATGTAGTGTAGTGGATGGTGTTGGTTTGTGGAAGCTACAGCCAGGAATTGAGTGCCTCTCATATCCAAGTGGTCTTTGACTTTGAGGACTTTGATTTCTTGATGGTTAGAATCAGCAGCTGTTCTCTGAAGTTTTCCCAGCCGATGTGGCTGGGAAAACTTCAGAGAACAGCTGCTCTAGCTAATATTTCATCAAAATCTATATTCGTAGCTTACTCATGATTGTTGTCATCATATTCACGATTCTTCCAACATACTGTTATTCCAATATATTGTATGGTTATTCCAACATACGATGTCCTCAGCATAAGTGCGATTTTTCCAATTTGCCATATGTTTTTCAATATACTCAATAACTGTCAAAAATGAACACTTACGATTTTCTGTGCAATTTCCAGCGGGACGAGGTTGTTGGCACAGGTGTCTTGCTCCTGGTGCCACACCTGGGCTGACCCGATGAAGTACTGAGGAAAACAACAACGCCAACTTAGGTTAACCCATACGGTGCGGGAAACATAGTACTACGTTTGGCAAGTTACATCAATTAACAGGCTTTAAAATCCTGTAGAAGCCGTAGAAATCAAGTGTCAGTGGGCGGGACCGCGATGGGGCCCACCTCCGACCGTCAGCACGTCCGTCCGTGCACTAAGACCCACACCTTGGGTCTCAGCAGTGCTACCAAAGGCAAGAAAGCGCTACATTGCTAATAAATAGCGAGTTTTCCCCAATGTCTATGGTAGCATTGCGGGTGAACCCCGCGAGCTATGAAGCTCATTTTGGTGTCATTTTGAAGCTATTTTCGTCTAGTTTTTGGCAGAATACATTTAATTTCATGCAGACACTTGATTGATCATCTAGGAGTGCCTGAATATGCCCTAAATAGCCCAAATATGCCCGCAGAGAAAGGGTTAAAGAGAAATTTCCAATTGAGGGATTTTTGTTCTTGACCCCTTTCTCCCTCATGTTTAGCCCTATTGCTTTTGAGATTTTAAGACGTTTGCCCCATTAGCTTGGCGATTTTAAGAACTTTTGCCCAATTTCTGTCAATTTTAAGACCTTTCGTGCCATTTAGGTGTCTATTTTTTCTTGACGAGCGATGAGGAACTGGCCTTCGGTTTGGAAATTTTTCTACCGAAAAATGTACTAATTTATCCTGAAAGGGGCTCAAGGGGGGTGTAATAGTAAGCTTGATGGATGTCTAGGGAACAAACTACTAAACTCACCTTAACCCTTTCAATGCATATGATTCATATTTATTAGCGTTGCTGATTGACAATTTTACTCAGATTAGGCACAATCTATGACTGATAGATCCTTCCAAATTTGATCAAAACCATTTGCTACTAGCTAGGGAGAACGATAATTGGCTTAATTTGATATTTGACAATTTGATAATTTGACAAACTATTTGGCTACATAAATAATTCAACTGCCTACATGGTTTGTTGATATCCTAAATATAAACAATCGGTCTAATAAGTGATGTCTCGGCACCAAGTATGTTTTGATCCATAATTGGGGTCAGCAATATCTATACTTGATTTATTCATTTTTAGGGGGATATACAAACCTATTCCTACATTTACCCACCCCATTCAACATCTGACAGACATTAATACAGCACAGAGCGAGGCAAACGTAATGACACCCGAGACATGACTTATTAGAGCTACTGTACCCACCCTATTCAACATCTGACAGACATTAATAAAGCACAGAGCGAGCCAAACGTAATGACAGCTAAGACATGAGATATACAAACAGGTTCCTACACTTACCCACCCTATTCAACATCTGACAGACATTATTACAGCGCAGAGGGAGGCAAACATAATGACAGCCGAGACATGACTTATTAGCGCAACCGTACCCACCCTATTCAACATCTGACAGATATTATTACAGCACAGAGCAAGCCAAACATAATGACAGCTGGGACATGACTTATTAGCGCGACCGTACTGGCTTGCTCTGTGCTGTATTAATGTCTGTCAGATGTTGAATAGGGTGGGTAAGTGTAGGAACGTGTTTGTATATTTCACTCGATATGAAGAAATGAAGCTTAGACATTGCTGATGCCAATTATTGATCAAATACTTGGTGCCGCGACATCACTTATTAGCGCGACCGTACCTGACCAGGGTTACCAAATGAAGTCCGCTAGATATTAAATAAAGCAAAAAATCGCTAGAATAATGCCATACTCTCTAGAACATCAAGCTATAATGGTTCATATCTTCAAAATATCGCTAGAATTCATGTGCTAGATGTAAAAGTTTGCCTCTAGATTGAAATATATCTTCAAAATATCGCTAGAATTCATGTGCTAGATGTTAAAGTTTGCCTCTAGATTGAAATGAATACATATAGATATAGCGGGAAAGTAGCTAAATTGGCAACACTGTACGATCGCGCTAATAAGTCATGCTCAGTTGTCATTACGTTTGGCTCGCTCTGTGCTGTATTAATGTCTGTCAGATGGTGAATAGGGTGGGTAACTGTAGGAACATGTTAGTATATCTCACTCAAAAAGAAGAAATCATGAGTAAATATTGCTGATACCAATTATTGATCAAAACATAATCGGTGCCGAGACATGACTTATTAGCGCAACCGTACCTGACTCTCGATATAGAGGAAGGACCTGGCCCTCCTGATGACCCTGACGGCGGCCCTGTGTAGGCTCCTGTCGATGATCTGGCCTTCAGTAGAGTCCAGCACACTCACAACCCCGCTGCTGAACTCCGCGGAATCGTCATCCAGAGATCGCACCACCTGAGGGAAGAGGAGAGCAGTAACTATAGTTGGTTTCATTTCAGCCCACCTTCTTTTTTTATCTCTCTCCTTTTCTCTCTTTCTCTGACTTGTATCCATTTGGCCCCATTCAGCCAACTGTTTTCAGACGTTTATCCCCATCCAGGTGTCGATTTTTTCCTGGCGAGCGATAGCGAGCCAGCATTGTATGGAGAAATCCGGCTTCGCCGGAGAAATTTTTCTATTAAAAAATGTACAAATTTATCTTGCTGTAAAACAAAAATATACACAGTATATGCTGACTCGCTCCCGCTCGCCAGGAAAATATTGACACCTGGATGGGGGTAAACGTTTTAAAACAGTAGGCTGAATGGGGCCGAATGGATACAAGCCAAAGAGAGAGGGAGAGAAAGAGAAAAAAAGCGAGGTGGGCTTCCTTAACAACTCAAATATCTCCATTGCCATCTATATATTATTAAATCAGTTCATGTGTCTGTTTGTCTGTGTGTTCTTAATAGGCGGCCGCAGTTTTGGACCTGGGGAGCTGAAACTTTGCATGTGGGTGTCAATTGAACTGGGTCAGGTCATAGAGGGGGCGAGGCCACGATCGGAGGTCGTTTCGAGGCCGAAATTGAAAAATAAATTAAAAAAATTGCCGTTTGGGGCAGAAGGAGGCCTCCGATCGAAAAGGTGTATGGAACGAAAGTTGTTCGCAGCCCCCCAAAACGGAGGTACGGATGAGGTCAGATCCAAAATCGGAGGTCATTTAGCGGCCGAAATCGAGGTCGCCGTTTAATGAGGCACAGGGAGGTCGAGGCCGGTGATTATGGTAGTAGTAGTATTGTGATGATTGTGGTAGTAGTCGTGGTAGTAGTGATGGTGATTATGGTAGTAGTAGTGGTGGTAGTAGTGATGGTGATTATGGTAGAATTTAAATCCGGGCAACGCCGGGTAGCCCTGCTAGTAGTATAATATAATCGGGAGTACTGGTACGGCATTTATTTTGTTTGATCTGCAGAAAAACGGTCCATCTCTCCTTAAAAGGCACTAGCACCTGTATCCTCTCTCTCTCTCCCTTTCTATTTTTTTCTCTCTTTCTAGCTCTCTCTCTCTCTCTCTCTCTCTCTCTTTCTATTTTTCTCTCTCTTTCTCTCTCTCTCTCTATATATATATATATATATATATATATATATACTGTATATATCTATGTCTATCTATCTATCTGTCTGTCTGTCTGAATAGTTTACCAAGGGAGATGGTCGACAGTAATTCAATTGAGTGTGTGTGTTATATATAGAGAGAGATAAGTCATCAACAACACAGGCCAACAAATTTCCCAGCGGATGTTTACGTTTAGACAACTCTTTGTGGGGCACCCAGGTGAAATTTCCGTTACCGATAGTGTGGGAATAGTGACATTAAGGTGAGACTGGCTGTTTGCTTGGTCTATTATTTCATTTATTCATATGTTTGTTTTAGTTTCCTCCCTAGACCTCCATCAAGCTTAGAAAAAAAAACCCTTACAAGATAAATTTGTAAATTTTCCGGTAGAAAATTTTCCCGGCCGAAGGTCGGTTCCTCTTAAAATTGCAGGCTCGCTATTGCTCGCCAGGAAAATTTCGACACCTAACTGGCACGAAAGATCTTAAAATTGAAAACTAACTGGAGCTAAAAGTGTTACAATCGCCAAGCTAATAGGCCGAACGTCTTATAATCCGAAAATGAATGGGGCTAAACATGAGGAAGAAGGGGAACCCGAAAAAACACCCTTCCCGCCATTATATGATCGTATCCAAAAATCTTCAAAGACCAACAGGTTCAAGGTTTGTTAAGAGATCGTGTAAAAAGGGCTAGAGCAAATGATCTGTCAATTTCCACACCTATTCCCTAGCCAAGTCTTCCTATTAGGTAGAAAAATTAGCTCGATTACTCTAGTCCTTTTTGAGTTATGAGAGGTTAGGGGTTACGATTTCTGCCCAGCCTAGAATGAACGGACTATGTATGAACGGACTATAAATGAACGGACTGGGATGTATGTATGTATGTATGTATGTATGTATGTATGTATGTATGTATATAGTTAGGCCCAATCCCCACTTTTCCTATTTGTGTTTTGTTTTTGTTTTTGTTTTGTTTTGGGGGGGTGGCCGACTCGAGACAGAGCCCGAATAAGGACACCACAACAGAAAACAATGAACACACAAAAATAAAATACAAATTCACACACGTTTCGCAGATATAATATGTTGTTTGTGAAACGTAGTCAGTAAAGTGCCCCTCCTCAGATGGTGTTTACATTCATTCTGTCAACTATTCAAAGTTATTTCAACATGGTATGGATAGTCACAACCCCAGGCCAACACTATAAAAATATATCGCTACTTATGTTTTCATTATTTTTTAGTTCCTCCCCTAGACCTCCACCAAGCCTTTAAAAAAAACAAAAAAAAAACAAAAAAAAAATCCTTCAAGAATAACTTTTACATTTTCCCTCTTAAATTACAGGCTCGCTTTCGCTCGCCAGGACAAAATCGACCAGACAGAACAGCAGACTTAATCTTGAAACTTTATCTAGCGTTAATAAGGCCACATATGGATTATGCTGTTCAATGTTGGTGTCCTTATTACAGAATGGACATAGATTCCTTGGAGAGAGTACAACGAAGAATTACAAAACTTATCCATAATATTAGATATCTTCGATATGAAGAAAGGTTGAATAAATCAGGCTTACATTCATAAGACAGATGCAGAGTTAGAGGAGATATGATAAAGATGTTCAAGTGGGTAAGTTTACGTATTTTGAAAAACCTGTTATCCTCCGGTAATTGCGGGGGTGAGTGAGTGAAATGAGAGACAGTGAATTATATGATGGATACATGTTTTTCATAATATGTGTTGCTACCCCCAAACGCGCGAGCAACTGTGGCTTTCAACCATCCGACACATCTTTTATTTATGGGTGAGTGGGATAAATAAAGGGGGACATGAAAGATGTGCTGGAGCTCAGTGACAGCGGGAGAGCTCGGACAAATGGTTTGAAATTGGATCAATTTAGTTTCAGAAAAGATATAGGCAAATACTGGATTGGTAACAGAGTTATAGTTATGTAATTATTACATGTTACAGTATATTATTATTTCTTACCTGCACCTCCCAAGTATATTCAGCATCCTCCCGGGCCCTATCCTGAGCTCGCAACAAGTCCTCCTCATACGACTGTACCAGCAGGTGAGACTTCTTGGGCACTTGTTTCCTCCATCGTTCCTCGAAGTTCCTGAGGAGGTCTATAGCAGCGTGCCCCGTAACTCTGGCATGGACGTCGTGCCAGGGCTCACGAGGTCCCTGGCTCTCATTTACACTGACGAACCCATTGTAGAAATCACCGCGGTGCTCCCTAGACAGTGTTGAAAACAATTCGTGGTCTGGTGTATCCCATCGCCCCTTAGTTAGGTCTAAGCCTCCTAGAAACGCAACCAAGTCGTCATTGCCATCGTCTGTTACAATCAGCTTCTGGTGGTGCGTCCATACAGCTTCCACAACTTTCTCTTTGAAGCGTGTTGCAGATTCCCTTTTGCGTCTCACTTTCTCAACGTGAACTTGTGTCTTTTGGAAATATCTATCAGTTTCTTCATCAAATGTACCTATAAGTCCAGCACATAAACCTGAATTATATTTCTCATTCCAGATAAGAAGGAGAACTCTCACTCCCTCTTTGGCCTTTTGCTTCAGGAGTTCTCCGAGCGTCTCTTTATCTCGCTCAAGCCTTGTTCCTGTCCAGAAACTCCAACCGGCGATGTAGATGAATTTTTTTGCTCTACGGAAGGCCTGTGCAATGTCCTCAAATGCATGGCCTTTGACATCACTTACTCCAGGTACAGTGACAACATGCGCATCCTGGTAAAAGGTAACAGACCCACCTCTCCGCATTGGGAAGTAGGTTCTGGGTATTTCGATGCCCTCTCTTTCAGCCTGAGATGCGGGTGTGTATCTAATCTTCATGTTCACCCTACCCTTTTCCCCTTCAAGGTAGACTGGGCCATCCTTGTTCCAGGCCTGTTCAGGATCACCCAGTATAACCCGGGCTTGACCCACCAACTGCGACCTCAGCGTATCCTGGTCCCACACACAAATTTCCAGATAGTCCGCAGCTTCGCACACCGGGATCGTTACTCTTTCCCCCCACACAGCGTTAATGGCGTTGTTTCTGACTTCTGTGGTGAGGATGTTAGTGACTCCGAGCTTCACCGTCACCCACACATCTGACCAGTCGCCGGGGATGATGTGGAACAAGGCTCGATCGCTGTCGTCCAGGCCTTCGCCACTCACCACCTCCACCTCCAGATCGCCATGGAGTAAATTCATTATTTGAGAAAATTTGCGACTATGTCGACTTGGTTTGCGCGATAATCACTTGCTTTAACGGTAGGACAGAATATCTTTAAATTTGCTATGTTTAGATTACAATTTGTATGTCAGGTTACCGTATTGCATTAATTTAATATACCTGCTTATTCTTGTTAATGACCTCTCCCTTATATGTATGTAGCCAACTTGAAATTTCAATTATCACATATGGTATTGGGAGATTGTGGGATTGTGTTCTTTTATTTCAAATTGTATTTTATTTAGCGCTGTTTCCACATAGCGATTTTGATTAGTTCCTTTGCGTTAATCTTGTGTCGTCCCAGTTTTGATTTGTATATTTTGCAAGTTTTACATTATAATTATTATACTTTAACAAAGATCATAAACTCAAAAGCAGGTAAGAGTTTTCAGTGTATAGATTATAAACTGTAGGGAATTTAAGTGAAAATTACTTTCCAAAATATATATCTACAGTAGGTAGTCAGGTCAGGTCAGGTGAGGGTATTGAGGGACAAGCCTTTATAACGGCACCTCGTAGCTACTTTCTACTTTTCTATTTGCTAAAGACTGTAGAAAGGTGAGAAGAGGTGTTGGAGAGAGAGGAAGCTATTAAGGGGGTCACCTTGTTTTTTTTCTCTTTCTCTCCTTTTCTCTCTTTCTCTGGCTTGTATCCATTCGGCCCCATTCACCCAACGGTTTGAAGACGTTTATCTCCATTCAGGTGTCGATTCCTTCCTGGCGAGCGACAGCGAGCCAGCTTTGTACGGAGAAATCCGGCTTCGCCGGAGAAATTTTTCTATCGAAAAAAGTACAAATTTAGCTTGCTGTAAACAAAAAATATATATGCTGGCTCGCTACCGCTCGCCAGGAAAATATCGACACCTGGATGGGGCTAAACGTCTTAAAACAGTAGGCTGAATGGGGCCAAATGGATACAACCCGGAGAGAGTGAGTGAGAAAGAGAGAAACAAACAAGGTGGGCCCCCTTAGGTAGTTACGTGAAGCACTGTGGTTGTAGGAATGGGCTCTTCTCCAGTAGACCCAACTTTATAACGCTCAGAACTACCGGATGTGATTGATGTACAGTCGGTCAAATAAGTCATGTCACGGCACCAAGTATGTTTTGATCAATAATTGGTATCAGCAATATTTACACGTGATTTCTTCTTTTTGAGTGAGATATACCAACATGTTCCTCCTACACTTACCCACCCTATTCAACATCTGACAGACGTTAATACAGCACAGAGCGAGCCAAACGTAATTACAGGTGGGACATGACTTATTAGCGCGACTGTACAAACTGCGTCATGGCCCTAAACTCACCTTGAGATAAAGGGTTCAACAAAAATACTTAAGGGGGGTCATAGTTTTTTTTTTTTATCTTTCTCTCCCTTTCTCTCATTCTCTGGCTTGTATCCATTCGGCCCTATTCAGCCAACTATTTTAAGACGTGTTTCCCCATCCAGGTGTCGATTTCTTCCTGGCGAGCGATAGCGAGCCAGCATTGTATGGAGAAATCCGACTTCGCCGGAGACATGTTTCTATCGAAAAATGTACAAATTTAGCTTACTGTAAAAACAAATATATATGCTGGCTGGATACCCCTCGCCAGGAAAATATTGACACCTGAATGGGGGTAAACGTCTTAAAACAGTAGGCTGAATGGGGCCGAATGGATACAAGCCAAAGAGAGAAGTAGAGAAAGAGAAAAAAAGCCGGTGAACCCCCTTAATGGTAATACAAACGTGTCTTTTTAATTCAAATATTGATTGGTATGCAGACAAAATATTGATTGGTATGCAGACAAAATATTGATTGGTATGCAGACAAAATATTGATTGGTATGCAGACAAAATATTGATTGGTATGCAGACAAAATATTGATTGGTATGCAGACAAAATATTGATTGGTATGCAGACAAAATATTGATTGGTATGCAGACAAAATTAGTAATCGGTAATAACACACACGTCTAAATCATTGTATTTTTACTTTTGCAACTTATACTTATTTAAGGCAGCCCAGACGGTATTGTGCAGCATAATTTACTGGTTCGGCTCAATGGTTTAAGGAAGGGGTTTAGTTTGCTCTCTAAACCTCCATCAAGCTTTAACAAAAAAACACAAGACCCCCCTTCGATATATATTTGTACATTTTTCGATAGAAAAATGTCTCTGGCGAAGCTGGATTTCTCCATACAAAGCTGGATCGCTATCGCTCGCCAGGAAGCAATCGACACCTTCATAAACGTCTTAAAACCGTTGGCTGAATGGGGCCGAATGGATACAAGCCAGAGAAAGAGAGAGAAGGAGAGACAGATAGAAAAAGCCGGTGACCCCCCCTTAATGTCTCAAGACTATCACACGTAAAACCCAAGAGACAAGGACTTCTTAGATTAAGGGGATAGTACTCGATTTTTATGGACCCCCTTCTCCCTAATGTTTAGCTTATTAGTGTTGAGGTTTTAAGACGTTCGTTCCATTAATTTGGCGATTTTGAGACCTTTCGCCTAATTTGTTTGGTCAATATTAAGACCGTTCGTGCCCTTTAGTTGTCGATTTTTTCCTGGCGAGTGATAACGAGCCTCTAATTTTAGAAGGAACATCGGCCGGGACATTTGTCTACCGAAAAATTTACAAAATTATCTTGAAAGGGGGTCTAGGGGGTGTTTTTCTAAGCTTGATGGAGGTCTAGGGAAGACACTAATAAATAAATAAATAAATAAACATATGGACCAAAAACAAAGCACTACCCCCTTGATGACAAAGCCAAGTAAACAAAGACTATAATACTATTTATTAACCCTTTGAGTACCAGCGACCTGTGTTATTTTATTCTAGCTATGATTAGACGATATTATGCAGCTTAGGAAGGATCTGTGGTAGTTAAAAAGGTTGGTTGAGAAAGCTTGAAGCCTTATTATTACTAGAGGTCCTTCCTAAGCCGAATACAATCGTCTAAGCATTGCCAGAATGTAATAGGAAAGACGTCACCGGTACAGTGGGGGTTTATTACAAAGCCAAGTAAACAAAGACTATATACTGTATACTGTATACTCTTTATGTCACTACCGCTTCCTCTGAAACACTTCCTTGCCTTTATTGAATGTTCCCAGTTAAGGGGAGAATGGCCGTTTTTCTGGTCCCCCTGCTTCCTCATGTTTAGCCCCATTAATGTTCGGATTATATGACGTTCGGCCTATTAGTTTAGCGATTTTAGACCTTTCGGCCCATTTTTGTTTTCAATATTAAGACTTTTCGTGTCATTTAGGTGTCGATTTTTTCCTGGTGAGCGAAAGCGAGCCTGTAATTTAAGAGAAAGCGGCGTACGGCCGGGACACATTTAGCTTTAGTCTTGGGAGGGTGATTCTTAAGCTTGATGGAGGTCTAGGGGGAAACTACTTATATTTTTTCACCAACCAACTTCACTACTAAACTCAATTAATGAAATCAACAAATACATGTGGCACTCTAAGGACTCGAACCTAGGATACTTACATCGAAATTCCGCGCACTTATACATGACGCTATCATAATAAATAATAAAATCAAATAAGATAAAATAAAATAATAAAAAAATACATATATGAGCAAATAAATACGCCCATCTCCCCTTAAATCGGAAATGTAACGATCAAGGCCATTTACTACATGACAACATAGTGGTTTGTCAATCCAGGTCTATTATTAACCCATTCTGTACCGGCGACGTCTTTTTTTATTTCTACACCCTCTTCATCCACAACTAGAGTTACTTCCAAACTTCCTATGCCCTCTACACCCCCTTCCTTACCAAGACCTTTACCTAGAACTTCATCCAGCACATCTACTGCATCTCGATCATCTTTTACCTCAAGCAATAGTGTTAGGGCACAGCCCACAGTCATCAAATCAGGCCGTACATCCAACCCACCAACTAGATACAGTCCACAATGCACAGACAACAGATGTTATATAAAATCACTAACAATTTAGTATAAATAGACAAAGATATATATTTACACCATACAAGTATACGATTTACGAGACGCAGCCACAACCTAAAATACCGCACGTATCAGGCAAGCACGGACATATTTAGACAATCATTTTTTCCCCGCAGCATCCAAGAGTGGAATCACCTCCCATCTCATGTAGTTAATAGCCCCACCCTTGATTCATTTAGAACTAGGATCAGCAATCATTACATTCCTAATCCTGATCCTGTCCCCAACCATTAGTACTAAAAGCACAACTCCCGCATATCATGCTGCCCGAGAGCAGCCCTCTGCGGGTCCCTCAACGTAAACTTACACACTGCCACTTGCAACATCATCATGCACTACCAAACTACCTGTAGCCTACCCACGGATAAAACCAAACCAAGTCCTAAAAGTACAAAAAAAAAAATAATAAACAACAAACATAAATGCCTCGCAACAAAACACCTCACCTGAGAGCCCGAGGCTGTTAATTGGTACTTTGGCATCCGCAGAACCTAACAAAAAATACTAACTCAGGTCAAAGGTCATCATTCGCCTACCAGCTGTGCCAAGAGCTCCAGCCACCATCACTTCCCTTTGAGAACGAACAACCACAACCATGTTCCCCCACTATGCCTTTTGGGTCTCTAACTCTGGACAAAAGAGAAGACTAAAAAACATTCACCTTAAAACTTTGTGTTTGTCTTTGGGGGATTAAGGGCACTTCAGGCGATTGACACGCCCACTCCAGCATTACCAAAGTAACTTACTTACTTATTTACTTTGTAGATGTTTAGGTGAAATCACCACATTCGATCTGGGGATCTGCCGCTTCCACACATCCTCTCGATCTTGAGGTACTGGATTTGGTCAATGATCGAGTTTGACCCAGCTCCTCTGTTGATCGGGCCGTGTGGTATAGGAGGCTCATCTGGTATGAGCTCCAGGATTTCATCTAGCCTCTGCTTGAACGCTTCTGTACTGCACCCAGTCATATGTCTCTAACTGGTCTAGGGAGACAGTTGAAGAGCCTGGATCCAGTGTTACTGAAGCTTTCTGCCTGGATTGTCTTGAGCCTTTGAGAGACACAATTTAGTGACCTTCTTGTGCAGGTTCTGCCAAACCTGGGGTGACTTTGGCTCTTGATGCCTTCCCCTTCTCTTGGCGATGGGTTTGGTACTGTGCCCTCAAGGATCTTCCAGGTGTAGATCACAATGTAGCACTCCCGTCGTCTTTGTAGGGAGTACAACTGTAGGTGCTTCAGTCTCTCCCAGTAGTTCAAGGAGTCTGGATATTTTTCTAGTGAACACGTAGTACCCTTTGTACTTGTTCTAAATCCTGTATCTCTTTAACTTTATAGGGAGACCACAGCTGACACATGTGTAGGCCTACTCAATTTTAGAGACTACAAGTTATTTCCAAAGGGGTAGAAGGTGTTCTGAGTTTCTGGTCAGAAAGGTTTGAAGAATCCACCCAGTCATCTGTCAAGCTGACCTGGCTGCTTGATGGATGTGCTCACTGAAGGTGCACTCGTTCATCCTTACTCCCAGGTCTCAGAGCGATTCTTTGTCTTCAATCGGGTCGTCGCCATTTTTATAGTCATATTCTTTTGTTGACTAACCCTTCCAGAGTACCATCGTCTTAGTCCGTGACCCCAGCCGAAGACAGAACGACTTTTCCTGTCAGTGGTGGTACCAAGATATAGAAACACAGTATATAGGAGCTTTCTAATTCGTGATCATTGCCTCATTGGGGTGACCAGTAGCGACATTGGTAGAGCGCTCGGTTTCTAACCGGGAGGACCGAGTTCGATTCTCGGCTGGTGGAGATGTTTGGGTAATCTCCTCACACCCCTTGCCTCTGTTTCACCTGACAGTAAAATAGGTTATGCGGCAGGGTGAAAAGGGGTCTTCGGATCCTCCGGCCCTTCAACCCAAAATAAAAACAAAAAATCGGGATCAGATCAGATCAGATGAAGTATTGAGGGATAAGCCTTTACAGCGGTGATCATTACCATTGGTATTTTTTAGGGAGAATTGTGAATTACACAGGGTTTGTTTGGCTGTATTCCCTTCAAGCGCGGCTACTAGGCTAGCCCTTTTAACTCGGTGACGCCGGAGCGGGCGATTCTTTTGTTACTGTGGAAATATTACCAAATACAAAACAAGAACCATGGCTACTATGTCGTTAAATGACTATTTGCAAAGGGTAGCTATGTTTTTATTTAATGTAACTGTAAAATTGCATGCATAGCCTAGGCCTACCACTAGGCTGATTTTGTCTTTATCCTACATTTGAAGCCTAGCCTAGGCAGGCAGCTACGCTAGCCTATAGACCTAGCCTACAATAATATTGGGAAAATATTACCGAAACTAGCCTACCACTAGCCTAGACCTAATTTGGTAAAAATTGAAGAGACTCCGGACAGCCTTTTTACTAGTTAGGCTAATTTTAGTGTTTTATTTATTTTTATTTGATAGCCTATAGGCTAGGCTACAGTGTTGTTTAATACCGAGGACCATCGCATTTTAGTATTTTCAACATTAACCTAAACTAACCCACGGTCTAGGCCTAAACCCAGCTCACATTCCCTGTTTATGGGTGCGCGACGGTCTAGGCTAAACCCAGCTCACGTTCCCTGTTTATGGGTACGCGACGGTCTAAACCCAGCTCACGTTCCCTGTTTATCGGTGAACAATCCAACAGTTGATAATATTCAAGGACACTAGTGCGACGTTATGAGAAACAATTTATTAGGGAAAATAGGCACCAATAGATTCTCCATATTTTTCCCCATAGGCCTATAGTCCGCATGGAGGATTTTCGTTATCAACAAATTGAAAAATACCCACTTCACAGACAAATACACCAAAAACCTAAGTCAAAGCGGGGGTGTGGGGGCGGCAGCCCCCACCTATAATACTAGGTTAGGTTAGGTAAGGTTGTTAGGTTAGGCTAATGTCCTTTCAAAGGGGTATAGGATAGTAAACACTAGGATAGCCTATACCCGGTCAGAGGTAAGAAGAAGAAGAAGAAAAGTCCTGCAGTAGTCTCCTTGAATGCTACCCAACAGTTTCTCGTATTTCACTTATAGGCTAGGCTAGTGAATTTGCGACGGTAATTATATGTACGAATACCGGCTGATTCGGACCATATAGAGGCTCATTCGGCCCATAGCATTGGCTCATTCGGCTCATAGCATTGGCTGATTCGGACCATTCAGTGGCTCATTCGGACCATTGTAATGTTTTGAACTATAAACTTATAAAATACACAACATTTCAACCACTATAATAAAAAATAAATCAACATTGGATTGGCGGGAACTTTTAATTTTGTCTCGCAACCATTAAAACTATTAAATGGTTCAATTGACCACTTGAGATTTTTGCAAAAAAAAAAAATTTACATCCGGTGGCAATTCAACTCCCACCCTTTCAATATCTGAGCCTGTAAACATCGATATTAAACACAAATACAGTAATTATGTAGGTTTATTATGGATAAATAGTATAGAATTTGGTTTTATGTATTAATTAATGTACTAAAACCGTATTATAGCTAGTTATTCTGCTAAATATCGATGTCTACAGCTCCAACTTCCTTATAGAATAAAACTCGCAAGTTGCGAATTGACGATTTATTTTCGATTCAGACTATGTGGTGTACAGTTGAGGACAGGAATTTCTGACACTAACGAACCAGACTGGTTCAAATATCAATCTTGTTTTCTATATAAAGGGTTGATGACAAAGTGTCAGTCAGTACAACTAATTATTTCCCACCGGCAAGACATGGATAATTGCTTAGTGTGTCAGAAGGTTGTTAGTGGTTATTACCTGTGATACATGCGATGGATGGCAACATATCAAATGCGGGAACATAGGTACGTAGGTGTATATATGACATTATACACTTTTTATTCAGAAACTATTATAGCTAGTGAATAAAAGTTGGATACAGTACATATAATCATTATATATTCAGTAAGTATAAACACTAACGCACAAAAAACGGCATTTCATCTTCGCCACGGGACAGCAGTTGGTATTACAGTATTAGGAAAAGCCAAGACTTGGTTTATTGACGGAACTTTTAAAGTAATCAAGTCTCCCTTTTACCAACTCTTATCTATACACTCTTTTATCAAATCAGGGGATGACATGAAGCAACTCCCATTGTGTTTTTGTGTGATGTCCGGGAAAAGAAGCAAAGACTACAAAACTGTTTTTAGGGCGATACTAGATATGCTTAATCCAGTGGATTATGCAGTGACTTCATTTGTAGTAGACTACGAAAAAGGGTTATGGAAAGGTTTGAGAGGGGTTTTCCATGAACCTAAAATTCATGGGTGTGCCTTCCATTTCGGACAGGCAATCTGGAGGAAAGGTCAAGAAACAGGCCTTCAAAATATGTACCTGCAGAAAGACTCGGTACATAAGCACTTGAGAAAAGTGTTTGACCTCCCATTTTTGCCACCTGACGACTTTTAAGTGGCTTTCAATGAATTGAAAGACAAAGCAAAAGAAGTGCACCATCTTGATGAATTCATGATTTACGTAGAAAATAACTGGGTATATAATAAAACTTGGACGGTAGAGAACATTAGTGTATTTGGTAGAAGTGTTCGCATCAACAATGATGTGGAGGGATGGCACAACCTCCTTAATAGGCGTGCGAGAAAAGGAAATCTCCCTTTTTATTTATTAATTGACCTGTATAATGAAGCTAGGAGTATCCCCAACCAAGTCTAGCTTGTAAGAGAGGGCAAATTGAGCAGGCGACTGAGAAAACCCGTCCGAAAAACTCAAAAGATCTTGGACGATATTTGGGATCAATATAATCAACATCAAATATCCACCAGCTACTTGTTGAAAATGTGTGCCAGGATCTATGCTCCATAGTGTTAAACAGTAAATCAGGACAATGTATTTTAGCATTCTATAGTTAGGTTTTATTGAAGTTGACAACTATATAATTATATATATAGGCAACTGTAAGCATTAATCACAGTTAGGTTTTATTGACAACTATTATGTAAAGTAGGTATTTATAAGCAATTATTAATCAAAATCATACAAAAATAATAGTGTTTATTTATATCTATTCCTTCGATAAATGTATATATTATATAAACAGCATTATAGCCTACTATGTACGAAACCTAATAACAAGATTAATAAAACTACATTAAGTCAACCTAATCATAATAATTTCATATGATTATGATCATGGTCCGAATGGGCCGAGTAAGCCTAGGACGAATATATTGTGGTCCGAATGAGCCTGGGACGAATTAATGTGGTCCGAATAGCCTGGGCCGAATCAGCCATGGTCCGAATCAGCCGGCTACCATATGTACACCAACATAGTATCGTCCATGAAACTTCTAGAACACTGATAATTATCGATGGGGCTCGTATCCGGGTTGTCTTCAATTTTAACCCCTAGCCTAATTTTCCCATGGTTTTTCTTTTTGGGTTTTAGGCTAGGATAGGCTAGGCTAGCCTAGCCTATCCTATGTGTCGGCTGGAAAAATGTCTAAATTTCTAATTAATATGGGATAGCCTAGGCTAGGCATAGGCCTACACGTTGGGTTGAGCCCCATGACTTATTGAAAAAATCATCTATGTTGCCAGCAGGGGGTAAATATCAATTAGGCCTAGAATGCATAGGCCTAATAAAGACATTTGTAAACAGTGAAAACGTCCGAGGGATCTCTGAGAGTGATTGGTTTTAGCGTTTTTTCCATTAGGCTAATATCGGGATTTTATAAATGTGATCAAAATTATTCTCCCACAGTGTAGGCTTATTATAGGTCAATATTTACGAGCCGCACGCGGCACCACAGCTGGGATCTCATTTCTAATGGTAGTTTTGGGTTCCTATCATTTTATGCTTCATTGCTAGGCTAGCGTAGGCTATATAATTTTTATCCACCGAAAAATATTTTCGTACGATTTTAGTTACTGGACACCTATTTGACAGGTACCGCCAACGATTTAATAAATTTTGTTTTTTCGGTTTCCACGCATCCAACACCAAGCTACACCCTTTTCTGGTGTACGAAACACTAAAAAAGCAATGGGGACACTTTAATAATGATAATATGAGACGAAATATAAAGACAACTCGGTTGCGTTCGTGGAAGTAGCATCGCTTTGTTTACTTTACGCTCGGAGTGACTTCCCGGTCCCGCCTTGGCGGTCGACTTCAAATGGCTAAGCTGTTGGGTCCATTTTTTTATAAAGACTTGCGTTATAGGCCGTGGGATACAGGACAGGGTTGAGGGGGGGCTCTGCCCCCCCTTACCCCCCCGTGAATTATAATAATCGTCATGATAGGGGACATTGATGATGGAGTTGGTCAATCAGTTATCTCTTCCTTTGCTGACGATACGAACATAAGTCGTGTCGTCAGAAATGAAGAGGATATTCATAATCTCCAGGATGACCTCGACAAAATCTACAAATGGGCAGACGAAAACAACATGACCTTCAACGAAGAAAAGTTTGAAGCGTTACGATGTGGCCCGAAACAAACCCTCAAGGACACCACCAAACTACTCACTGCAGGCGGCCACGACATCACCCCCAAGCCACATGTGAGATGCCTAGGTGTGCAATTGTCCGACGATGCCACATTTCAACACCACATTTCTGCAGCTGTCAAGAAAGCCAAGGGAATGGCCGGATGGATCCTACGGACGTTCAACTCCAGGGAACAAGAAACAATGCTAACTCTCTGGAGGTCTATGGTACAACCCTTCCTTGACTACTGTAGTCAACTATGGTCGCCACACAAAAAGGGGTACATACGAGATCTTGAGTCCGTCCAGAGGTCCTTCACTAGAAACATTCGGGGGATGAAGGACCTTAGCTACTGGCACCGGCTCAAGAAGCTAGGGCTGTACTCCCAGCAGAGAAAGCGAGACAGGTACTGCGCAATTTATGTGTGGAAAATCCTGGAGAAGCTGGTTCCAGATCCAACTGGTAATGAACTCCAGGAAAAACAAAATGGTCGGACTGGAAGGAAGTGTGAGAGGAGATCCCTCCCAACACAGGCACCAGAACGAGTGAGATCCCTCCTCGCGTCCAGCCTAGGCCACAATGGACCAAAAAATTTCAACTCGCTGCCCAAGGAAGTGCGAGACATAGTAGGTTGCCCGGTAGACAGGTTCAAAGGGTTATTAGACAAGTTTCTAAAGACCCTCCCAGATGAACCACCAGTGTCTGGATACACTGCTAACTGCCGGGCGGCCTCAAACTCTATACCGGACCAGACGGACCTCCTTCGAAGGGACGCACGGGACGGACGCAGCGGTGGCGGACCACGACTGTGAGGACGGGACCTCTAGACGACTTCAAGTAAGATATATGTGGCCAGCAGGGGGCAAGTAAAACAGCTGGCCGTAGTAACCTCGAGCGTCCTGGGTAAACAAACCGAGACGATCCGAAGCGACGACGGACTACTCCCGCCACCGATTTTCGGCACAAACGCGCCGTTTTATTCTCGTCGAAAACCACATTTAAAAAGTTATTATATCGTTTTCAATACTATTACCGGACCAGAAAAAGGTGTAGCTTGGTGTTGGATGCGTGGAAACCGAAAAAAAAAAAATGTATTAAATCCTCGGTGGTACCTGTCAAATAGGTGTCCAGTAACTAAAATCGTACCAATATTTGTTTAGCATTGGACTAACGGTTCTAGTGCATTGGGATGATTGGGGTTTGTAATGGAGGATTAATGTTAAGAACGGGGTGTTCCTTAACCCTCTCCGACATATGACGTGATTTTGAGCCGATTAGGGATACTTTAAAGCCTTTGTTACCATCAGGGGTATTTAGAAACCTTTAGTTTAGTTACTTCAACCTCTGCAGTTGTCTTTGAGTTAGCTGTGGGCAGAAAACTAATTTTGGAGAGGTAATTATAAGAGAGAGAACTCTATTTCTTATTGCTAATCTTGCAACCTCTGCGTCATAGGAGTCTGAAGGGGTTAAGTGTGTTGATTTTCGGTGTGAGCATCCTAGGTTTGAATCCCCGGACTGCCACATGTGTTTGTTAATTTCATTAATCGAGTTTAGGAGTAAAGTTTGTTAGTGGAGAAAACATAATCATTCTTTCAGGTTCAATAGTAGTTTATCGAGAGGGCTTCCCTAGGGTTAAGTGCCCCATTAATTACTATTTCCATTCACCTATGCATAGCCTCCAATAGTGCAGTTGGGATATTGTACATGCTAAGATTGGTAAGCAGGATTCGAAACTGCATAAATCGTAGGCTTGTGCAACATTCTTTAACTGTCTTCGTGGTGCAATGCATAAGTGTGTTGATTTTCCGTGTGAGCATCCTAGGTTCGAATCCCCGGACTGCCACATGTGTTTGTTAATTTCATTAATCGAGTTTAGGAGTAAAATTGGTTAGTGGATAGAACATAATAATTTATTATATCTATTAATTCAGTTTTGTCTTTTATATTCCACAGGCGCAGGGCAACTATTATAATCAGAATGGAGATGCCCTGGCGGTGAGTTTTGTTCTTTATTGTTATCTCTTCCTTAACCCTTTGGGCTTTGAGTACCAGCGACGTGTGTTACATTATATTCTAGCCATATTTAGACGATATTATGCAGCTTAGGAAGGATCTGCAGTAGCTAAATGGGTTGGTTGAGATAGTTCGAAGCCTTATTATTGCTAGAGGTCCTTCCTAATCTGAATCAAATTGCCTAATATTATTTTGGTTTGTTTAGTTTGCAAGTTTTACATTTTAATTTGCCACAATACAGTATAATGAAAGGGATGTCGCTGGTACTGTAATTGTATGGGTTAATTTTATTTGAAAGTTATGTTTATATTTTATTTATGGATGATGCATACTGACAGGTATATGAATTGGATGGGGGAAAACACAGGATAGAGCTTTGACCCCCTTCTGTACCGGCTACGTCTTTTTATCTTTATTACGGCTACTATTAGACAAATTTTGTACAGTTTAGAGTGGGCCTACAGCAATTAACAGGTTCGAAGCATCTCTCTTAACCCTTTTTACTACCACAGATCCTTCTTAACCCGGGAACTGCTGGGAGACTCTTAAGAGTTCCCCCGGCGGACTGCGGGGAGACTCTTATGAGTGAGTGAAAAAAAATATCAACTTTTGACATCGAAAAAAAAATAAATTTTTTTTTTATTTTTTTATTTTTTTTTGGCCCCTGGGCCATGCAAAATCTCAGTCCTCTACCTCCCCTCCTTCCCCACTTTCCTCCTCTCCTTCAGTTATCACCTATTTTCCCTGTTATTCCCTTATTCTGAGGTATATTTTCGTGCTAACATTAGCGAGTTGCAAGCAGGGTGTTGTCATCACTGATGGCAAGCGAGTGCAAGAGAGAGAGAGAGAGTATTGATCGACTGTGTCTCAGTGGCCTTGGGGGAAATTGGCGGGAAAGCAGTTTGCCTCACCCATACATTATACAACTCGCGGGCTATATCTCCGATTTTGACCATCCAAACGCTGTTTTCACTCGTTTTATTGTTGTTTTAGGTTAATACCTTTATAATCAACCCATAATAGGCGCATATGGATAAGTATTAATGCTATTAATGGCACAATGAATATTTTAGTGACGGAAACACCTCAAATACGTCAGCACAGGGGGACGTTTCCAATTACCCCCATGCGCACTTCAGAGGTTAAACTGCACAAAATCGTCTAAACATAGCTACAATAAAATCGAAAAGACGTCGCAGGTAAAGAAGGAGTTAATTCAGGAAACGTTAGAGAATAAAGAATTAAAGCTCTTTCCTGATTGCGGTTTCGGCTCGCTGCATGTCTGCTTGCTGAGACCGGGGGGCCGGGGGAGTGCTGGAGGGACCTCGGTGATCCCTGGTCTCTGGGTCTTTTCCCCTTAAAATTATTGAAATGAGCCACGTTTTTTGTCCAAATTGACTAATTCCTTGAACGTGACGATAATGCATTAGTATATGTGCGATTAGTTTGCTTGGGAAACAGATTAACTTGCTCATGTAGTGATGTAGCCTACATCCTATGTGGTGGATTGTGTTCTTTTATTCATGAATTTTATTTTAGTAAGCGTTATTTCCACATAACTGATTTTGATTAGTTCTTTTGCCTTTAGTCTATATTGTCTTATCCTCATTTTGGTTTGTTTATTTAGCAAGTTTTACATTTATAACTTATTAACCCGTACAGTACCAGTGACGTCTTTTTCATCGTATTCTGGCAACTATTAGACCATTTTATTCAGCTTAGGAAGGACCTCTAGCAATAATATGGCTTCAAACTTTCTCAACAACCCTTTTAATTACCGGTACCACAGATCTTTCCTACGCTTTTTAGTTTTTTAGTTTTTATTTCAGTTGCAATTAGACGATTTGATGAAGCTTAGGCAACATATGACGCAATTTTGAGCCTATTGGGGATACTTTAAAGCCTTTGTTACCATCAGGGGTATTTAGAAACCTTTAGTTTAGTTACTTCAACCTCTGCAGTTGTCTTTGAGTTAGCTGTGTTGAGCCTATTGGGGATACTTTAAAGCCTTTGTTACCATCAGGGGTATTTAGAAACCTTTAGTTTAGTTACTTCAACTTCTGCAGTTGTCTTTGAGTTAGCTGTGTTGAGCCTATTGGGGATACTTTAAAGCCTTTGTTACCATCAGGGGTATTTAGAAACCTTTAGTTTAGTTACTTCAACCTCTGCAGTTGTCTTTGAGTTAGCTGTGGGCAGAAAACTAATTTTGGAGAGGTAATTATAAGAGTGAGAGAACTCTATTATCTTATTGCTAATCTGGCAACCTCTGTGTCATAAATGCGTGAAAGGGTTAAAGGGTTAATCTGTAGCACTGGATATACGTCTCTTGAGTTGAATAGAATCGTCTAATAGTTGCCAGAATATAATAACAAGAACGTCACTGGTACAGTCGCGCTAATAAGTGATGTCTCGGCACCAAGTATGTTTTGATCAATAATTGGTATCAGCAATATCTAACCCTCATTTCTTCATATCGAATGACATATACAAACATTTTCCTACATTTACCCACCCTATTCAACATCTGACAGACATTAATACAGCACAGAGAGAGCCAAACGTAATGATAGCTGGGACATGACTTATTAGCGCGACCGTACAGTACTTAAGGAGTTAACCCCTTCTTTATTTTTCCTTTGCCCCTCAACTTTCTCTTCATAATTGCTGAGGGGCACAGGGCCCTGGGTGGGACTTTGGTTTCCCGGGCGTTTCCGCACCCTCCTCAGCTCCCCGCCATGGAGTGGCTTCGGTCACCCAGTCTTTATAGTGGTCGGCAGGGAGGGTTCTGTGGGGTCGCTCGGTTATGGCCTTGGCCTTGCTCGGGGCCTTGGGGCTGTTCGGCCAGGCAGCTTAGGGAACAACAACAACCCCTTCTTTACGGAGATGTCGTTTTAGTTTTATTCTAGCTATATTTAGACGATTTTGTTCAGTTTAAAAAGGATCTGCGGTAGTAAAGATGGTTAAGTTAGATAGTTCGAAGCATTTTTATTGCTGGAGGTCCTTGTCAAACTGAATATTGCTGGAGGTCCTTGTCAAACTGAATACATTTTTATTGCTGGAGGTCCTTGTCAAACTGAATATTGCTGGAGGTCCTTGTCAAACTGAATACATTTTTATTGCTGGAGGTCCTTGTCAAACTGAATACATTTTTATTGCTGGAGGTCCTTGTCAAACTGAATACATTTTTATTGCTGGAGGTCCTTGTCAAACTGAATACATTTTTATTGCTGGAGGTCCTTGTCAAACTGAATACAATCGTCTAAAAGTAGCTAAAATCATATTCAAAAGACGTCGCCGGTACGGAAGGGGTTAAGCGTTATTTCCACATAGTGATTTTGACGAGTTCTTTTGCTTTTATCTAGTGTCGTCTCTGTTTTGGTTTGTTTATTTGGCAAGTTTTACATTATAACTATGCACAACAGAACCTCATCTCCTTCCGGGACCCCCACGTGATGAGTGCCCGGCTGATGGTGGAGAAGCCGGAGCGAGACGTGGAGCGCTGCATTGACCCCTCCCTGGCTGAGGTCATAGCTGGACATCTCAGGTCAGTTGGTTAAGGGGGGTATGTATGTATATACTGTGGCACCTTCCCCAGTTTTTTTTTGGGGGGGGGGGGGGGGGGGAAGACTCGCTTTCTCTGGCTTGTATCCATTCGGCCTCATTTAGCCAACTGTTTTAAGACGTTTATCCCCATCTAGGTGTCAATTTCTTCCTGGCGAGCGTTAGCGAGCCAGCATTGTATGGAAAAATCCGGCTTCACCGGAGACATTTTTCTATCGAAAAATTTACAAATTTAGCTTGCTGTCAAAACACGAAAAATATAAATTCTGTCTCGCTACCGCTCGCCAGAAAAATATTGACACCTGGATGGGGGTAAACGTCTTAAAACAGTAGGCTGAATGGGGCCGAATGGATACCAGTACAAACCAAAGAGAGAGGGAGAGAAAGAGAAAAAAAAAGCGAAGTGGGCTCCCTTAACCCGGGAACGGCGAGGGGGGGGTAATGAACTAGCTCCCCATGGGCGAGCATATGGGCTCCATTCAGGCCTATAATCGTCATTTTACGATAAATATCGTTATTACCTATTCATATGAGCCTATTTTACCTTCACTATGAAGATAGTAACCTGTAACAACAATCAAACCAGTGAAAATATAATTTTTCTGGTCAAAATTGCGAATATAGATGAACCAGCCCATTCATGAATTTTGGAGAAAATTAAGGCAACCCCTCCCTCCACGAGGCCTCAAGCCACACTGAGCCTACTCATACACACACTCGCTTGTGTAGCACACCTGCTAGGCACGTGAGCACATCCCCCACACAGTTTGCTAATGTTAGCACAAAAATATACCAACAAATTAGGGGATAACAGGGAAAATAGGTGATAATTGAAGGGGGAGGGGAAAGGGAGGAAGGAGGGGATGTGGAGGAGTGATATGAGGTACAGTAGGGTCTCACATAAAACGAGTTTATGGTCGATAAACGAGGGCGTTTTATGCGATTTCGTTTTATGTGAACACAGCATTTTGGTGGCCCAATATCGTCAATGTTCACTGGAAGCGTAAATTTCCGTCAGGAGCGTACAATATTTTGTAAGTTTTGTACGATATTTCGGCGCTCTATATGAAAGCGTACGATATTTCGTACGTTTTGTACGATATTTCGGCGCTCTATATGAAAACTCCTCGGATTTGCCCCACTTTGGCAGCGGACTCGTTTTATGTGATCACATTCGTTCTGATCGAAAATTAAATATTAATATTTTAGGTCGGTCGTTTTAATCGAGACTCGTTTTATGCGGGACCCTACTGTATAGGGAAAAAAAATTAGTGCTGTTTAAATGGTATTTTTAGGCCTCCCTCTTAAGAGCTTTTCCGCCGTTTACGGGTTAAAACAAATATGAATGTATCGAGGTTCAGGAGTAATTTATAGCGAGGCCTTCCTTTGTGGTTAACCCCTTCTGTACTGGCGACGTCTTTGTTTATTCCATCCTGGCTACTATTAGACAATTTTATTCAGGTTAAAAAGGACAAAGGGGAAAGAGGAGTGTGTGGTAACCACCGAGGAATATGTCTTCTAAGCGTAGTAGGGAAGGTATACAGTAGGGTAGTGATTGAGAGAGTGAGAGTGAGAACGGAGAAATGGATAGGCGACGAGCAGGGAGGTTTTAGGAAGGGAAGAGGATGTGTAGATCAGATTTTTACCCTGAATTGTGTTGTGGAGAAGTATCTGGAGAAGAAACAAAAGGTGTATGTTGCCTTTATGGACTTGGAGAAGGCCTATGACACAGTGGATAGAGAAGGTTTGTGGAAAGTACTTAGAATATACGGAGTAGATGGCAAGTTGCTGAAAGCAGTGAAGAGCATGTATTTTTTTTTGTTTTTTTTTTTTTTTTCCCTATATTCCAACTTACTTCCTCTCGGGCATAGGCTGAGAGCCTTAACATTCACCGCTTTACAATGAACAGTGAAGCCCGTGAGGTCTTGTTCCAGTCTAGGGAGTGAGACATGTGAAGCACGTAGAGCACAACGAGCACCTGCCATCTTGCCTTCACATGAGGCACGGTGCTCACTCACGGCCCGAAACGACCCCATCTCTGAAGCCACCCTGTTCCCGTGCTTCACTGTCTCACCCACTACACTCGGACTCTCACACTTACACACACACAACGCCACCTGTTGACCAGATAACTCATCAGGCATTGCACCCCTATAGCATATTTTGAATATGGGAATATTCATACAGTGCTATTTAATCAGGGAACAATGAGGGTATTTTATTGACGTTTCGGTGGGCTTGTGGTAATGCACTGATACCAGGTACAGCACAAATTCCATCCCAATAATATCTTCCCATTGATACATCGGGATTTGAACCCGGGACCTTTGGATTACCAGGCCAGTGGCAAGACCACTCCACCACACCTCCCCTAAATGTATGAGGGTGCAAAGGCGGCAGTACGTGTGGAGAGTGAGCAGAGCGAGTTCTTTGACCTGAATGTTGGTTTGAAACAGGGGTGTGTGATGTCCCCGTGGTTGTTTACTGTATATATGGATGGAGTCATGAAAGAAATACTATCAAGAGCAGTGGATGTTGGTATATCGCTGAAAAGGGAGGGAATTGAGTGGAAGCTACCTATACTGCTGTTTGCGGATGATACAGTTCTGATGAGTGATAATGAATGGGAGTTGCAGGGTCTGGTAAATGAGTTTGGAACAGTGTGCGAAAAACGGAATTTGAAGGTAAATGCGGGGAAGAGCAAGGTTATGGTCTTCAAAAGAGGTGAAGTCACAGAGTGTGAGGTGAAGTTGAACGGTCAGGCTATGGAGATCGTCAGCTCTTTTAAGTATCTGGGCAGTGTGTTGAGTAAAGATGGGACTATGGATGAAGAAGTGCGGGAGAGTGTACAACAGGGGAAGAGGGTTGTAGGAACGCTAAAAGCAGTAACAAGAAATAGGGTGGTCAGTATGGAAGTGAAGAAGTCCTTGCATGACAGTGTGGTAATCCCGACACTGACTTACGGAAGCGAAGCATGGACGTTGGTTGAGAGACTCAGACCAAGAGTGAGAGCAGTGGAAATGAATTACTTAAGGAGTGCGTGCGGAGTTACATGGAGGGATAGACAGACTAATGAGGAAGTAAGAAGGTGTGGTGTGGAGGTAGATGTGCTGGAAAGTGTGAAAAGGAACAACTTGAGATGGTTCGGCCATATGGAAAGCGAGAGAATGACTAAGAGGGTGTACGAGAGCGAGGTGGAGGGACAGAGAGGGAGAGGTAGACCGAATGAGAGGTGGAAGGATGGAGTGAGGAAGTACATGAACGAAGGCGGTGCTGGTTGGGGGGAGGGGCGTCGACTGACTGGGGGCGGTTCGTTCGTGGCCACCCCTTTGGGGATCACGGCATCAGGCAATAGATAGATAGATAGAAAAAGGAGCTCCTGCAATTAACAGGCTTCGAACTATCTCACTTAACCATTCTTACTACCGCAGATCATTCTTAAACTGCTCAAAATCGTCTAAATATAGCTAGAATACAATGAAAAAGATGTCGCCGGTACAGGAAGGGTTAAGGGGAAATCTCCACTTGAGGGATTTTTTTCTTGACCCCTTTCTCCCTCATGTTTAGCCCCATTGCTTTTGATATTATAAAACGTTTGCTCATTAGTTTAGCGATTTTAAGAACTTTCACTCCATATTAAGACCTTTCGTGCCATTCAGGTATCGATTTTATCCTGGCGAGCGACAGCGAGCCTGTAATTTAAGTGGAACCGGCCTTCGGCCGGGACATTTTTCTACCGAAAAATGTACAAATTTATCTTGAAAGGGACTCAAGGGGGTGTAATTTCAAGCTTGATGGAAGTTTAGGAAACACACTAAAAACCTGCCCTTAAACCCTTCTGTACCGGTGACGTATTTTGTATTTTATTTTAGCTACAATTAGACGATTTTATGATGCTTAGGAAGGATGTATGGTAACAAAAAGGATTAATTGAGATGGTTTGTATCCTTTTAATGGTTAGACGTCTTTCCTAAGCTGATTAAAATCATCGAATAGTTACCAGAATATATTGTAAAGGACGTCACCGGTAATGAAGGGGCTTACTGTGTTGGTGGTGTAATGGTTTAGATGCTTATGTTATGGGTGTGGGTGTCCAGAGTTTGAATCCCAGGAGGACAAAGGCTTTCATTAGTTTATTCAAGTACATTGGAGTTTGTAATGGATGATTAATGTTAAGAACGGGGTGTTACTTAAATTGTATTAACCCGTTCTGTACCAGTGTCGTCCTTTTAACGTTAATCTGGCTACCATTCAACACTTTTTAAGTGGTAAGCCAGGCTCTCTGTTGTTAACTTGTTATTATTATTACCCCTATTTTGACAGAGCTGTGTGGGCGCTGGGTCGCGGTGACACAGTAGAGGCCTGGAAGACTCAGATGGTGGTGGTACAGTCAGTGTCACGCTTCATGACAGAGTGTAAGGAGGAGAACTGGATGCTGCCGCTCATGTACACCGCCTGTCTTGATCTTAGGTGGGTTGGTTGTTGTTGTTGTTGCTGTTCCCAAGGTCCCGAGCAAGGCCAAGGCCATAACCGAGCATCTCCAATAAACCTTCCCTGCTTACCACTAATAAAGCCCAGGTGACCGAAGCCACTCTAAGGCGGGGAGCTGAGGAGGGTGCGGAAACGCCCGGAAAACCGAAGCCCCACCCAAGGCACTGTGCCCCTCAGCAATTATGAAGGGAAAGTTGAAGGGCAAAGGAAAAATGTGACGCTTTGACTCCCAATCTGCCAACCTCTAGGTTGGCAGTAGAGAGGTCAATACACGGAAGAGACGCTGCCATTTGAGATCTAGAAAATATATAAGTAAAAGGAACAGTCAGAGTAAGCTATGGGTATGGCAGAGAATGCTCAACTCTCACTCTGATAGACCAGCCCATCACCACATGACTAGAACCCAATCCTCTCAGCATCAGTTAGGAAAGGCCCTAGAAAGCCGCCTTAAAATAGCTCCCCTATTTCAACTCCTTTCGGGGTTGGGCAGCCGCCCAGATGGGTTAGTTGTGGCTGTTTATTGTTACACACACACACACACACACAATGATTTTGATGTACAAATGTGTGAGAGGACTTGAGAAGGTGGACAAGGTGGATTTTATTGTGAAAGATACAGTAATGGTAGAACTAGAGGACATAGATATAAACTAATGAAAGGAAGATGTAAAGGAGATGTGAGAAAGTACAGTTTCCCTTACAGAAGTATAAATAAATGGAATTAGTTAGAAGATAAAGTGGTGTGTGCAAACAATATCCATATTTTTAATGCAAATTTAGAAAATTGTAACTCAGGAAGCGGGACAATACAAACCTAAAAGCTCAACTCGTGTATACTACAATTAGGTAATGGACTCAGCACTGAACCTTGGTTACCTTGAGTTGTTTCGGCCTCCTCAGCGGCCTCGGCGAGAGTTGCTCCCCCCGAGTATGTTTGCTGCCAGTGTTTGATGCAGCAGACTATTCGAGAGGGCAGCTCTCCCCCCCGCGAAGTATGGCTGATAAAGCACCGACTTGAGATAGTTGTCCAAGGCTTTTTTGAATACTTCCGTTGGCACGTCCGTCAGGTTTCTCACGTTCTCTGGCATTTTGTTGAAGAGGCTCGGTCCCCTGTTTGTCAACCAGGAGTCCCTCAGTGTGCCCAGAGCTCCCCTACACTTTTGGGGTGGGATGTTACAATACCTACCCCCTCTGTCACTCCAGTCCATGATATTGTGGTGTGAAGGTTTGGCACTAGACCCTCGATAACTTTCCATGTGTAAATTATCAAGTATCTCTCTCTTCTTCGCTCCAGTGAATATAAGTTAAGAGCCTTCAGCCTATCCCAGTAATGAAGATGTTTTACCGAGCTGATGTGGGACGTGAAACTTCTTTGAACACTCTCTATTTCATATATTTCCCCGGCTTTGTGTGGAGATGTTAGCACACTGCAATACTCCAGTCGTGGGATCACCAACGATTTGAAAAGGGTTATCATTGGCCGTTCTTCTCGTGTCTTGAAAGTGCGCAGTATCCAACCTACAAGTTTCCTCGCCGCTACTGACTTGGCCTGATTATGTTCCTTGAAAGACATGTTGTTGTTCCCCAGGCTGCGTGGCCGAACAGCCCCAAGGCCCCGAGCAAGACCAAGGCCATAACCGAGCGCCCCCTCAGAACCCTCCCTGCCTACCACAATAAAGCCTGGGTGACCGAAGCCACTCCATGGCGGGGAGCTGAGGAGGGTGCGGAAATGCCCGGGAAACCAAAGCCCCACCCAGGGCCCTGTGCCCCTCAGCAATTATGAAGAGAAAGTTGAGGGGCAAAGGAAAAATGTGACGCTTTGGCTTCCAATTTTGGTAGATTGGGAGGTCAATCCACGGAAGAGATGCCGTCACTTGAGATTTAGAAAATATATAAGTAAAAGGAACAGTCAGATTAAGCTATGGGTATGGCAGAGATCGCTCAGTTCTCTCTCTGATAGACCAGCCCATCACCACATGACTAGAACCCAATCCTCTCAGCATCAGCTAGGAAAGGCCCTAGAAAGCCGCCTTTGGCGGGGGATAACTCCCCTATTTCAACCCCTTTCGGGGTTGGGCACCCGCCCTGAAGACATGTTTTCTGACATTATTACCCCAAGATCTTTAACCTCTGATTTTCGTGGGATTGGCAGGAGTGACTCTGTTAAGTAGGTTGTGGTTCTTTTAATTTCTCCATTTCCTCCATACCTTATCAGCTGAAAATTTTCTTCGTTAAATTGCATGTTGTTATCTTTGGTCCACCGAAATACAGCGTTCATGTCTGCTTGCAAGATTTCTTTGTCTTCTATTGTGGTTTTTCTTAGACTTAGTTTTGTGTCGTCTGCAAATGATGAGACGCTGCTGTGTTGTACATTAACTTTCACTGGGAACTCTTCGCTCAGGCCCGCTCAGCAAGACTCAACAAATTCCACCTGCAGTAACTGCATCTGCACCTGTACCATATCACCCTTGACCCCTCCAGTCCCAGCGACGACTATAGCCGTCAATAGATAAGTCACTCCACAGTCCCAGCGACGGTTATAGCCGTCAGTAATGTATTTTCCTTGTAACTGCCTGTAGGCCTACAAGGCTTAATTTTTTTTTTAAGCCTTGTAAAAAAAAAAAAAAAAAGTGAGAGATCCAGTCTTGCCTCATCTCTTGAGGTGAAAAGGTGGTCTCTCCTGCCATTTTCGCCACAGTGCTTGGGACTGCTGGGGACTTATTACTGTATCCTACGGTACTCAATGGGTTAAGGGGACGTTATATTATTTATGTACTGTATTTATTTCTTATTATTACTGGTATAGTGTGAGAATCCTAGGTTCGAGTCCTTGGAGTACCACATGTATTCATTACTTACATTGATTTCATTAGTTAGGTTTATTTGTAAATTAATTGGTGAGTTGGTGAAAACAAATATGAATATAGGCCTATATTTGTTTTAGTTTGCTCCATAGACCTCAATGAAGCTTAAAAAAAAACATCCCAAAGACCCCCATTCAAGATATATTTGTACTTTTTTCGATAGGAAAATGTCCTAGCCGAAGGCCGGTTCTTCCAAAATTACAGGCTCGCTATAGCTCGCAAGGAAAATATTGACACCTAAGTGGCACGAAATGTCTTAATATTGACAAAGAAATGGGCGAAAGTCTTAATATTTGACAACTAATGGGGCTAAACATGAAGGAGAAGGGTAGGTTCAGAAAATATACAAATGCTTCCCCTTAACCCCTTCTATACCGACAGTGTACTTTATATTTTATTTCAACTACTTTTAGACCATTATTTTTAGCTTAGGAAGGATGTCTAGCAATTAAAAGGCTACAAACTATCCCAATTAATCCTTTTAGCGACAACATATCCTTCCTAAGCTTCATAAAATTGTTTAAATGTACAGTTAAAATTAATTAAAATGTAAAACTTGCAAACTAAACAAACCAAAACTGGGACACAGACAATATAAAGTCAAATTTACTAATCAAAATCGCTATGTGGAAACAACGCTTACTAAAATGAAATTTTACGAAATAAAAGAACAATCCACCACATAGGGTGTACATTACTACATGAGCAAGTTAATCTGTTTCCCAAGCAAACTAATCGGAGTAATCGCACACATAACAACGCACTATCGTCACGTTCAAGGAATTAGTCAATTTGGGAAGTCAGGAACGTTCTGGTAAATTTTACTAAACTCTGCATGAATAAAGAAACTACAATTAGTGTCAAACTTTTCTATTAAATTTGCAACTTGACAAGACATTAACAATAGTACAAAATACAAATGGCTATCACTAACTGAAATCAAATTAAAAATACGTTGCTGGTACAGAAAGGGTTAACAGTGCTACAACAAGACTTTATTAAGACAGATTAAAACTAAAAGGAGTTAACCCGGGAACTGCGGGAAGACTCTTAAGAGTTCCCCCGGCGGACTGCGGGAAGACTCTTAAGAGTCAGGGGGAAAAAAATCAATTTAAAACACCGATTTTTTTTTTTTTTTTTTTTTTTTTTTTTTTTTTTTTTTGCGCCATGCCAAATATCACTCCTCCACCTCCCCTCCTTCCCCAGTTTCCTCCCCTCCTTCAGTTATCACCTATTTTTCCTGTGGTCTATTTTCGTGCTAACATTAGCGAGTTGGTAGCAGGGCGTTGTCATCACTGTTAGCAAGCGAGTGCAAGAGAGAGAGAGAGAGAGTATCGATCGACAGTCTCTCTCCAGAGGTGGAGGAAAGTGGTGGGTGGGAGGTTGCCTCAGCCATACATTGTGTAACTCCCGGCCTGTATCGCCGATTTTGACCATCCAAACGCTGTTTCCACTTGTTTTATTGTTGTAACAGGTTAATACCTTTATAATCAACCTTTTAATAGGCACATATGGATAAGTATTAATGCTATTTATGGTAAAATAAATATTTTAGTGATGGGAACAGCTCAAATACGTCAGCACAGGAGTGTGGTGTCTCATACCCCCCATGCGCACTTCAGAGGTTAAAGGGAGATGGGTCGTTTTTCTGGTCCCCCTTCTTCTTCGTGTTTAGCTCCATTAGTTTTTAGATAATAAGACGTTTGGCCCATTAGTAGTTTGGTGTTTTTTAGACCTTTCGTCCCATTTCTTTGTCAGTATTCAGACTTTTCGTGTCATTTTGGTGTCAATTTTTTCCTGGCAAGTGATAGCCAAGCGGCTCGCTTGGTGTAGTGACTAGCGTCTCGGACTTCCACCCAGAAGGCCCGGGTTCGCGCCCACGCTCGGCGCATTAAAGATTTTTCACAAGCACTGAGTCGTTACCATCCCTCATGAGCAAAGGGATGGGGTAGTAGTACAGGACCCCAATAGAAATACGCCTAATCGGCCTTATTGAGCTATCCTTAGCTAGCTTAGCATGCGCTAGCTTTAAGAACTATTATTATTATTATTATTATTATTATTATTATTATTATAACCTGTAATTTAAGAGGAACCGGCCTTTGCCTGGGATACTTTTCTATCGAAAAATGTAGAAGTATATCTTGAAGGAGTATCTTGGGTGGGTGTTTTTATAAGCTTGATGGAGGTCTATGGAGGAAACTAAAAAAAGTAGTAAAAAGAGACATAATTATTATGTAAAACTTGCAAAATAAACACACCAAAGCTTGGACGAACACAGTAAAAAGACAAAACAACTAATCAAAATCGCTATGTGGAAACAACGCTTAAACCCTTCAGCACCATGACGTCGTTTTGCTTTTGATTCTGGCTAAAAATAGACGGTTTTATGCAGCTTACGAAGGACTTATGTTACTAAGAGGGTTAATTGAGATCGTATTTACCCATTTGAGTCGCATAAGCAGATTACAAACTAAAGAAAATCGTCTAAGGATTACCAGAATATGCCGCAAAAGACATAGTGGTGGTGAAGGGGTTAAGCAAAATAATAATATATAAATTAAAATGTAAAACTTGCAAACTAAACAAACTATAAACAAATAAAAGACCACAATATATTATGAGCTATTCTATCATCTATATATTCGCAGGCGGTTTGCAGGAGGTGCGGACACTGAGCTAACCAAGACAGGAGCCAAGAAGCCCGGCGAGACGCTGGAGAAGGCTGCCGAGGCCCTCATGAGCTGCTTCAGGGTCTGTGCTGCCGACACGTGAGTACTGTAATACTTTAGATGCTTATGTTCTGGGTGTGGTGTCCCGAGTTGGAATCCCGGGAGGACCATATGCTTTCATTAGTTTATTCAGGTACATTGGGGTTTGTAATGGATGATTAATGTTAAGAACGGGGTGTTACTTATTGTTATTTATACCTCATAATAATAATATGCTGGTATTTTATTTGTTCGAGCGCCAATTCTCCAAGTGGATTCACGAGCGCTCACATTAACTTAAATTTTCCCATTAAAAAAAAAAAAAAACATGAAAGCTTATACAGGTTGTTGTTCCCCAGGCTGTCTGACCGAACAGCCATAACCGAGCGCCCCCACAGAACCCTCCCAGCTTTACGACTAAAAAAAAACAGGTGACTGAAGCCGAAGGCGAGGGGCTGATGAGGGTGCGGAAACGCCCGGGACACCAAAACCCCTCCCATGGCCCTTATACAGGTCTCCCTCACTATCCGATACCCTGATATACGATATTATTATAGGTTTCTTGGGGTTTGGGTTTTGGCTGGTCCGAGAACGCATCTCCATTTACCCCATTAATTTTAGAGTTTGCTATACGTTTTTTTCTATCTTAAATAGAGTTTTCAGGAATGTAACCCAATTGTATATCGCGGGAGACTTGTATATACAGTACTGTATATATTAACCCAGTTATCTAAATATTTTGGTAAACCGACATCGGTCTTATTGACATTTTTCTACCGAAAAATGTAAAAATTTATCTTGAAATTGGGTCTAGGTTTTTTTTTTTTTTTAAAGTTTGATGGAGGTCTAGCGAGGAAACTCAAAAATTATTAAATAAATGATTATATAGACCAAAAAATCAAGTACTTAAAGTTCCGCCTCTTCCCAACCAGGCGTACAGGAGAGGACTGCACTAAACGCTGGGGTCTGCTGTACCTCGTCAACCAGTTCTTCAAGATATACTTCAAGATCAACAAACTGAACCTGTGCAAGCCGATGATCCGAGCCATCGAGGCTCTCTCTTTCAAGGACCGCTTCTCTCTCTCGCAGCTCATCACCTACAAGTACTACACCGGACGCAAGGACATGTTCGACTCGGATTTTCAGTCTGGTGAGTTTTAGTAGGCTCTGTCTCGAGTAGGCCACCCCCTTAAAAAAAAAAAATAGAAAAATAGGAAAACTGGAGAAGGTGCCAGAGTATATACATACATACATACTGTACATACAAGTTTTAGTAGTAGTTGTTGTTCATCCCCAGGCTGTCTAACCGAACAGCCCCAAGGTCCTGAGCAAGGCCAAGGCCATTATAATGTAAAACCTGCAAAATAAACAAACCAAAACTTGGACGAACACAGTAAAAAAAGACAAAACAACTAATCAAAATCGCTATGTGGAAACAACGCTTAAGGACAATAATAAATTGTCAATAAAAGCACATAATCCACAACCAAGTGCCCCTACAACCCTCCTAGCTTTACCACTAAGATAGCCCAGGTGACCGAAGCCGCTCCCAGGCGAGGGGCTGAGAAGGGTGCGAAAATGCCCGGGACACCAAACCCCACCCAGGGCCCTGTGCCCCTGAACAATTATGAAGCGATTTTGATAAGTTAATTTGACTTTATATTGTCTTTGTCCCAGTTTTGGTTTGTTTAGTTTACATTTTAATTAAAGAATTATGTGAAGCTTGCAAAATAAACAAGCCAAAACTGGGACGACACAATATAAAGACAAAAGAACTTATCAAAATCACTTTAACCCATCGGATCCGGGGGGCCTCGTATGATCCTGATCGCTGTGTCCGAGGCCATTTTCGTACAGTCAAGCATCATAATTTAGTAGCTACTGATTGAGACCACCTAGAGCAGTAAATGTTTTTGCAAATTGTAGAACTTTTTGTTGTCTGTAGACTGCCGTTGAGATGACATCGCTACAACGTGTGGTTGCCGAGTTATGATGATTTTAGAGGCGATTTTTAGCCGCGCATTTTGCCTCATATGAAGCCTCCCGGATTTCTGCCAATATTTTTGTTTGCCTCTTATGAGGCCTCCCGGATTCCGAGGGTTAACATGATTCTTTTATGCTTGATTTATCTATCTATTGCCGGATGCCTTACTCCCCTTAATGAGGGTGGCCATAGACAGAAAGCCCCCAAGCGGACCTATTCCCTGTAAGAGGGACAACCTGAGCCAGATTACTGAAGGACTTACAGGATTGACCACTCAATTTAGGATCTGTCCGACTCCGAGGCCCTCTATGTATCTTGTTAGCACTATTTTTCTACAGTGGCGTTCGGCTAGTCCATCCACTAACCTGCCTTACCCTTATATAAGCAGTACAGATTTGTATCAGGTTTACTTCCCTAGACAGGTTGCCGACCAAGGCTGACGAGTCCCATCCACCTGGATTTTTATAAGGTTGTCTCCCCTACATGGGTTGCCGACCAAGGCTAACGAGTCCCATCGACCCTTGATATTTAAAGTAATAAAAATAAAAATTTTACTTCTTTTTTTTAATCCCGAGGTGTCGTTTTTTTTTTTTTTTTTTTCTTCTTTTTTTTTTTTTTTTTTTTTCTTCTTTTTTTTTTATTATTGAGGTGTCGATTTCTCCCTGGCGAGCGATAGCGAGCCAGCATTGTATTGGGAAATCCGGCTTCGCCGGAGAAATTTTTCTATCGAAAAATGTACAAATTTAGCTTGCTGTCAAAACAAAAATATATACTGTATATGCTAGGACAATATTGACACCTGGATGGGGGTAAACATCTTAAAACAGTAGGCTAAATGGGGCCGAATGGATACAAGCCAGAGAAAGAGAAAAAAAAATGAGGTGGGCCCCCTTAACCCGGGAACTGCGGGGAGACTCTTATGAGTGAGTGAAAAAAAAATCAACTTTTGACATCGATTTTTTTTTTTTTTTTTTTTTTTTTTTTTTTTTTTTTTTTTTTTTTTTTTTGGCCCCTGGGCCATGCAAAATCTCAGTCCTCTACCTCCCCTCCTTTTCCACTTTCCTCCTCTCCTTCAGTTATCACCTATTTTCCCTGTTATTCCCTTATTCTGAGGTATATTTTCGTGCTAACATTAGCGAGTTGCAAGCAGGGTGTTGTCATCACTGATGGCAAGCGAGTGCAAGAGAGAGAGAGAGAGTATCGATCGACTGTGTCTCAGTGGCCTTGGGGGAAATTGGCGGGAAAGCAGGTTGCCTCACCCATACATTATACAACTCGCGAGCTATATCTCCGATTTTGACCATCCAAACGCTGTTTTCACTCGTTTTATTGTTGTTTCAGGTTAATACCTTTATAATCAACCCATAATAGGCGCATATGGATAAGTATTAATGCTATTAATGGCACAATGAATATTTTAGTGACGGAAACACCTCAAATACGTCAGCACAGGGGGACGTTTCCAATTACCCCCATGCGCACTTCAGAGGTTAACAACCTATTATTTTTCTCCCCAGCTGATGCCACTTTATCCTTTGCCTTCCAACGGTGTCACATCAGGAGCAGGAAAAACAAGAGACGCATCCTGATCTACCTGATTCCTGTCAAGATGCTCAGGGTAAGTGGTCTCTTATTTTCTTCTCTTCTATATAAACAGGCCTACCGTATGTATCAAAAGGGCCTCCAGCTATTAACAGGCTTCGAACTATCTCACTTAACCCTTTTTACTTAAAGAGCTTTTGACGGCATCAACTCAGCTAGACCACCACACAGATCACTATTAGCCACACTCGACATTAGTAAAGCCTTCGATGCCATCCCCCGCCACAACCTAACAAACAAAATCTACAACACAAACATGCACAACAACACAAAAAGGTGGCTGGCCAACTTCCTAGCAGGCAGATGTGCACACATATCTTTTGCCGGTCAGTCATCTAGAATCAGAAACTTTCCAAACGGAGTCCCACAAGGATCCGTCCTATCGCCCGCACTCTTCAATCTGTACATGCACGATATAACTACACCCAATACGCTCCAAATAAACTTAGCCTCCTATGCAGATGACATAACACTCACATGCACACACCAGGACCCAAAAAGAGCAACAGATCTCCTTCAACCCTATCTCAACACACTACATATGTATGTATTATTGACTTAATAATGACTTAAGTCAATTCAATGTCATTTAAGTCATTCAATGACTTAAATGTATGACTTAATTCAAGTGTTCAAAATCATCAAAGGCATCGACAATATGAACTGTAGTAAGTACTTCACTATCGACCAATCTAATTACACGCGGGGAAACGGTTGCAAAATTATTGGTAAATCTTTTAACTCGCACGAATCTAAGAATTTCTTCTTCAATCGAGTTGTCAACTTGTGGAATGGGCTTCCCCGAGACGTTATAGACTGCAGCACCGTTGATTCATTTAAATTCCGCCTAGACAAATATCTCGCATCAAACCCGCGACTGACTGCGTTTGTAAATGAATAACTTTATCCTCCCCTCAGTTACTAACCCATATGTCCCCTACTAACTTCCTAGTCCTGCCACGTTAGTGGCAGGGCAGTAGTTCCCTTTCCAATGTTCCCTTACCCACTCTAAACCACTGTTTGGACACTTGATCCTCAGTGTTTTGGAGGACAAGCAACCTAGAAGGGTCACTAGATCTGTTGTTGCTTGATTTCCTTTGTACTCCTTTGTACATGGCTGGTGCACTACAAACAGACTTAATCTAGCCCCAGCCAAATCCACCGCAACCCTGCTCACAAGCTGGACAGGAGAACACGAATACATCCCTCAACTCACCATAAACAACACACCACTAACACATACACACACACACAAAATCCTAGGAGTAACATATGATACTCATATGACATTCAAACAGCACACCACAAACATTAAAAAGAAACTGACACCCAGACTTAACACCCTCAGGTCACTTGCTCACACAAAATTTGGACACAACAAAGAAACCACCACCGCAGTATATAAACAATACATAAGATCAGTGATGGAATACGCAAGCCCAGCCTGGGCTTCTAACCTAGGTGAAACACATCATAAGACCTTACAGACTATTCAAAACAAAGCCCTGAAGATCATTACAGGCTGCACAGCTACTGCACCCACAGATCACCTACATCAAGAAACCAAAATCCTCAAAGTCAAAGAACATCTGGACATGAGAGGCACTCAATTCCTGGCAGCAGCCTCCACGAACCAGGACCACCCACTAAACTACATGGCAACACACACACAGACACCAAGAAATATCAAAACAACACCCAGCACACAGTATCACACACAATTACTGTCCTCTCTCCCTCCCTGCCCACCCCGAACCAACTTCCAGAAGCACATCCATACTCATATCTATCTCTCGCCGATCCATCCACTCACTCACAGACAACACGCAGCTGCAAGCACGACCTCCCGAAATCCATCCTTCCGAATCCTCCCTTCCTCGCGAGGACAGAGTCCACCTGGCCAGGCTGAGATGCGGACACCATCCAGCTCTCCTGAGCTATCAGAAGAGACTGGATGACTCCGTTGTCGACACCTTCCCGGGATGTAACACAGCACCCCATACCATTAAACACATCATAGAAGACTGCATTTCACACAACCACTTATGCCAACAACACAATCTACACTCAATGAGAGCTCTGTGGGAAAGCCCGATCGTGGCCATGGCCTTCCTCAGGGACTCGGGGCTGTTCGGCCAGGCAGCTTAGGGAACAACAACAACAACCCTTTTTACTACGGGTGCGGGTGCCCAACCCCGAAAGGGGTTGAAATAGAGGAGCTATCCCCCCGCCAAAGGTGGCTTTCTAGGGCCTTTCCTAGCTGATGCTGAGAGGATTGGGTTCTAGCCATGTGGCGATGGGCTGGTCTATCAGAGTGAGAACTGAGCAATCTCTGCCATACCCATAGCTTACTCTGACTGTTCCTTTAACTTATATATTTTCTAGATCTCAAGTGACGGCGTCTCTACCAAGATTTGAAGCCAAAGCGTCACATTTTTCCTTTGCCCCTCAACTTTCTCTTCATAATTGCTGAGGGGCACAGGGCCCTGGGTGGGGCTTTGGTTTGCCGGGCGTTTCCGCTCCCCGCCATGGAGTGGCTTCGGTCACCCAGGCTTTATTGTGGTCAGCAGGGAGGGTTCTGTGGGGGGCGCTCAGTTATGGCCTTGTCCTTGCTCGGGGCCTTGGGGCTGTTCGGCCAGGCAGCTTGGGGAACAACAACAACAACTTCTAAACTCAATATAATTTTGAAATAAAAGAACACAATCCACCACATAGGATGTACATCGCTACATGAGCAAGTTAATCTGTTTCACAAGCAAACTAATCGCAGAGGTCTGCCCATGTGCTGCCAACATTATTTTCAACAAATTGAAACTGACTTTGACAATCTGTTTTTATCTACATAGCAGTTTTGATAAGTTCTTTTGTCTTTATATTGTGTCATCCCTGTTTTGGCTTGTTTGTTTTGCAAGTTTTACATTATAATTGATATAAAAACATATACTCCTCAACAAACCTGATGAACGCTTACTGTCTTGATAACCTATAGTCTATTCGCTGTAAGTAGGCGAAAAATCATGATTTTTTGTTTGTTTTTCTATGTGATGGAGGGAGGCAAAAGGCAGAACTGCCTATAGCGAGTGCCTCCCCCATAGTTGAAAGAGTGACAGGGCCAAAATCAAGGGACGTTCGAGCCAAAATGCCTGGACACACGAAGTTTGAAGCAATTTAAGTCATAGGAAGAGGGAAAGACTGATTCTGGGAGAGAGTTCCAGAGCTCAGCTGTTGAGTAGAAGAAAGTTTGAGAGTAACGTTTCACTCTCGGGTTGGAGAGTTGCACAGAGTATGGGTGGGATTGAGTTGCAAGACGGGTACCACGTGCCCTACGTAAAGGAGGTGGTATACACTGGGAAAGCTCTGAGGAACACTGATTATTATAGTAGTAATAGAATAGCAAGAGAGATGCAACATTGCGGCGGAGAGAGAGAGATTGCAGAGAGTTGGTGAGTGGACGGGAGTTAATGATACGAAAGGCCTTCCTTTTAACTTTGTCTAGGAGAGCGGTGTGAGAGGAACCTCCCCACACATGTGAACAATACTCAATACAAGGACGCACTATGCCCCTGTACAGAGCAAGAAGCTGTGCAGGGTAAAAGAACCCCCTAAGGCGGTGAGCACACCCAGCTTCTGGGAGGCTGCCTTAGCAAGACTGGTAATATGGTCCTTCCAACTGAGAGCAGAAGAAAAAGAGACACCAAGAATATTGAGAGAAGATGAAGGATTGATTTTTGTATTGTTGAAGAATAAGGGATAGTCCGCTGGGAGTTCCTTACGGGTAGATAGATGGAGAAATTGGGTTTTGGAAGCATTGAAGGTAACAAGGTTTTCTCTGCCCCAATTGGAGATAGTATTTAGATCAGAGTTTAAGAGTTATATGGCTTCATTACGTTTGTCGTTGAGGGATTGCTGGCTGGGGCATTCTGAAAAACTAATGGAGTAGTGTAAGGTTGATTCGTCTGCGTATGAATGGATGGGAATTGAGGTACAGTTGAGATCATTTATAAAAATTAGAAAGAGAATAGGAGATAGGACAGAGCCCTGAGGAACACCGGAGTTTATAGGGTGAGGAAGTGAATGATGGCCGTCCACAACCGCGGCTATGGAACGGCCGGAAAGGAAATTAGAGACAAAGGCACAGATGGAGGGATAGAAACCGAAGGAGGGTAGTTTAGAAATTAAAGATTTGTGCCAGACTCTATCGAAGGCTTTCGATATGTCTAGTGCAATAGAAAAAGTCTCACCGAAGTCCCGAAAGGAGGATGACCAAGAGTTAGTAAGATATGAAAGAAGATCACCAGTAGAACGACCCTTAAGGAAGCCATACTGGTGATCTGAGAGCAGATTATGAGAAGAGAAATGCTTAAGAAATTTGGAAGCAAGAATAGTTTCAAAAACTTTAGAAAGACAAGAGATTAGAGCAATTGGACGATAGTTGGAGGGTTGAGAGCGGTCACCCTTCTTTGGGACAGGTTGAATGTGAGAAAACTTCCAGCATGAAGGGAAGACGTTAGAGGATAGACAGAGACGAAAGAGTTTGCCTAGGCAGGGAGTCAGCACGGAAGCACAGTTTTTAAGAACAACTAGACTCTGTAACTCCGAAAGGGCTAGAGTTAATTGGCTATAAATTTTCACATCTATTCCATGACTGACTCTTCCCAAATGGTAGAAATATTAGCTCGATTATTCTAGTCGTTATTGAGTTACAGAGGTTATAAGTCATGATTTCCCTCCTACTTACAGCGAATAGACTACAGTATAGTGCTTAGTGTGCGGAATTTCGGTGTGAGTATCCAAAGTTTGAGTCCTTGGAGTACCAAATGTATTAATTACTTTAATTGATTTCACTAGTTAGGTTTATTTGTAAATTAATTGGTGGGTTGATGAAAACAAATATGAAATTATAGGCTTTTCAATATGTATCAAGAATTGTATTTTTTAACTAGAGAAAAGTATTAAAAATATACTAAAATGGACTTAAATTGATAAAGCCGGTATCACACGAGCGCTTTTTCACTCAACATTTATCCTTAACACTGGTCTGGCAGCTCATAAGGTAAACATTTATTATTTTTCTGTTACCTAAGTTCATCACCATCAGTCTAGTTTCCCATACCAGTGCAAAATAATCCAGAAATATGTTGATCATCGAATGTTGACTATAAAAGCTCTCGTGTGATACCGGCTTTACTGTGACTATCTGTTTCTTCCCAGGGTTTCCTTCCCAAGACGTCCCTGTTAGAGCGTTACAACCTGGTGGAGCTGACCGGTGCGGTGGGTGCGGTACGAACTGGTAACGTCAGGCTGCTCTCGGACGCCCTGATCAAACACGAGGCTTTCTTCATCTCCGCCGGCATCTATCTTATCCTGGAGAAACTCAAGATACTGGCTTTTAGGAATCTGTTCAAGAAAATGTAAGTGTAGTTGTTGTTTTTGGTTTTCGAGCGCCAGTGAATTCTGCGGAAAAATTGGCGCTTGTGAGAAATAAGTAACATGCTTATTATTATTATTATTATTATTAGTAGTAGTAGTAGTAGTAGTAGTAGTAGTACAGTCAGCTCGCCTAATACGCGCCTTCCTAATTCACGAAAACCCTAATACTGTACGCGCCGGGGGGTCGAACAAACCCAAAATTCCCAATAAGCGTCTACGGTTCCTAGTAAGCGTTTTGGAAGCCTGAAAGTGGCCAAATCCGCCCGTTTTACCTAATACACGTGGACACCCATCATATTGCGTGGCACCAGATATCATATTATGAGGATATTACTTACCACATTGACTTTATTTGAAACCGTAGTCATAACTAGCATAGCCTAACTCATCGTCATGTTTTCGCGGCTTTCATCAGACATGGCACTTGATTTGACTCTGTTTTGTTGGTCCCGGGGATTCAATTCCTTCATCATTACCACCAGGCACACCGTCGCTATCACTGAATACACTAGAGGCCATAATAAACGTGAGAGATACAAGGTTCAGGCACAAATACTGTAAGCAAGTAAAAGGCGGGTGGACTTAGAGCGTCTGCCTGGTCTTGACAACATTAAAGATGTTGGCCGAAACTTGGGCAAGTGAAGGTCGGATTCACCGGATTCCTTCAAAAACTTTGACAGTTCATATTTTTTCACCAACCAACTTTACTTCTAAACTCAATTAATGAAACCAACTAATACATGTGGCACTCCAAGGACTCGAACCTCGGATACTCACACCGAATTCCGCGCACTTATGCATTACGCTATCAAGACAGTTTCTTGGAGTTCAGTTCACTTGTTTGTTTGTTTTATACAGTAGCTTTAGGCTAATTATTTTTGCTCTCGTTTTCAATATATTTTTCAGTATATTTTCTTATTATTGCATGTCATATTGTTCATAATTTAATTCACTTTTGGTTGGTATTTAGGGCAAAATTTTTCAAAATTAGGCCATTTTTTTTCGAGGTAAGCTATTTTTCCCGTAAGGTATGTTATTCCTAATACGCGCCGTCCTGTGTCGCCCATATAGGTGCGTATTAGGAGAACTGACTGTAGTAGTAGTAGTTATGTTAAGGGGAGGTTGTTAGTTTGTTCCCTAGACTTCCATCAAGCTTAAAATTACATCACCTTGAAAAAAAATCTGTACATTTTTCGGTAGAAAAATGTCCCGGCCAAAGGCCGATTCCTCATACATTACAGGCTCGCTTTTGCTCGCCACAAAAAAAATTGACACCTAAATGGCACGAAAGGTCTTAAAATTGACAGAAATGGGGCGAAAGTTCTTAAAATCGCCAAAACTAATGTGCCGAACGTCTTAAAATCTCAAAAGCAATGGGGTTAATCATGAGGGAGAAAGGAGTCCAGCGAAAAAGTCCCTCAAGTGGAAATCTCCCCTTAAGTAGAGCAGATTAACCAGACCAGTAGTAGTAGTAGTAGTAGTAGTAGTAGTAGTAGTAGTAGTAGTAGTAGTAGTAGTAGTAGTAGTAGTAGTAGTAGTAGTAGTAGTAGTAGTAGTAGTAGTAGTAGTAGTAGTAGTAGTAGTAGTAGTAGTAGTAGTAGTAGTAGTAGTAGTAGTAGTAGTAGTAGTAGTAGTATAGTAGTAGTAGTAGTAGTAGTAGTAGTAGTAGTAGTAGTAGTAGTAGTAGTAGTAGTAGTAGTAGTAGTAGTAGTAGTAGTAGTAGTAGTAGTAGTAGTAGTAGTAGTAGTAGTAGTAGTAGTAGTAGTAGTAGTAGTAGTAGTAGTAGTAGTAGTAGTAGTAGTAGTAGTAGTAGTAGTAGTAGTAGTAGTAGTAGTAGTAGTAGTAGTAGTAGTAGTAGTAGTAGTAGTAGTAGTAGTAGTAGTAGTAGTAGTAGTAGTAGTAGTAGTAGTAGTAGTAGTAGTAGTAGTAGTAGTAGTAGTAGTAGTAGTAGTAGTAGTAGTAGTAGTAGTAGTAGTAGTAGTAGTAGTAGTAGTAGTAGTAGTAGTAGTAGTAGTAGTAGTAGTAGTAGTAGTAGTAGTAGTAGTAGTAGTAGTAGTAGTAGTAGTAGTAGTAGTAGTAGTAGTAGTAGTAGTAGTAGTATAGTAGTAGTAGTAGTAGTAGTAGTAGTAGTAGTAGTAGTAGTAGTAGTAGTAGTAGTAGTAGTAGTAGTAGTAGTAGTAGTAGTAGTAGTAGTAGTAGTAGTAGTAGTAGTAGTAGTAGTAGTAGTAGTAGTAGTAGTAGTAGTAGTAGTAGTAGTAGTAGTAGTAGTAGTAGTAGTAGTAGTAGTAGTAGTAGTAGTAGTAGTAGTAGTAGTAGTAGTAGTAGTAGTAGTAGTAGTAGTAGTAGTAGTAGTAGTAGTAGTAGTAGTAGTAGTAGTAGTAGTAGTAGTAGTAGTAGTAGTAGTAGTAGTAGTAGTAGTAGTAGTAGTAGTAGTAGTAGTAGTAGTAGTAGTAGTAGTAGTAGTAGTAGTAGTAGTAGTAGTAGTAGTAGTAGTAGTAGTAGTAGTAGTAGTAGTAGTAGTAGTAGTAGTAGTAGTAGTAGTAGTAGTAGTAGTAGTAGTAGTAGTAGTAGTAGTAGTAGTAGTAGTAGTAGTAGTAGTAGTAGTAGTAGTAGTAGTAGTAGTAGTAGTAGTAGTAGTAGTAGTAGTAGTAGTAGTAGTAGTAGTAGTAGTAGTAGTAGTAGTAGTAGTAGTAGTAGTAGTAGTAGTAGTAGTAGTAGTAGTAGTAGTAGTAGTAGTAGTAGTAGTAGTAGTAGTAGTAGTAGTAGTAGTAGTAGTAGTAGTAGTAGTAGTAGTAGTAGTAGTAGTAGTAGTAGTAGTAGTAGTAGTAGTAGTAGTAGTAGGTACAAATTTGGCTTGCTGTCAAAACAAAAATATATATAGTATAATGTATATGCTGGCTCGCTACCGCTCGCCAGGAAAATATTAACACCTGGATGGGGGTAAACGTCTTAAAACAGTAGGCTGAATGGGGCCGAATGGATACAAGCCAAAGAGAGAGGAAGAGAAAGAGAAAAAAAAGCGAGGTGGGCTCCCTTATTGGTAGATGTCACCGGGCAACTTGACCTAGCAATTCGTTACAAAAAGCCGCCTAATATTCATGGCCACCCCTTCTCGGGAGTTACGGCGTCTGGCAAAAAAAGAAAGACAAAAATGGGTATATGGTAGCAAAAAGGGTATATGGTAGCAACAAAAGAAAGACAAAAGGGTATATGGTAGCTTAAATGATTACTTGAGATAGTCTGTAGCCTTTAACCCTTGTCTAGCGGGGTGTTTTGGGCTCATTTGGGCATATTCAGGCCCTCCTGCATGATAAATCAAGCATCTGCATGAAAAAAAAAATATTTAGCAAAAAATTAGGCACTAAAAGCTTCAAAATGAGACCAGAACGAGCTATGTAGCACTCGTGGTTCTCTTGCAGTGGTGCCACGAACATGGAAGTTTAGCATATATCGGTATATTTTTCCCAGCTATGCTCACTACTGGCTACACTGCCGGCCTCTCGAGAACATAGGGAACATGAGTTAATGGGCGGCGGTAAGCCCTGGGAGTCGGCTGTCTGGCCCGCTGCGCTTCCGGCCATTTACACTCTATTTTAACCCTTTAAAAGCCTTAATAATGCTCCTAACTTGCTGCAAATTGGTGCACGACTTAAGTCGAACGCCGCTCTTTAAGGGTTAAATGGGTAGACATCTTTCCTAAGCTGAATAAAACTGTCTCTAGTTGTCAGAATACAGTGAAAAGGACATCACCAGTAATGAAGGGGTCAACCCCTTCTGTACCGATGATGTCTTTTGTACAGTATTTGATTTCAGCTACATTTAGACAATTTTATGTAGCTCCGCTAGGATATATGGTAGTTAAAAGGATGAATTGAGATAATCTATAGCATTTTAACCCTCTCCGACATATGACACGATTTTGAGCCTATTGGGGATACTGTACTTTAACCCTTATTTAGCGGCGAGCAACATAAGTCGAGTTAAATAAAGCTGGACTATGTGGCGGCGCTCGACATAACTCGAGTGGCAATTTCAGCACGTAATGTGGCTGAGAGAGAGAGACAAGTGGTGGCAGGACACTAGCGAGCGTATGACTGCTCCAGACCACCGCGGCGAACCTACTGACACAAATCTCAGCTCCCTCCTCCCTCTCTCACTCGCTACATACTCAATTATGTACTGAAAGTACCGAATTACCTGCTTTTTGCACTCGCGTTGCACGGTTATTGCAAGAAAACTATCCATCATACAAGGATCGTTATGGTGTCATTCGAAAGCTCTGTTTATGCCCTTTCAGGGATAGGTACTTGTTTTACGTTCTGGGTCTTATTTAGGCATGAAAATGATCTCGTAAACAGCCCTATTTTGGCTAAAAACACCCCGCTGTGCGGTACACATAAATAAACCGCATAGGCCGCTCGTAAGGTGTTAAAGCCTTTGTTACCATCAGGGGTATTTAGAAACCTTTAGTTTAGTTACTTCAACCTCTGCAGTTGTCTTTGAGTTAGCTGTGTTGAGCCTATTGGGGATACTTTAAAGCCTTTGTTACCATCAGGGGTATTTAGAAACCTTTAGTTTAGTTACTTCAACCTCTGCAGTTGTCTTTGAGTTAGCTGTGTTGAGCCTATTGGGGATACTTTAAAGCTTTGTTACCATCAGGGGTATTTAGAAACCTTTAGTTTAGTTACTTCAACCTCTGCAGTTGTCTTTGAGTTAGCTGTGGGCAGAAAACTAATTTTGGAGAGGTAATTATAAGAGTGAGAGAACTCTATTTCTTATTGCTAATCTGGCAACCTCTGCGTCATAAATGCGTGAAAGGGTTAAAAGAATGAATTGAGTAAATCTATAGCATTTTACTTGGTAGACATCATTCCTAAGCTGTATAAACTTATCCAATAGTAGCCAAAACAAAGTGAAAAGGACGTCATCGGTACAGAAGGGGTTAATTGAATGACTTATGAATCTTTTACATTTATTTGACTTCCCAAATTGACTAATTCCTTGAACGTGACGATAGTGCGTTGTTATGTGTGCGATTAGTGTGCTTGGGAAACAGATTAACTTGCTCATGTAGTAATAATGTACACCCTATGTGGTGGATTGTGTTATTTTATTTATAAAGAATTATTATTTTGCTTAAGCGTTGTTTCCACATAGCGATTTTGATTAATTGTTTTGTCTTTTTACTGTGTTCATCAAAGTTTTGGTTTGTTTATTTTGCAAGTTTTACATTATAATTATAATGTAAAACTTGCAAAATAAACAAACCAAAACAGGGACGACACTACAGTATATAAAGACCAAATTTATCAAAATAAAAATGCGTAGATACCCGGTACGTGTTGACGGGAATCTTGTACATATATTTTTATATTTGTTGTTGTTGTTGTTCCCCAGGCTGCCTGGCCGAACAGCCCCAAGGTCCCGAGCAAGGCCAAGGCCACAAACGAGCGCCCCCACAAAACCCCCCCTGCTTACCACTAACAAAGCCCGGGTGACCAAAGCCACTCTAAGGCAGGGAGCTGAGGAGGGCGTGAAAATGCCCGGGAAACCAAAGCCCCACCCAAGGTAGATAGCTGTTGAAGAACTTGACGGGGAATCTTTTAAATTTACTCCCCCCTGGTACTACTCTCCTTGGCGCGGTTGGGGGGCTTCGGGGTCGGTGACTGGGGCTTGATGGGGAAGGGTTAGGGTTAGGGTTAGGGTTATTTCCCTCCCTCTCCCCTCGAGCTTTCATCATCAGCTTGACTAATGCAAATTTTGCATCTCGCTGTGATTTTTTTCTACCTTAGTCCTGATCTTTCATACTTCGCCCTTGATCACTTCTTGGTTGGTGCTGCAGTGTAGCAGTTCTTGCCTCATCCTTCGGCCCTGCCCTATAAAGAGCTCTGTTGTGGAGCTCATGTGGTCCGGCTGAACTGATGAAATGCCAAGAAATGTCTGCGTGTCTTCGCCTTCCTAGATTTGTTCACATCCTGCCCTTCCCTATCTATCTTGACTTGATTAGTTGTCCATCTTGATCTAATCCTTCAGGCCAGCCCTATGAGAGTTCTTTTGTGGAACTCAGTGGTCTGGTTAAACTAATTTTATACAAAAAAACAAAAAACATTACTTTTCTATTTGTAGATTCCTGTTAACTGGGTCGCACCAGATTGACGTGGCTCTGTTTGTGCAGTCGCTGGCGTGGATGCAGGTGGAGGAGGTGGACGCTGAGGAAACTGAGTGTATCCTGGCCAACATGATCAACGACGGCCGTATCAAGGGATACCTCTCGCACGCTCACGGGAAGCTGGTCGTTAGCAAGAAGGACGCTTTCCCGCCTCTCGCTGTCTCCTATTGTTAGGGTCTCTGTTCTCTTCTCTGCCAATCTCTGCCTCCCTAGTCTCTGTTGTCTTTTTCTGTCTCGCTGTCTCCCTAGCCTCTGTTCTCTGTCTCTCACTGTCTCCCTAGCCTCTGTTCTCTGTCTCACTGTCTCCCTAGTCTCTGTTCTCTATCTCTCACTGTCTCCTCTTGTTAGGCTCTCTGTTCTGTTCTTTGTCTCTCTAGTCTCTGTTCTGTTCTCTGTCTCTCACTGTCTCCCTAGTCTCTGTTATGTTCTCTGACTCTCACTATCTCCCTAGCCTCTGTTCTCTTCTCTGCTTCTCACCGTGTTCTCTTGCTAGTGTCCTTGATCTATTTCCTTTCTCCCTCTATTTCATCTTTCTATTGACTAGACATTTAACTCCCAAAAAGCGGGCATGCTTGTTTACAAGACCGTATTGCTGGATGGGCATATTTACCGAAAACAAGCTTTTTCATGCTCTTTTTCATGCATAAGTAAGAGCCAGAGCGTAATACAATAATGTATCCGTGAAAGGGCGATAATAGAGCTTTCCAATGACACCTGAATCATCCTTGTACGACCACGGGTTCTCTTGCAACGATTGAATAACCGGAGGTGAAAATACCCTAAAATAAAGTATTTTTCATGTTTTTTACCTTGTTGCGTGAGGTACAGAGGTGGGGACGAGGCATAGTATGTGTCAGTGACAGCGGGGGTGACGAGTGGTCAGAGGCCGGCTATCATCCCTCCAGCGCGCGGACTCTCTCTCTCATAGCTCATAACGTCCTCAAAATGGCACCAGTCATAGGATGGGCACCGCAGGGGTGGCCAATATTCTCTCTCCCGTCATAAGAACACAATCCACCACATACGGTGTACATCACTACATGAGCAAGTTAATCTGTTTCACAAGCAAACTAATTAAAATGTAAAACTTGCAAACTAAACAATAACAATCACACACATAACAATGCACTATCGTCACGTTCAAGGAATTAGTCAATTTGGGAAGTCAAAATAACTTGATATCACTTGGTTTCCTTAAGATTGAACTATATTTCTATTCATTTCGTTCATCGGTGAGTCAGCATGTACTTTGGCAAAATTCATGAATATGGCTATACATCCAAAGGAGAGGGAAGTCCAAACCAGATACCTATTCTGAAAGTCACCGGTTTCTGGAAGCGCAGGATCCGAATTCCGAAAGAACTGCTTTTACTATACAGTAGTAATGTTCTTGAATTACCAGACTAGCCCTTTACAGAATTATGATTATTAATTAAAATACAGTATATAACTTGATAATTTAATATGTAATTTTTTTTTTTTTTAAGGTATTCCCAAAACAATTTCAGTAGATGCATATAATGTTTGTATTAATGGGAAAATTGAATAAAGTATAAACTTTTAACATAAAAAAATTATGCCAATTATCCTACAACAATATAAAGGTGGATGTAGATACAGGTGTCCCTCGATTTACGATTGGGTTACGTTCCTGAAAGCCTGATCTTGAATAGAAGGTAATTATAGGGAATAGGCTCGCACCCTTATTATAGGGAATAGGCTCGCACCCTTATTATAGGGAATAGGCTCGCACCCTTATTATAGGGAATAGGCTCGCACCCTTATTATAGGGAATAGGCTCGCACCCTTATTATAGGGAATAGGCTCGCACCCTTATTATAGGGAATAGGCTCGCACCCTTATTATAGGGAATAGGCTCGCACCCTTATTATAGGGAATAGGCTCGCACCCTTATTATAGGGAATAGGCTCGCACCCTTATTATAGGGAATAGGCTCGCACCCTTATTATAGGGAATAGGCTCGCACCCTTATTATAGGGAATAGGCTCGCACCCTTATTATAGGGAATAGGCTCGCACCCTTATTATAGGGAATAGGCTCGCACCCTTATTATAGGGAATAGGCTCGCACCCTTATTATAGGGAATAGGCTCGCACCCTTATTATAGGGAATAGGCTCGCACCCTTATTATAGGGAATAGGCTCGCACCCTTATTATAGGGAATAGGCTCGCACCCTTATTATAGGGAATAGGCTCGCACCCTTATTATAGGGAATAGGCTCGCACCCTTATTATAGGGAATAGGCTCGCACCCTTATTTTTCATGTTTTTTCCTCCAGTTTTTGAGAAATTGGTGTTTTCATGGTCTTGGTTATAATTCCAATGTGGGATACACGATGGGTTGAAGGGGAGCCCCCCCCCCCCCCCATGAATTATTGAAATCATCTATGTTCCCAGCAGGGGGTAAATATCGATTATACTGCATATATGGATATATTGGTGTGGTGGAGGGGTGATATATATAGTGTAATAAGAGTGGAGTGACGGGACAGTGGTAGTGTTGTGAGTTGTTGAGATTGTAAACAAACATGGCGGAGGGAATTTCGGGATTGACGGAGGCGGAAGAAAGGCTACAACGTTTTCGTGGGTTTAAGAGCACAGATAATAAGTTAGAAGAGGTCATTAATGTGAAGGATTTGGAAAAGTGGAAGAGTGATACGGAGAAATGGAAGGGGGATATTGGTGAGAAAGTTAAGGTACTGTGTGTACTGTGTGGTGTGTCAGGTGGGGAAGGGAATAGGCCTAGTGAATGTAGACCTATTTCGGAAGTTAATGATAGCCTAGAGATGGTATTGAAAAGGGTAGATGAACTGGGAGCAGAGAATATGGCATTGAAGGAGCAGCTGAAGGAATACGAAGGACGATTCAAGGAAGTAAAGGAGTCAACTGCATGGACGGTGGTAGGTGAACAGAAAGTTAAGGATTTAGAGGATATTATGAAAGAGCAAAAGGAAGAAATTAATATGACCAAAAAAAGTTTTGAGAGTGCAGTTGTAGGGGTCATGAAGAACAAGGAGAGTGTCATGAGGGAGGCCATGGACAGGGATAGGGGTGTAATCTTGTATGGAGATATAGAGGCTCGTATGATAATGGAGTGAGAAAAGTGAGGGATATGGAGAAAGTGAAGGAGGTCATGAAAGGTGTGGATGTGGACAGATATGGATGGGAAGGGCAGGTGGAGGAAGTCAGTAGGATAGGTAGATATAAAAGGGGAGAGATGAGACCTATAAGGGTACAGTTTAAAACCAGGGCAGTGGCAGAGACGGTGACAAATTTTAGTTGGAGGCTAAACACAAATGAAGAACTGAAACATATAAGACTAAAGAAGGATTTGAGCATAGAACAAAGAAAAAAATACAGGAATTACAAGAAAAGACTGATGAAAATACTGTAATGGAAAGTTGGGTGAGGAGGATAAGAGAAATTTTTACTGGAGAGTGAGGGACGGGAAATTGAAGAAGTGGTTTATACGAATAGAGGGGAGGGAAGAGAATGTGATAGGAGTTGTGACGGAGGAGGAGAACAGGGCGGAGGTGTCACGGAGAGACAGGAGACAAAGTTGCAGACCCAGTAGTGCTAAGGGGGGAGTAGGGTACGGACAGGAGCGGGATGGTGTAGTTGCTGAAGGAATGGTAGATGGATTAAGGATTATGTTTAGTAATGTGGATGTGTTTACCCAGGACAAGAAAAGAGAACTGATATGTAGGTTGCAGGATGAAGAGGAATAATCTGATGTCATAGCCTTACAGGAAGTAAGACCAAAAAATGCTAGAATTGAAAGGGAACTGGTGGAGTATAGTTTGGAGTGTTTTGAGTTATATGAGAGGACTGTTTATTTATGTAAGAAAAGAGTTCAAGGTTAATGAGGTGGATATGAGACAGCAGTATTGTGAGTATTTGTGTATTGAAGTAAAATGTGAAAGAGGATCAATTCTAATTGCCTCTATATAATATATTATATAGAAGCCCAAATAATAGTAGGGAAGAGGATGATAACCTACTGAAAGCAATGGAGGAAATAGATAATAGAGAGAACAAATATAAGATTTTGATTGGAGATTTCAATTTGCCAAGGATCAACTGGGCAAATTGTACTACTCCAGCGGGACAGTGTAGCCTGGAAGACAAGTTTATAGAGAGAGTGAGAGATTGTTTTTTAACGCAACATACTACAGAGATGACAAGATATAGAGATGGGATGCAGGGGAGTGTACTTGATATGATTTTTAGCAATGAGGAGGATATAGTGGAACATGTCAATGTGGATAGCCCTATAGGTCGTAGTGACCATGCATGTATAAGCTTTAGTTGCAATATTAAAACAGAGAGGGATAATAGAAGCAATAGAAAAATATACATGTATGATAGAGCAGATTATGAGCTGCTGAGACGGTGTTTGGACATTGACTGGAGGGAATACTTGAACGGTGAAGACGCTGAAGGAATGTGGAGGAAAATTAGAGTCAAACTGGAGAATGCTGTATCCAAAAGTGTACCAGTAAGGGAATATAAGGATAAAACAAAATTGAGGAAAAGAACGAACCCAGAATTGCCAATGAAAAGAAAGCTTTTGACATTGATTAGAAGAAAGAAACGATTGTGGAAAAGACTAAAATTGTTAACAAAGAACAGGGGGTTTAGTATAGAAGCTAAAGAAGTGGATCTGGAACGCAGACAATTAAACAATAAAATAAGGTGGGAGACAAGGAGGGGGGTGAAGGAGAGGGAGAGAGAGATTGCTAGAAATGTGAAGGATAATCCAAAAATATTCTGGAAGTACATTCAGGAAAAGTTAACAAGAAGAGTAGGGATCCCAGAGCTGGTAGGGGGGTTGGATGATGGGAGTAGAGCGGAGACTGATAAGGAGAAAGCAGAGGTGCTGGGGAAATACTTTGGGGGGGTACTAACAGTGGAGTCGGATGATGCAGTGCCTACTATTCCCATCAAACAGGCACTGGCACTAGAACTAATAGAGTTTTCCCATGCTAGAATAAGAAGGGCTATAGAAAAAATTAACGGAAGTAAGTCCCCGGGACCGGATGGGATACACCCAAGAATCATAAAGGAAGGAGGTGAGATGTTAGTAGAGCCATTGAAAATGTTATTTGAGGTATCGTTTAATACAGGACAAATCCCGATGGACTGGAGAGAGGCGAACATAACAGCTATATTTAAGAAGGGAAAGAGAAATGACCCAGGAAATTATAGACCAGTCAGTTTAACAAGTGTTGTGTGTAAACTAATGGAAACTGTAATTAGAGAAGCAATAATGGAGCATATGAAATCAAACCAACTTTTCAGTGGGAGACAGTTCAGATTCTTGCCGGGGAGGTCGACGGTACTACAGTAATTAAGGTGGTAGATGATTGGATGGTGGATGGGACTCGTTAGCCTTGGTAGGCAACTCGTCTAGGGGAGACAACCTTATACAAATCCGGGTGGATGGGACTCGTCAGCCTTGGTTGGCAACCTGTCTAGGGGAGTAAACCTGATACAAATCTGTACTGCTTACCTAAGGGTAAGGCAGGTTAGTGGATGGATTAGCCGAACACCACTGTAGAAAAATAGTGCTAACAAGATACACAGAGGGCCTCGGAGTCGGACGGATCCTAAATTGAGTGGTCAATCCTGTAAGGTCTTCACTAAATTGGCTCGGGTTGTCCCTCAAAGGGAATGGGTCCGCTTGGGGGCATTCTGTGTATGGCCACCCTCGTAAGGGGAGTAAGGCGTCCGGCAATAGATAAATATATAGATGATGCAAATTCTAGAGGATGGTAATGTAATAGACGTGGTATATTGCGATTATATGAAGGCCTTCAATAAGGTCCCACATAAAAGGTTAATAGAGAAAGTTAGAAGCTATAATATAGGGGAGAAATGTGTGAAATGGATAGAAGCCTTCCTGAAAGATCGGAGACAGAGGGTACTGGTGAATGGAATAGGCTCGGGGTGGAGGGAAATTACAAGTGGGGTACCTCAGGGATCTGTGTTGGGACCACTATTGTTCGTTATATTTATCAACGACTTACCTGAAGTTATAACTAATGGAAGTGAGGTATACCTGTATGCGGATGACACTAAGCTGTATAGAAGAGTGAGGAGTAAGGAAGATGTGGGTTTGCTTCAAGGGGATGTGGAGGGCATGAAGGGATGGTCTGAGCATTGGTTAATGCCTTTTCATCCAAAAAAATGCAAGTACATGCGGATTGGGACAAGCAAGATAGACAAGGTACACTGGCATATAGGAGAAAGAGAGGGGATATGATAGAGACTTTTAAGATAGTGTCAGGAAAGTATGATGAGGATGTGTGTGAAGGTATCTTCTTGATGCGGGAGGGAACAAAAACGAGAGGACACTCTAAGAAAATTTACAAAGAAAGAAATAGGCTTGAGAAGGCAAAGAACTCATTTTGTGATAGAGTGGTAAATGAGTGGAACGCACTGCCCCAGTATGTAGTCGATTCCGAATCAATAAGGGAGTTTGAAAGTAATCTTGATAAAGCATAGGGAAGACAAGATTTGAAGTTTCGTTATAAAGCAAAACTACAGAATAGTAAAAATGTTGCGTCTGCTACCGCCGCCGCCAACACCGTGAACGACCGCAGCAGTGCAAGTACTGGTACTGAGCTGGATACACAGGCCTAGTTTGCCTTTTTCCAGAGGATCTACTGTAAGAAACTGTAAGAATAAAGAAGGCGTTTGTAAACAGTGAGGATGTCCGAAAGAGCTCCGAGATTGATTAGAATAGGTGTTTTTTCTATTAATATCGGGTTTTATAAATGTGGTCAAATTTATTCTCCCACAATGGATTATACCTGAGTACAGTATAAGGATTCCATAGACCTACATTGTCCCTAATAAATTATGTATAATAAGGCTGCGAGCCTATTTCCTAATATTATAGTGATGAAAAAATGCAGGTCTGTGGTTGTGGATGGAGCTGCACCAAGGGGTGGAACGAGGAAGACCTGGGATCGGTCTATACGTGCCAATCTCAAATCCAAGAACTTGACAAGTGAAGCAGCCCTTAACAGGGTTGCCTGGAACGCCGCCATTAGGACAAGAGACTGAAACTGCACGTATGTGTGGAACACTCAGTCTTAAAATGTTATGTATGTACTGTATGTATATCATCATCATCATCGCCAAACTAATCTCCAAGCTAATAGAGTAAAACTGGAAGGTTCCAAATTGGCCCACCCTGCACCTAATAGGGTTAAGGGGTCAAGATTATTGTCAAGTTGGTTGGCGCTACCTATAGTGGAGGCAGACGAGGTGGTAGATGTAATTCTGGGTCTAGTTCTTGGCGGAGGTTCTTTAGGTAAAAAAAAAAAGGCCGGTATCACACAAGCGCTTTTTCTCTCAACATTTATCCTCAACACTGGTCTGGCTGCTTATGAGGTCAACATTTAACATATATCGGTCACCTAAATCGGTTTTTCTCTCAAAATTTATACTCATCACTGGTCTGGCAGCTTACGAGGTTAACATGTGAAGTATTTCGGTCACCTAAATTCATCTACCACCAGTCTAGTTTCCGATACCAGTGCAAAATATTCCAGAAATGTTGCCAGAAAAATTTTGATCATCGAATGTTGACTATAAAAGCTCTCGTGTGATACCGGCTTTAGCGAGTCAGTAGTGTTGATGCGACGGAAGGTCTGGCGGTTGGTGGCAATGTCGTTGTAGAGCGCGGTTTAGGTTGGTATCACACGAGAGCTTTTATAGTCAACATTCGATGATCAACATTTTTCTGGCAACATTTCTGGAATATTTTGCACTGGTATCGGAAACTAGACTGATGGTGGATGAATTTAGGTGACCGAAATAGTATAAATGTTGACCTCATAAGCTACCAGACCAGTGTTAAGAATAAATGTTTAGTGAAAAAGTGCTCGTGTGATACCGGCTTTAGGTTGAACAGTTTCCGGTTTCAGGGTCTCAAACCAGAGATGCTTTCCTTTCTTTGAAGTCATAATTACTAAATATCTATATCTATATGCTCAGGCCCAATCCCCACTTTTCCTATTTTTATTTTGTATTTAATTTTTGTTATTGTATTTTTTATTTTTTTATTGGGGGGTGGCCGCCTCAAGACAGAGCAAGAACAGGGAAAACACAAAACACAACATAAAACAACGAACAAACACACAAAACACAAATTCACACACGTCTAAGTCACCCAGGAGAAAAATATACAAAGATATTTTTGGATGCAGGATATAAATGTAGGAATAAGGAAGGGTAGCTGTGATCTTGTCAGACAGGTTGAAGAAGTGTGTGCAAAACTATGGATGCGTGGTTTCGAGAATCGTGTGGTGTGAGTGCAAGATCGGAATTATACTGTAGGTTTGAGTCCCGAAGGGAAGAAGGAAACCTAACATTAAGTAGTGGCCCCGGAATCATTGACGATATGCCTTAAACAGTAATGGCACTCTTTGAACCCCAGAGTCAGCTGTTCATATCACCCGCCCCGGAGCGCCAGAGACCAAACATCGTAAGCGTACGCTCATAATTACTTAAGCGAGTGAAAGCTAAAACACGCAAGTTGGAGGTCAAATTAGAAAACGTGGAAAAAGACCTGCATGATATCAAAGACGAAGGAAAGGAAAAGACGGAGGAAAAGTTGAGACGAGACAGAAATATAATACTGGCGTTAGAAAATATAGCGGAATTGAAAAATTATTAGGCATGGAGTCGAGAATTAATTGAAACTAAGATAAAAGAGCTGGAAAGTAAGGTAAAGATAGGGTGAGGAGAACTTGAAGCTGACCAAAATAAGGCTTGAAGAGGAAAAGAAATTAGGACATTAAGCCGAGGTCTTGAGGAAGGAAATGGAAGAGACGCGATATAAGCCCCTTTCCGAAACGTCCGATGATAGTGAAGAGAATTCCGAAACGTCCGAATATAGCTAAAAGAAGGCCAAAACGTCCGATGATAGTGAAGAGAATTCCGAAACGTCCAAATATAGCTAAAAGAAGGCCAAAATGTCCGATGATAGTGAAGAGAATTCCTAAACATCCAAATATAGCTAAAAGAGGGACGAAACATCCGATCATACAGAAAAGAAGGGCGAATCGGACAGTGAAGGGTCAGAGGCCATTTGTTCCTAGCACGGGCCCATAAGTGCCGCTAAGAGAAAGCCGGCCAATGATGCTCTGGTGGATGACGGCTGCATTACTAGAGCCGGTCCAGACGCCCATGATATGTACCGTCGTTTGAGGTATATGTTGGAGTAAGTTGGTACAGTAGTTTTTGATTATGTGCACTTGTATGAAGTCGAGAAAGTGGGCAAGGATGCATTTAATCATGGCTATCTTAATGGTGTGAGAAGGGAGAAATCCCGAATACACGCCAAGGGATGTCTGCTATATGAACCTAAACACCACCCACATGTTAATCTGGAAACCATGAGAGATAAAAGTGCTGATCCTCAAGAGACCAAGAAAACCCCTAGAAATTGGTTCAAGAATCTGTGGAAGAAGATGAAAGCCAGGAATATTAAAGCATGGCGTAAATTTAAAAATTGCTTCACATGTAGAAAGAAACAACTGAAGAGAAACAATAACTAACACCAAGAACAAAATAAACCATGTATTGGAGCCAAAGGGCAAAAAGATGCACAAAAGGAGGACTGGGCTCAAATCTTACTCACTTCAGGTTTTATCCCGGAAAATATCGAACAATAAATCCGAAATAAGTTATTATCTAATGTAACCAAAGTTGCATTAGTTGTATTTGATTTTGTTATAAACTATAACGTATACCTTAGTCAATTGGAGGGAGACGGCCAAACTCGTTTCAAAGCTGGTGTTGTTTAGGGCATGTTAATGCAGCGCGAACAAATGAGACTAGATGGCTGTTCGTGTGGTCATTTGCCGCTCCATGCCCTTCCTAACGAGTGGGAAAAATACTTTAATATGTTTCATTAACAAAAGCTAGGCATGGAGGCCAATGAACCACCAACCACCAATGAACCACCAAAAAATATATTTGATAAATTAGTGGGAGATGTTGGATATCCGGGTACGTAATGAAATCTTTGAACAAAAACTGGCAATGAATGATCTCATCAGGTGGGTTAAGGGGGGATGGTTCACTTTTTGGGCGATTTTTGCATGTATTCGTTATTTTCCTAGTTTCCTCCCTAGACCTCCATCAAATTTAAAAAAAACATCCATTAAATCCCCTTTCTAGATTAATTTGTAGCCTACATTTTTCGGTAGAAAAATATCACGGCCGAAGGCCGCTTCTTCCAACATTACAGGCTCACTATCGTTCGCCAGGGAAAAAATCGACACCTAAATAGCACGAAAGGTCTAAATATTGACGAAGAAATGGGGCGAAAGGTCTGAAAATAGACTAACTAATGGGACAAACATCTTAACATCTGAAAACTAATGGGGCTAAACATGAGGGAGAAAGTGGTCCAGAAAACCGGCTTGGTTTTTGGTCTATATATTTATATATTTTTTAGTTTACTCGCTAGACCTCCATCAAGCTTAGAAAAAACGCCCCCTAGACTCCCGTTCAAGATAAATTTGTACATTGTTTGGTCCGGCTCCTTCTAAAATTAGAGGCTCGCATCGACACCTAAATGGTATGATAGGTCTTAACCCTTGTCTAGCGGGGTGTTTTGGGCTCATTTGGGCATATTCAGGCCCTCCTGCATGATAAATCAAGCAAGGGGAGGTGTGGTGGAGTGGTCTTGCCACTGGCCTGATAATCCAAAGGTCCCGGGTTCAAATCCCGATGTATCAATGGGAAGATATTATTGGGATGGAATTTGTGCTGTACCTGGTATCAGTGCATTACCACAAGCCCACTGAAACGTCAATAAAATACCCTCATTGTTCCCTGATTAAATAGCACTGTATGAATATTCCCATATTCAAAATATGCTATAGGGGTGCAATGCCTGGTGAGTTATCTGCTCAACAGGTGGCGTTGTGTGTGTGTAAGTGTGAGAGTCCGAGTGTAGGGGGTGAGACAGTGAAGCACGGGAACAAGGTGGCTTCAGAGATGGGGTCGTTTCGGGCCATGAGTGAGCACCGTGCCTCATGTGAAGGCAAGATGGCAGGTGCTCGTTGTACTCTACGTGCTTCACATGTCTCACTCCCTAGACTGGAACAAGACCTCACGGGCTTCACTGTTCATTGTAAAGCGGTGAATGTTAAGGCTCTCAGCCTATGCCCGAGAGGAAGTAAGTTGGAATATAGAAAAAAAAAAAAAAAAAAAAAAAAAAAATCTGCATGAAAAAAAAAAAAATAGCAAAAAACTAGGCACTAAAAGCTTCAAAATGAGACCAGAACGAGCTACGTAGCACTCGTGGTTCTCTTGCAGTGGTGCCACGAACATGGAAGTTTAGCATATATCGGTATATTTTTCCCAGCTATGCTCACTACTGGCTACACTGCCGGCCTCTCGATAACACAGGGAACATGAGTTAATGGGCGGCGGTAAGCCCTGGGAGTCGGCTGTCTGGCCCGCTGCGCTCCCGGCCATTTGCACTCGATTTTAACCCTTTAAAAGCCTTAATAATGCTCCTAACTTGCTGCAAATTGGTGCACGACTTAAGTCGAGCGCCGCTCTTTAAGGGTTAAAATTGACAACAAAATGGAGCTGATGGTGTTAAAAATTGCCAGACTAATGGGCCGAATGTCTTAAAATTTCAAAAGTAATGGGGCTAAACACGAGGGAGAAAGAGGTCCAGAAAGCAAGATTGTTGCGTATATAGACGCAACATCCACCTTTTTGTCTTGAAACTGAGGATAGAGATAGTAGGAGGATACAGAGAAGGGTTTGCTGTCAGTAGTCTCAGACACCTGAGTTTCGGTGAGAAAGTGAAGATCAGGGTTGGCAGAGGAGAGGTGGTGGAAGTTAAAGGAAAGGCCACGAATATTACAGTAATTAACCCCTTGAAGCTCTGACGCGTTTTAGCACTATATGTTGGCTATCATTAGACAATTTTATGCAGCTTAGGAAGGATCCATGGGTATGAAAGGGGTAAAGAATATCTCAATCAACCCTCTGACTTCCATATACCCTTCCTAATCTGAATAAAATCGTCTAATAATTACCAGAAAACAAAACAGAAACGCGTATTGGAGCTTGACAGGGTTAATAGTAAGAATATAAGGTAATGGACGTATTTATCTGGTTTTTGTTTTATCTATATATTATTGTGATGTGTGTGAATTTGTGTTTTGTTATTGTGTGTGAATTGTTTTCTGTTGTGTTGTCCCAATTCTGGCTCTGTCTTGAGTCCCCCCCCCCCCCAAATTTTTTTTTTGAAAAGTGGGGATTGGGCCTGAGTAGCCTATATAGATAGATAGATAGATAGTTTCCTTCCCAGACCTCCATCAAGCTGTAAAAAAAGCACCCCCTAGACACCCCTTCAAGATAAATGTGTACATTGTTTGGTAGGAACATTTCCCGGCCAAAGGCCGGTTCCTTTTAAAATTGCAGGATTGCTATCGCTCTCCAGGAAATAATCGACACCTTAAAGGCACGAAAAGTCTGAATATTGACAAAGAAATGGGGTGTCAAGTCTTAAAATGGGGTGTCAAGTCTTAAAATCGCCAAACAAATAAACTGAACGTCTTAAAATGGGGCTAAACACGAGGGAGAAGGGGGACCCTAAAAAAAACCCCGGCCCATCTTCTCCCCTTATTAATCTATTATGACATCTCCGTTAACACTATCTGGTGCAACGTCTTGGGGGTTATTATGGTACTGTGTTGTATTATTATTGAGGGTTTTAATTGGTTTTGACAGTTTCGAACAATGTGTTTTTAGTTAACCCCCTAGACTTGGAAAAACGCCTCTCCAAATCCCTGTCAAGCTAAAAAAAAAAAAAAAAATTCCCCAGACCCACTTCAAGCTAAATGTGTACATTTTTCGGTAGAAGAATTTCCCGGCCAAAGGCCGGTTTATACCAAATTGCAGGCTCGCTATCGCTCGCCCAGGAAAAATCGACACCTTACTGGGTTGAAGCATCATTTAATCGCCAAACTAATGAGGTGAAACGTCTTAACACTGAAGCTCTGATGCGTTTCAGCAGTTTAGTTTGGCTATCATTAGACGATTTTATGCAGCTTAGGAAGTATCTGTGGGTATGAAAAGGGTAAATACTATCTCAATCAAGTTAAATCAACCCTTTGACTTCCATATACCGTTACTAATCTGAATAAAATCGTCCAATAGTAGCCAGAAACGCGTATTGGAGCTTGAAAGGGTTAAAATCTCCAAGCTAATGGAGTAAAACGGGGAGGGTCCAAATTGGCCCGCCCTCCACCTAATAGGGTTAAACCGTTATCACCACCAAGCGCGGTAGATAACCTCATTACCAAGACCACTAACTACTTCCGGTTCTCAAAATTCCATTATTAATCACTATATATTGAAAAAAAAAAGGAAAAGTGGGGATTGGGCCTGAGTATATAGATAGATAGATAGATAGATTTTTCAAACCGTTATTGTTGTATGTGTGTTTGTGTGTGTGTGTGTAAATGTGTGTGCGTGTGCGTGTGTGTGTAAGTGTCTATGTCTGCATGTGTGTGTCTGTATAATATATGTGTGTGTATATATTTAATGGGGGTCACCTTCTTTTTTTATCTTTCTCTCCTTTTCTCTCTTTCTCTGACTTGTATCCATTCGGCCCCATTTAGCCAACTGTTTTAAGACGTTTATCCCCATCCAGGTGTCGATTTCATCCTGGCGAGCCAGCATTGTATAGAGAAATCCGGCTTCGCCGGAGACATTTTTCTATTGAAAAATGTACAAATTTAGCTTGCTGTCAAAACAAAAATATATATATACTGGCTCGCTACCGCTCACCAGGAAAATATTGACACCTGGATGGGGGTAAACGTCTTAAAACAGTAGGCTGAATGGGGCCGTATGGATACAAGCCAGAGAAGGAGAGAAAAAAAAGCAGGTGACCCCCTTTAAATCAGCTCTACTCTATCACACTTCCGTTGTTGTTGTTATCACCAAAGTCGGTAGATAGCATAAAGGGAGCCCACCTCGCTGTTTTCTCTTTCTCTCCCTCTCTCTTTGGCTTGTATCCATTTCCGGATTTCTCCATGCAATGCTGGCTCGCTATCGCTCGCCAGGAAGAAATCGACACCTGGATGGGGATAAACGTCTTAAAACAGTTGGCTGAATGGGGCCGAATGGATACAAGCCAGGGAAAGAGAGAAAAGGAGAGAAAGATAAAAACAAAAGCCAGTGACCCCCCTTAATACCACTTCCTCCTTAGTAACCCACTTATTTCCGATGGTATCATATGTGTGTGTGTGCGTGCGAGTGCGTGTGTGTATATATATATATATATATATATATATATATATATATATATATATATATATATATATATATATATATATATATATATACATACATACAGTATATATATATATACAGTATACAGTATATCCCTTTCAGTACCAGCGACGTGTATTATAGTTTATTCTAGCTATATTTAGACGATATTGCGCAGCTTGGGAAGGATCTGTGGTATTTGAAAGGGAATGTATGTTACTTAATGTTTCATATGCCCTACTGAGATACCAATCTCGATAATCGATGAGGGGGGTTCAAGCAAACAGCATTGTATATCCGGGGAGAAGTGTCTTAACCCTTTCTCTGCGGGCATATTTCCGCTATATTATGGTTCATTCAGGCACTCCTGATTGTTTAGGCAAGTGTCTGAATGAAATGATATGTATTCAGCCAAAAACTAGAAGAAAATAGCTTCACAATTACACCAAAACAAGCTTCGTAGCTCGCGGGGTTCACCCGCAGCGCTACTATAGACATTTGCTAAAATTAGCAATTCTCGCTAATGTCTCTTACATTTGCCTTTGGCAGTACTGTATATCTCGCGAGACTCTGACTCAGAGCCCTCAGTGCCGCAGCCGCCTGGCTGGGAGAAGGACGTGTGGCCTGTCGCGCTCCCACTCCCTCACACTCGATTTTACAGGCTTTAAGAGGCTTTAAAAGCCTGTGAATTGCTGTAAATTGCCATGGCATTCCAGAACGTCTCCCGCAGGGAAAGGGTTAAAGATACAACTGAGATCTATATACAATAGGTCTACCGGACGGCTTGCCAAAAAAAGCTCTCCCGCACACCGTGTCGACTGCGCCCCACACTATAGTCTATTCGCTGTAAGTAGGCAAGCAATCATGACCTCTATCCTCTGTAACTCAAAAACGACTACAGTAATCGCGGTAATATGTCTACTATTTGGGACGAGTCGGTCAAGGAATAGGTGTGGAAACTTACAGCCAATTTGCTCTCGCCCTTTTTGAGTTACAGAGGTTAGAGGTCATGATTTCTTGCCTACTTACAGTGAATAGACAATAGCTTTGCGCTCGACCCAGCTCCCCACCCTCAATACCTCTTTCGTTGTTTATTGTTTCCGTCTATACCATGGTTCAGGGGATCTAGGGTCAGTGGAAGTTCAATTAGTTAATTCCCTTAGAGTATTCGATCAAGAACAAACGAGGTGAAAGAAAGTGGATGTATTTTATTTATCATATTATACACCCTGAACCTATCTTAAAACATACACTGCTGCTTAGAGGCACTGAGGATAGTTACTATACAGTATTATATAAATATCAGATGCAATACAATTTATGTGTGTGTGTGTGTGTGTGTGTGTCGCCAAAAAGCCCCTTTTGTCATTATATGGGTCAAACCTTTTTTAATGTTTCACTACATCCTTCTACTTTATAAGGAATTAGGCGGCTTGTCATGTCATTAAGGACAAGGAGCAGCTTAACATGGGAAAGATTGAACTTAAACACACACACACACACACACACACACACACACTAACCAAATTTCTCGCACAAAGACCAAACCATTGTGTTCCCCTCTAGATACTTCCACAAAGGAAAGAATGTTAAAAACTCTATAAGCATAATTATGTGTGTGTGTGTGTTTGTGTGTGTGTGTGTGTGTATGAAAACCAGACCAGCCTGTTATCACTAAGAACAGTAGATAACCCCAAACCATTTCCTGTTCACTATCTCATTCATTCCGGTTATTTGGCTTTTATTTATACTCTTTAAGGGGAGGCAGTTGGGTTTTAGAGTCCTCCTCCTCCCTCGTGTTTAGCCCTATTAGTTAGGAGATTTCAAGACATTCGCCCCATTAGTTTGGTGATTTTCAGACCTTTTGCCTCATTTCTTTGCCAATATTAAGACCTTTCGTGCTATTTAGGTGTCGACTTTTGCCTGGCGAGCGATAGCGAGCCTGTATTTGAAGAGGAATCGGCCTTCGGCCGGGACATTTTTCTACCGAAAAATGTACAAATTTATATCGAAAGGGGGTCTTGTGGGTGTTTTTTTAAGATTGATAGAGGTTTAGAGATCAAACTAAACCCCCTCCATAAACCATTGAGCCCAGTAAATTATGCTGCACAATACCATCTGGGATCCCTTAACCCTCCTGGCCCGGGCAGGCTCTCAAAATGACAGGGTGGGCTACCCGGGCGATCTGGCCGAAAAACGTCTAGGCCTAGGCTACCGTATTTTTGTTTAGTTTAACTGCTAGAAATTTCCCACGCATCTATAAATGTAGTGCGGTTTCCAATCTGTAGACTGGCGTTGAGTAGAGCTCTCTATGTCAACTGGTTCAGTTGTGATGACGATTTCAGTGGAGAGCACTTGCAGGCGATGTTAGCAATATGACGATCTTTTCACTACTGAAACAACGACATACAGACATACAATAACAAAAGAGTCTTCTCTTTCTTGTTTTCGGAGGTGCGGTGACGTAACGATCGGCTTTGTTTACATGCGTCGGACGCACGGCGTTCAGACCAAGCTGAATAAGCTTTCAAGCTTACAGATTTTAAAATTACACCCGGGCTCCTGCCCTTAGTTCGTGGTGTCATTTTAAAATGACAACCGGGCCAGGAGGGTTAAGCTACATGCAATCAAAAGAGGGTAGGAGCGTTTCTGGACCTCCTCATCCCTCATGTTTAGCCCCATTAGTTTTGAGATTTTAAGACATTTCGTGCCATTTACAAGTTGAATTTTTCCTGGTGAGGGATAGCGAGTCTGCAATTTAGGAGGAACCGTCCTTTGGCCACGTCATTTTCCTACCAAGTAAAGCACTTTTATTTTATTTTTATTTATTTTTTTATTTTTTTTAAATTTTTTTGCTTGATGAAGGTCAAAGGAAGCCAAGAACAAAATAACAAAGAAAAAGGGAAACATCGACACCTAAATGACACGAAAAGTCTTAATATTGACAAAGAAATGGGGCGAAAGGTCTTAAAATCATCAAACTTAAGGGACCGAACATCATAAAATCTGAAAACTAATGTGGCTAAACATGAGGAAGAAGGGGGACCAGAAAAAGCGACCCATCTCCTCAGTGTTTGGGAAATGAGCTCCTTAGCCAAGCTCAGTTTAGCAAATGTCTCCTCATTATTTGACTGTACTTCTCTTTCCACCTAAGTGTCTCCCTGGATTGAACTGCAAGGTCTCTGTAATGCTACCTATAAACCGATAAACAAAGGAATAAGAGGAAAAATAGGTGATAATTGAAGGGGGGGGGGGTTGACACACGTGGAGGAGTGATAGGAGGTATGGAGGGGAATGATCTCAATTACATATTCCTTTGTTTTGAGTGCCACTGGGGTCTTTTAAAAGGCTTTTTTTTAGGCCTTAAATCTTAAGAGTCCCGTCTCCTTTGCCCAGTAAAACCTCTTAACCCTCTGGTTGCGGTTATATTTGCGCTATTTAGGGCATATTCAGGCACTCCTGAATGATTAATCAAGTATCTGCATTAAATGAACTGTATTCTGCCGAAAACTAGGCGAAAATAGCTTCAAAATTACACCAGAACGAGCTTCGTAAATGGCGGGGTTCACCCGCAGCGTTGCCATAGACATTCGGGAAAACTCGCTAATTAATAGCTCTCGCTCGCTCGACAACACTGTCGAGACAGTCGCGCGAGACCACAGTCTACCTCAGTGAACGGCTGGCTGCTCTCAGGGTCGGACGGAGGTCCTTCACGCTCCTGCCCACTGACACTCTATTTCTACGGCTTTTACAGGCTTTTATAGCCTGGAAATTGCTGTAAATTGCCGATGCGTTCCAGAACGTCTCCCACAGGGAAAGGGTTAAGAGTCTCGGTGCCGTTCCCTGGTTAAGGGCAGTGTTTGGGAAATGAGCTCCTCAGCCAAGCTCAGTTTAGCATATGTCTCTTCAATTTTGTTTACTGTACTTCTCCTTCCATTAAGTGTCCCTGGATTGAATTGCAAGGTGTCTGTAATGCTAACTATTCCTTGTATCTGAGTTTAACGCCCTCCTTCTCTGTGTGTTATCTTTCCACACCGTTCATACAGTGACCAGATAAAACCCAGATAACGACCATTGTAAGATATTGTGGAGTGATTAAAGTGAGAGGGTCATAGTATTAAGATGTGACTCAGTGAGCAGGTATACGTCAACCAAGTAGGACAGGTAAGCTCGCACATTAATTATTACCATTTATTTTTAAATGGTTTTGTCATTTTTGAACAATCGTGATTTAACTGGTTTTGGTTCATATGATAGGCATATGGGCTGTTTTAACCTGTCACAATATCACAGGGAAGAATATCACGCTACACCGGCTAACATAGTTTGATGGGGTATAGGAGGGAAAAGAAGAGAAATAGTAGAGGAGGAGATGGGGATCAGGAGGACATTTAGTGGGTGTGGTAGTACGTCCTAGCATGTTTCATATAATTATGCTCGCACCCAGTCAGGGGACATCCTGAAGGCGTATACAGACTAAACACACATAACAAAGCCACTCCAACAGCTTCCTCTCTCTCCAACATCCTTTCTCCCCTCTCAACACTCTGCTCTGAGCTAATGCCGATACAGATGGACAGTCCTGTAGAGAATCGTAAGATTCAGAGTCTTAAAGATTCAATAGACGAAGAAGAAGAAGAGGTCAGGCGTGTGTGAGGCTTTGCAAAGGGTGAAGATAGGTAAAACATCAGGGATAGATGGAGGGTAATTGCTGAGGTATGGTGGTGAGATAGTGATTGAATGGGCATGGAAAATGTGTAGATTGGCATGGGAGAAGGGAAGTGTGCCCAAAGACTGGAAATCAGGCATAATAGTTCCCCTGTATAAGGGTGAAAGGGAGAGAGGAGTGTGTGGTAATCAAAGAGGGGATTTGCCTCCTAAGCATAGTAGGGAAGATGTATGGTCGCACTAATAAGTCATGTCCCAGCTGTCATTACGTTTGGCTTTCTCTGTGCTGTATTAATATCTGTCAGATGTTGAATAGGGTGGGTAAGAGTAGGAACATGTTTGTATATTTCACTCGATATCAAGAAATGAAGCTTAGATATTACTGATACCAATTATTGATCAAAACATACTTGGTGCTGAGACATCACTTATTAGCACGACTGTACAGCAGGGTAGCGATCAAGAGAGTGGAAGCGAGAATGGAAAGATGGGTAAGTGAGGAGCAGGGTGGGTTTAGGAAGGGAGGAGGATTTGTAAACCAGATTTTCTCCTCGAGATATGTCGCTGACAAATATCTGGAGAAGGGACTAAAGTTGTATACTGCCTTTATGGACCTGGAGAAAGCCTATAATATTGTAAAACTTGCAAAATAAACAAACCTAAACTGGGACGACACAAAATAAACGCCAAAGAAACTAATCAAAATCGCTATGTGGAAATAACGCTATGACAGAGTTGATAGAGGTTTGTGGAAAGCATCGAGACTATATGGAGTAGTATATAATTATATACCTTCCTCAGACCAAATATTGTTAAGAGAAATGTGTGTATTCATGACCAGAGCTGTACTCTTTTTGTTTACATTAATTCTATATAATCTTTATACAGATAACAAGCCGAAATGAACCACCAAGCCTTAATCGTCATCATCGTTGGTTTGGCGACTGTGGCAAAACTATCAACAAGCTTTAACTTGGATGCCAGCATCAGCACAGTGTTACCAAATCCTGACAGTAATAGTGCCAGGAGAGGGACCTATTTTGGCTACACTGTGGCTCTGCATGTAGCTGGCAACACTGCTTGGTATGTAGCGTTTGGCTTTGTTATGTACTGTATTTGTTATGTAATTAAGTAACACCCCATTCTTAATATTAATCATCAACTACAAACCCCAATGCACTTGAATAAACTAATGAAAGCATATGGTCTGGGATTCGAACTCGGGACACCACACCCAGAACATAAGCATCTAAACCAGAGCATCTAAATGTACAAATATTCAACATCCATCTTCAGGGCCTTCGTGGGCGCCCCCCGAGCAAACGGCAGCACTGGCGGTGTGGCGGAGGAAGGTGCTCTATATCGCTGCAGTGTCAGTGGTAGTAACAGCTGTCAGAGAGTTCCAATCAGTGGTGGAGGTGAGTTAACCCGTTCATTACCAGCGACGGCAGAGAGCCGTCAGTAATATACGATCCTTGTAACTGCCAGTATCAGGCAGTGCCTGGTACCACAACTGTTTGAGCACTGCTCTAGAGTTGGCAACACTTCTCAGCTTATATCCAAGCCTCTACAGGCTGGGAGAGGCAGTATTCCTCCATCTTTTGAGGTGAGAGGTTATTATATCTTGCCATTTTGGCCACATTGCTTGGGACTGGGGGGGACTTTTATGGTAGTACCCTACGGTACAGTAGGGAAAAAAAATCTACACCTAAGTGAGTCGAAATGTCTTATAATCGCAAAAGACTTGGCAGAAATAATATATAATTGCCGAAAAGTGAGTCGCTGTCACACGAGCGATTTTTCCGTCATTTCCCATGAGCAAATTTTTCCTCTTATTATTTCGGGACTTTTTCGCACTGGTATCGGCAACTGAACTGAAGGTAGATTATGTCTGATAAAGTGTAAGTTTTGAAGCTTCCAGACCATAATTTCCAGTAAAAATTGTTAGAAAAAAGCGCTCGTAGGCCCTATACGGTAAATAATGTGGCGGAGGAAAGTGCTGTATATCGCTGTAGTGTCAGTGGTATAGTCCGTTCATTCTAAGTTGGGCAGAAATTGTAACCTCTAACCTCTGTAACTCAAAAAGGGCTAGAGCAAATGAGCTGTCAATGTCCACACCTATTCCCTAGCCAAGTTTTCCTATGTGGTAGACATATTAGCTCGATTACTCTAGTCCTCTTTGAGTTATGAGAGGTTATAGGTTACGATTTCTGCCCAACCTAGAATGAACAGACTATAGTTTGCTTGTCTATACAAAAGCGACGCTTCTCCAGATACCATAAGATCCCCCTTCAAGCTAAAGTTGTAAATTTTTCAGTAGAAAAAGAGGGACCTATTATCACCTAAATTAGAAGCTCATTATTGCTCGGCTGGGAAAAAATCTACACCTAAGTGAGTCGAAATGTCTTATAATCGCAAAAAATGGGCAGAAATAATATATAATTGCCGAAGACAATAGTGCTACTACTCAGGGTGTCAAACCTGAGCAATTTTGTTTGAAGGCTTGATTGGAAATGAGAAGGAATACGGTACGATTCACATAAAATAGCATTGTTTTGGCCATCTTATCACTTCCAAAGACATCATTTGAACTATAAACCATAAATTTAGCTATGCGTATACTATAATACAGACTAAAAACTAAGGACTCTGCATTTGTTTGATAATAATGCTACTACTCCCTCTCGACTCCCCAGGCCCCATAGACCCCAACTATAACTACTACAAGGAACTGAAGGACTATAACTGGCTGGGTGGATCCCTCGATGTGTCCACAGACGATAAGGATGCTGTCATTGCTGTGAGTATATCAAGCCTGGGAAGGCATTTTTGATAACCTAAGGGACAAAGTAAAATACTATGCTCGAAAATGGCAAAAGCAAGCAAACATCCTAAATATTGTGGATTGTGTTCTTTTATTTCATATATTTGTATGATTGTGTTCTTTTATTTATAAATTATTATTTTGCTTAAGCGTTGTTTCCACATAGCGATGTTGATTAGTTGTTTGTCTTTTTACTGTGTTTGTATATGTTTTGGTATGTTAATTTTGCAAGTTTTACATTGTAATACATTGCTCGTAAATGGCTGGATCAATCAAAATACTCAATGATAATAAAGCAGTAATCTTAATATACCCCCAAGACGTCATTGTTGTGTTGTGTTGTAGTCAGTATGAGCTTATACCCACGACTCCACCAACCACTATAACTGGAGATTATTAAGGGGGTCACTGGCTTTTTTTTTTATCTTTCTCTCCTTTTCTTCTTCCCAGACGTGCCGACACAGATGGCAGTACGAGCTGACCTACGACCGCAGCAATCGCTTCATGAACGGTGCTTGTTACTGGGCCTCCCTTGCTGACCTTACAGCTACGAATAATATGGACCCGGAGAAGTGGCATAGGGTCATCTCGCTAATCAAAATGGGTATGTCTGTCGCGCTTTCTTGAATATTTCAAGTATTTTTTTTTTTTTTTCCTCACTGACATCTTTATTCTTTTTTGTTATCTGTCTCTCTCTCTCTCTCTGTTTATTGTATTATATTTATTTTATTGTGGTGTTTATTGTATTATGTTTATATTATGATGTTTATTTTATTGTGGTGTTTATTGTATTATGTTTATATTATGATGTTTATTTTATTGTGGTGTTTATTGTATTATGTTTATATTATGATGTTTATTTTATTGTGGTGTTTATTGTATTATGTTTATATATGATGTTTATTTTATTGTGGTGTTTATTGTATTATGTTTATATTATGATGTTTATTTTATTGTGGTGTTTAAAGTATTATGTTTATATTATGATGTTTATTTTATTGTGGTGTTTATTGTATTATGTTTATATTATGATGTTTATTTTATTGTGGTGTTTATTGTATTATGTTTATATTATGATGTTTATTTTATTGTGGTGTTTATTGTATTATGTTTATATTATGATGTTTATTTTATTGTGGTGTTTATTGTATTATGTTTATATTATGATGTTTATTTTATTGTGGTGTTTATTGTATTATGTTTATATTATTATGATGTTTATTGTGTTACAGAGAACCAGGTCGTCGTTGATCCGATCACTGGTAACAACGTGTTTTACTATCAGTTTGGTCAGCTAGGAACGTCAGCTCATCTATTAAATGTAAGTTATATTGTACAGTACTTAGAATATACGGAGTAGATGGCAAGTTGCTGAAAGCAGTGAATAGCATGTATGAGGGTGCAAAGGCGGCAGTACGTGTGGAGAGTGAGCAGAGCGAGTTCTTTGACCTGAATGTTGGTTTGAAACAGGGGTGTGTGATGTCCCCGTGGTTGTTTACTGTATATATGGATGGAGTCATGAAAGAAATACTATCAAGAGCAGTGGATGTTGGTGTATCGCTGAAAAGGGAGGGAATTGAGTGGAAGCTACCTATACTGCTGTTTGCGGATGATACAGTTCTGATGAGTGATAATGAATGGGAGTTGCAGGGTCTGGTAAATGAGTTTGGAACAGTGTGCGAAAAACGGAATTTGAAGGTAAATCCAGGGAAGAGCAAGGTTATGGTCTTTGAAAGGGGTGAAGTCACAGAGTGTGAGGTGAAGTTGAACGGTCAGGCTATGGAGATCGTCAGCTCTTTTAAGTATCTGGGCAGTGTGTTGAGTAAAGATGGGACTATGGATGAAGAAGTGCGGGAGAGGGTACAACAGGGGAAGAGGGTTGTAGGAACGCTGAAAGCAGTAGCAAGAAATAGGGTGGTCAGTATGGAAGTGAAGAAGTCCTTGCATGACAGTGTGGTAATCCCGACACTAACTTACGGAAGCGAAGCATGGACGCTGGTTGAGAGACTCAGACCAAGAGTGAGAGCAGTGGAAATGAATTACCTAAGAAGTGCGTGCGGAGTTACATGGAGGGATAGACAGACTAATGAGGAAGTAAGAAGGAGGTGTGGTGTGGAGGTAGATGTGCTGGAAATTGTGAAAAGGAACAACTTGAGATGGTTCGGCCATATGGAACGTATGGAAAACGAGAGAATGACTAAGAGGGTGTACGAGAGCGAGGTGGAGGGACAGAGAGGGAGAGGTAGACTGAATGAGAGGTGGAAGGATGGAGTGAGAAGTATATGAACGAAGGCGGTGCTGGTTGGGGGGAGGGGCGTCGACTGACCGGGGACAGAGGTGCATGGGGGCGGTTCGTTCGTGGCCACCCCTTCGGGGATCACAGCGTCAGGCAATAGATAGATAGATATATTGTACAGTATAGTGTATTACTATTACTACTACTACTACTACTACTATTTTTTATTTTTATTTTGTTTTAACCACTCAGCCTGTGCATCCCCTCTTTGGACCCTAAACCAGGTCAGAACAGTCATCAAAGCGTCCAACTTGGTAGTCATTCAGCTACTTACTATTCCGGGGTCAGCACTCCGACTCATCATCGTGGATTACTACTACTACATTGATTTTTATTTAATATTGTTCATACATTTTATTTTACAAGCATCAGATATTACTATTCTACACCATGCAACTTCAATCCAGTCTCCTTCCTATGCGACCCTCTGCCACTGGTGCCTCGTAGTCCACTTCTGACATCATCACTGGTTGTGGTGCAGACCGTCTTGTTCCCCGCAGGCATAGTAGTGCTGATCGGAGCATTGAGAAAAATAGACGGCACCTCATCCAGGCTACGATGTGGCTCCTAGGCCAATTTCTTTTACCCATTCTCTGACCTTCTCCTCTATGTATTTGTTCTTGAACTCTTCCGTGCCTATCACTGCCCCAAGGTGACGCTGTCCGTCCTCTGTTACTACCATTTCACTACCTCTGAAAGCTTCTAACGCATTTTCATAATGTTCTGGTTTTACTATTAGTATTGACTTTCTGGCATTTGGATGGTACCCTATTTCTGGGCCTACATTTGATATTTGCTCCCACCAGTGCTTGAGATCGTTGACTTTTCCCGCTCCAGTGAGATCGTCTGCATAGGCCACCTGCTTGACTTGCGTCACCTCATGGCTTGTTAAGGTTAGCAACACTGAGAGACCTAAAGCATACATTGCCATTGCTACTGGGTCACCTTGTGTGGTTCCTTCCATTGATTTCAGAGCTGATCCACGTCGTGTGTTCTGGTTGTTTACTATGAAGAGGTCCGCAGGCCGTTTATAGGTGTTCTCTACATAGGTGGCAAAGCTGGGGCATTTTACTTTGATGTTATGTATTGCCATCTTTCTGTTGATGGTGTTAAAGGCGTTTGTTGCATCCACTAGCAGCACAGCTTCACAGTCCACTTGCTCATATATTTTTCTTATGGCATGAATTGCTGCCTCTCCCCCTGCTTGGTGGCCGGCACACACTTGGAGATTACCGGCCGCTGACCGAACATCGTCTTTCACCACTTCCATTATGCATTTTCCGATGATTCTTTTCAGCACTTCACCCACTCCTACTGGTCTGCACCCTGGATTCTTGTCTAATGGTATTAGGCGACAAGCTGTGTAAGCCTCCAAATGTTGACAATTTGGGGTGGCCATCTTTCTTGCAAGAGCTGCCAGAGCCCTACATAAGTCTGTTGCTGCTAGTCCGAAGATTGCTCTACTCAGGATTGTCCTCCAGCCGTTTGCATCCAGCCCTGATGGGCCTGCACTGCCTTGCGTCCCTAGAGCCTTTTTCCAAATCATTTCGCCTGTGATTTGTTCGTATAGGACGGTGTTCGGTGGTATATAATCCCCCTCTAGCCTCTGACTCTCGTGGATACTAGGTTGTGGATGTTTCTCTTTCAGCCTTTGGATGGTGTCTTTTGTGATAGGCAGCAACCCACCAGCTGCCTCCCTTGTCAGGGACCGTATTGCAGGTGCCACTTTTCCTTGTCTCATCTGGTCGCCGAATTTCCTGGCCTCGTCTTCATTGTTTTCCCTTTTTTTCCGCCGCCTGCAAGACAAGCTCCCTTGTAATACTCTGGCTTCATTGAGTAAGTCATCCATCTTGTTATCATTCCATAATTTCATTCTTCTTGTTAGCGCAGTCACATTTTCACCTTGATTAGATTTGTGGTGAGGTTTTTGCAAGAAGAGACGTAGAATGCTGAAAATGATCTACTACTACTACTACTCTCTCTCTCTTTTTTTTTTTTTTTTTTTTTTTTTTTTTTTTTTTTTATTGTACATTCATTATATTTTACAAACATCAGATATTACTCTATTCCTACTATTCTACTATACTACTACTCTACACCATGCAACTTCAATCCAGTCGCCTCCCTATGCCACCGCTGTCTCGTTGTCCACGTCTGCCACTGTCGCTGGTTGTGGTGCAGACAGTCTTGTTCCCCTCAGGCATAGTAGTGCTGATCTGAGCAATGAGAAAGATAGGCAGCACCTCATCCAGGCTACAACTTGGCTCCTGGGCTGTTGCTTCTTTTCTGCGATGATCTCTGCTAACCTTGACTAGAAGCACTGGGCCCTGGGTCCCATCCCTCCAGATGTGGTAAAGACTAGTGGGGTAGAACTGCCTTGTTCGATATTTAGGATCCTTTCCCCATATGCCCTGACCTTCTCTTGTTCGTTCCTCTTGTGTGCAGCCTCCAGAGACAGCTCGCTGTAGCTATGAACCATTGGGTTGAATATTCTTATGTCGAAGAACGCTCGCTGTCCTCTTGTCCAAAAACCTCTTGCACTAACGTCTACTCGTGCTTCATTGGATGTGTTGGCCGTCCTGTGCTACAAGATCTCTCCGTCCAAGTAAATGATTGTTGGTTCGCACGTCACATCGCGACACATCTCCCTCAGCATGTTCGCTATACGTCTCTCACTTCATCGTGCCTGATGCTGATGAATCCTCCCTTCTTACATTTGCAGTGGTCTGCATCGTTGTTGACTCCACAAACGCATCGATCGGGCAGTCCTTCAATAGGCCAACCATACCTCAGTGCAATAGCATCAACAAAATCTTGTTTGTTGAGGTTGAAGCCTTTTGCCTTGATTGGTAGTGTTGTCAGCCAATTTGAAGCACCCGAATATACTAAAAGTGAATAAGGTATAAGTTAGTAAAGATATGTCCTCTATGTTACAGTCCGGCCAGGGATTACTGATGGGAGCCCCGGGGGTTTACAAAGGCCAAGGTTAGTACCGAATATAAAAGGGTTATAAAGTACGGTATTTTATAGAATCATTAAGCCCTTCTCTACCGGTTACGTCTTCATAACGTTATTTTAGCTACATTCTGACGATTTTATGAAGCTTAGGAATGGTAAATTATAGCTAAAATCATTAATTGAGATAGCCTGCTGCCTTTTGATTGGTAGATATCATTCCTAACTTGAATAAAATCATCTAATAGTTCCCAGAATATAATTAAAAGGACGTCACCGGTATAGAAAGGATTAACCCGTACAGGACCAGTGACGTTCTTTTAATTTTGGCTATTATTAGACGAATTTAAGGCGCTTAGGAGGATTGTCTATCAATTAAAAGGCTACAGACTATCTAAATGAATCCAGTATATAATAATAATAATAATGATAATAATAACAATAATAATAATAAAAATAATAATAATAATGATAATAATAATAATGATAATAATAATAATATCAATCTACTGTATACTCTATTCCAGGAACTTTGGCAACTCTGAAGCCACACGACAGTTTTGGCCCCATCGACTCCAGACGCCGCCGGGCAGCACCAAACAACTGGGTCAGCCTAGTAGAAGACGTCGTGACCCCCATACCCCAGGGGGAGTTTGACGACTATTCAGGTCAGGTCACTACTCTTTTCCTAAGAATTGATGTGGTCTTCCCTTACTCTTTTCTGACCAGTTTTTTTAACCCTTCTTGCCGGGGCAGCATTTCTAAATGTTGATAGTCTTACCCGGGCGATCTGGTCAAAAAACGTTGTATGTAAACATAGGCCTATTTTTTTTTAATTTGATAGCTAGAGAATTCACACAAATCTCATGTAGCCCTTACTTGTATCTGGAGACTGGCGTTGAGTAGAGCTCTCTAGGTCAACTGGTTCAGGTGTGATGACGATTTCCGTGGAGAGAGTTTTTCCGCGTATTTAGCCATATCGGACACTTTGGAAGACTTACTTTTGCTATAACTAGCAATGGCGGACAAGGTCAGACTGATAAGCGATGTAATTGAGGCTTGGTGGCGCTACGATTGACCTTGTTTACAAACTTTTCGCCACGCGGTTTTCAAAGCACGCTTAGGACGCTTTCAAGCATACAGATTTTAAAATGCTGCCCAGGCTCCGGGATTTCGCAATTTGCGGCATTTTAAAATGCTGCCCGGGCAGGAGAGGTAAAACATTGATAACAAATTATATGTACAGGGTATATATATTGTTATGCATGTCCATAATATGAAAACAAACACCTCATAAAGGCTCATGGAAAGTGGGTCGTACTAGTAAAACACATGTTACCCACAACATTATCGGCACTGTATGATGACGACTTAGGTCATAACATTACTCTCTGTGTGATAAAGACTGATTGTTATTCCCTAAAAATAGTTTTTCCTTATTTAATTTCTGATGTTTGTTTATAATTTGATAGAAAACATTTCTATGAAATGAACACAGCACTTTCTAATGAAGAGTGCTAATATAAAAATTCTTCTTTTCTCCACCAGGGTACAGTGTAACCTCAGGAAGGTTTTGGGGCGGAGAGGACTCCTACGTCTCCACGGCACCCAGGGCAAACCACGTCGGAAAGGTAAAAGATAAGTTAGTGGGCTTATTTTAGGCTGTGCTTGTTCGTGGCGCTCATTTCCATATCATTACCCTTTGGAAACTGTGGTTGGTTACACAGGTGAATCCCCCCGCCTGGTACGGTCGCGCTAATAAGTCATGTCTCAGCTGTTATTACGTTTGGCTCGTTCTGTGCTGTATTAATATCTGTCGGATGTTGAATAGGGTGGGTAAGTGTAGGAAGATGTTGGTATATTTCACTCAAAATGAAGAAATCATGTGTAAATATTTCCGATGTCATTTATCGATCGAAACATAATTGGTGCTAAGGCATCACTTATTAGGCCGACTGTACACTACACATATAATATCCAGGGTACAGTCGCGCTAATAAGTGATGTCTCGGCACCAAGTATGTTTTGATCAATAATTGGTATCAGCAATTTCTAACCTTCATTTCTTTGTTGAAGCTTTGAAAGTCTCATTAACCCTGCATAACATATTTTTTCTTTCTGTCTTTTGCACAGGTGTATGTGATGTCGAGCGAGTTGGTGGTAACACCAGGGACTCAGATAGAATGGGTGGGTAGTGGGCCGAGAATGGGTAGCGGGTATGGTATGTCGGTTGCGGCCGGGGACGTCACTGGCGATGGTGTCTGGGACGAGCTGTTTGTTGGAGCACCTTTATTGGGTAAGAAAAGGGGTGTATGACCTGTTTTTGTGGCTGTTTACTATAAAAAATATTTGTATGCACATGGTTCAATGGCTTAATATTTAGGCAGGTGTGTGTCAGGTGTTAGAATTCACTACATATGGCACCCAAAATAGTCCAGGTGTGGGAGGTGGAGATTCGAGGTGTGACATTGCCCTCTGTGTTGATGGCGGTGTAGAGAACCTCACTGTGGTGATGGGCTGGTCTATCAGAGTGAGAACTGAGCGATCTCTACCATACCCGTAGCTTACTCTGACTGTTCCTTTTACTTATATATTTTCTAGATCTCAAGTGACGGTGTCTCTTCCGTGGATTGACCTCCCAATCTACCAGGATTGGAAGCCAAAGCGTCACATTTTTCCTTTGCCCCTCAACTTTCTCTTCATAATTGCTGAGGGGCACAGGGCCCTGGGAGGGGCTTTGGTTTCCCGGGCGTTTCTGCACCCTCCTCAGCTCCCCGCCATGGAGTGGCTTCGGGCACCCAGGCTTTATTGTGGTTGGCAGGGAGGGTTCTGTGGGGGGCGCTCAGTTATGGCCTTGGCCTTGCTCGGGGCCTTGGGGCTGTTCGGCCAGGCAGCTTGGGGAACAACAATAACAACCTCACTGGACTGCACTGTGACGATGATCTAGATGGCATAGAGCTTGGTGATTCAGCCAGTAGTCCTTCAGTGTCATAGTCAATTAGGTTGCAGTCTGCAGGACTTGCTGGTTGCTGATAGATATTCCCAGTGTATTGTTTCTATGGCAATTGGCCTGGCTGGTAACACAAGTGCTGGTGGGTAACATAGCAATGCTGGTTGGTATAAATAACACAGCAGTGCCCTCAAGTTCTGTGTTAACATAAACAAAAATACACGCTTACGCCCTACAAATGGACGATCTACAAGTGGCAGCTACAACTTGAATTACCACAGTTATTAAGCAAACAGTTGCATATTTAGATATTCATTGTTTCCCCGCAGCATTTCCCATCTCATGTAGTTAACATTCTCACTTTTGATACTTTTAAAACTAGGATCCCCAAACATTATCCTCCTAATCCTGTTCTCGATCCTGTCCCCAACTCGTAATGAAATGGAAGTGGAACCCGCTTGCTTACACACACAAATATTTTTTTTCTACAATTGACAATATTACCAAAGCAGTATTTTGTTTTTGTGTGTTCATTGTTTTCTAATGTGTTTTGTGTTGTCCCTATTCTGGCTCTGTCTTGAGTCCCCCCCCCCCCAAAAAAAAAAGAAAGGAAAGGAAAATGGGGGTTTGGGCCTGAGTATATAGATAGATAGATAGATAGATAGATAGATAGATAGATAGATAATTACATGCCAAAATTCGCCTCAGGAAAATCTTTCATGAGAAGCTATCTCAGGCCGGGTATTAACCTAACAAGTGCGCATGGGGGTAATTAGACACCTCTCCCTGTGCGCATGTATTTGAGGTGTTTCCGTCACTAAAATATTCATTTTACCATAAATAGCATTAATACTTATCCATACGCGCCTATTATGGGTTGATTATAAAGGTATTAACCTGAAACAACAATAAAACGAGTGAAAACAGCGTTTGGATGGTCAAAATCGGAGATATAGCTCGCGAGTTGTATAATGTATGGGTGAGGCAAGCTGCTTCCCGCCAATTTCCCCCAAGGCCACTGAGACACAGTCGATCGATACTCTCTCTCTCTCTCTTGCACTCGCTTGCTATCAGTGATGACAACGCCCTGCTTGCAACTCGCTAATGTTAGCACGAAAATATACCTCAGAATAAGGGAATAACAGGGAAAATAGGTGATAACTGAAGGAGAGGAGGAAAGTGGGGAAGGAGGGGAGGTAGAGGACTGAGATTTTGCATGGCCCAGGGGCAAAAAAAAAAAAAAAACAAAAAATCTATGTCAAAAGTTGATTTTTTTTTTCTCTGACTCTTAAGAGTCTTCCCGCAGTCTGCCGGGGGAACTCTTAAGAGTCTCCCCGCAGTTCCCAGGTTAAGGGGAGGCAGTACGTTTGTTTGGTCTATTAATTCATTTATTCATATATTTTGTTTTAGTTTCCTCCCTAGACCTCCATCAATTTTAGAAAAACACCCCCTAGACCCTCCTTCAAGATAAATTTGTACATTTTTTGGTAGAAAAATGTCCCGGCCAAAGGCCGATTCCTTTTAAAATTGCAGGCTCGCTATCGCTCGCCAAGAAATAATCAATACCTAAATGGCACGAAAGGTCTTAAAATTGACAACGAAATGGGGGGAAAGGTGTTAAAATCGCCAAACTAATGGGCCGAACGTCGTATAATTTCAAAACTAGTGGGGCTAAACATTAGGGAAAAGGGGGTCCAGAAAAACGGTCTGCCTCCCCTTAACCCTTTCTCTGCGGGGTGTTTTGGGCTATTTAGGGCATATTCGGGCACTCCTGAATGATAAATCAAGCATCTGCATTAAATGAACTGTATTCTGCCGAAAACTAGGCGAAAATATCTTCAAAATGAGACCAGAACGGGCCTCGTAGGTGGCCTGGTTCACCCGGAGCGGTGCCATAGAAACGCGGGAAACCCGCTATTTGTTAGCACTCGCTCGCTTGGCAACACTGTTGTGAGAGGCAGTGAGAGACCCGCGCGAGACACAGTCTACCTCAGTGGGCCGCTGGCTGCTCTGAGGATCGGAGGTGGGCCCCTCACGCTCCCGCCCACTGACACTCGATTTTTACGGTTTTTACAGGCTTTTAAAGCCTGGAAATTGCTGCAAATTGCCAGGACGTTCCAGAACGTCACCCGCAGTGAAAGGGTTAATCCCTGGTCCCCTCACACAACAGGCGAGATATCCTACTTGGCCTGGTCGGCTCAAGTATATTTCCGCATTGTGTTTTGGGTTTTGGTTATTGCCACAATTTCTGGCCTTTACATTAATCCCCTTCATTACCGGTACGGTCCTTTTAACTTTTTCTAGCTACTATTAGACGATATTATTCAGTTTTAATAGGGCCTTTCAACAACAAACAGGCATCCAACTATCTCACTTAACTCTTTTTATTACCACAGATTTTTCTTAAACAGCACAAAAACTACTAAATTTAGCTAGAATATAATAAAGAAACGTCGCCGGTACAGAAGAAGTTAATCCCCCTTCACAAACCCTCATAGTATGCTGCCCAAGAGCAGCCCTCTGTGGATCCTGAATGTAAGCATAAAATTGTTCTTCTATTCAATACAGGGAAGTTTGAAGCCTGGGAAGCTGGTGCCGTGTTTGTCTATAGCCCGGACAAGACCTTCGGCAGCATGAGACTCGTGGCCCAGCTGGAGGGGAGAGGTACCAGAGGATTGGGAGGAGAGAGGTTCGGTGCGGCCCTCTCTGTCGTGGGGGACTTAGACAGAGATGGGTATAATGGTAAGTGCCAGATTGCATTCTAAACAATTAAGGGGGGTGACCTGCTTTTTTCTCTCCTGTTAAATTTATCTCTTTCTCTGGCTTGTATCCATTCGGCCCCATTCAGTCCCATTCAGTCTACTGTTTTAAGACGTTTATCCCCATCCAGGTGTCGATATCTTCCTGGCGAGTGATGGAGAAATCCGGCTTTGCTTAACCCACTGGACCCCAAGCGATTAAATATAAAATTACACTCCAGGACCAGCCACTTTTCAATTTTTTTTTTGTTTTCCTGAAAACACATGGGATGGGTTAGTAAGGAAGGAAAAACAAGATAAAACTACTCACCTAGGTCATTTGGGGGTCCTGGGGGGCAGGGGAAAGTCACAATTAACATGGGGTGATGGGTAGGCAATATACTGTACTGGAAAGTCACTCCTGCGCCGCCCCATCGCACGCGGCGGGATTTGGAGGGTTGCCAGCCATCGGTATTGTTCCGTGGGATCCTAAAGTAGTCCCTATACAAATCTGAACCCTCTAGGGGCCATAGGACAAGAGTAATTAAGGCGGACGTAACCGTTGTGTCGCTAGTACTGTGCGTTACGCACATAGGCGACGCATAATGTGCGTCCCTGGGATTCTGCCAGGATAGACGGTTGATTTAATGATAAAGAAAACAAATCCGCAAATAACTTACATGAGTAATGCCCAGAGACTGAGAGGGTTAAAAAGTAAGGTTGAGTGTTATATCACAATGGTGGCAATACTTACTATATAATCAAACTAAACTAACATTTCTATTTTCTAGATCTTGCTGTAGGTGCTCCGTATGAGGATGGCGTGGGTGTACTGTACATATACCGGGGTTCAAGTGAGGGATTGATACTAACACCCTCACAGATAATACCAGCCCGTGACGTCAACACTGGCCTCAGAGGATTCGGGTCGTCTATATCGCGAGGAGCTGACGTGGATGGTAACGGCTATCTGGGTGAGTTAACTTATAAGCTGCGCAGCTTATGTGTAGGAGTGGTAGCACTATTGGAGGGGAATTATCTCACCTAATCATAAATTGCTTTGTTTTGAGTATCACTAGGATGTTTTGAAAGTTTTTTTTTTTAGGCCTTGGATCTTAAGAGTCTGGCCGCATTCGCCCAGTAGAACCTCTTAACCTAACAAGTGCGCATGGGGGTAATTGGAAACGTCCCCCTGTGCTGACGTATTTGAGGTGTTTCCGTCACTAAAATATTCATTGTACCATTAATAGCATTAATACTTATCCATATGCGCCTATTATGGGTTGATTATAAAGGTATTAACCTGAAACAACAATAAAACGAGTGAAAACAGCGTTTGGATGGTCAAAATCGGAGATACAGGCCGCGAGTTATATAATGTATGGGTGAGGCAAGCTGCATTCCCGCCAATTTCCCCCAAGGCCACTGAGACACAGTCGATCGATACTCTCTCTCTCTCTCTTGCACTCGCTTGCCATCAGTGATGACAACACCCTGCTTGCAACTCGCTAATGTTAGCACGAAAATATACCTCAGAATAAGGGAATAACAGGGAAAATAGGTGATAACTGAAGGAGAGGAGGAAAGTGGGGAAGGAGGGGAGGTAGAGGACTCAGATTTTGCATGGCCCAGGGGCCAAAAAAATAAAAAAAAAAAATAAAAAAAAAAATGTAGATGTCAAAAGTTGATTTTTTTTTCACTCACTCTTAAGAGTCTCCCCGCAGTCCGCCGGGGGAACTCTTAAGAGTCTCCCCGCAGTTCCCGGGTTAAGTGTCTGTCCGCAGTCCCTGGGTTAAGGAAGATTTTTTCTATCTGAATGTATTGTTATTAATATATATATATATATATATATATCAAACTAAGACAATAAACTTAAACAGCCATGGAGGCATCCCAGTCTCATTTTTACATTGACTTCAAACCTATCGCTTACTTTGTTGCTTATCTTCACACTTTCCGAAGAATTCTTATATACAGTACTATTTTTACATCCCTCCACACCATATACTATTATATATATACTATTATATATATATATTACCACATAGCGATTTTGATTAGTTGTTTTGTCTTTTTACTGTGTTCATATAAGTTTTGGTTTGTTTATTTTGTAAGTTTTACATTATAATTAACCCCTGGCAGACGTGGCGGTTGGTGCCCATGAGGGTGAGGGTGCGGTGGCCGTACTACGATCCAGGAAGGTGATGGTAGTGAACATGGAGGTGGAGAGCTCTGTGGAACTATTGGCGGAGGCTGGGGCTACCTTCACAGTTCAGGCTTGTGGAAGATATCAGGGACATAATTTGGACCAACAGAAAGGTAAATTTTCAAGCATTTTTGTTTATTTTGCCTCCTTATTTGTTTATGTATAATTTGTTTATGTATAATCATAGATTTCATTTTAGTAAGCGTTGTTTCCACATAGCGATTTTGATAATTTAATTTGACTTTATATTGTCCTTGTCCCAATTTTGGTTTGTTTAGTTTGCAAGTTTTACATTTTAATTTATGTATAATTAGCACAGAAAAAGCAAATCTGCCTGTAACGATTGGGGAGGGGGAAAGTGGTACGTGTAGAATAAGTTTGTGCTAGTTTTTGGGAAATAGGTACGTGGAAATAGGTTGGAAAACCTGCGAACTTGTTTCCCACGATTTTCCGATTTTTGAGAGGGACTTGGAAATAGGATCGTATGTAATATAAAATTTAGTTGGAAATGCATACATGGTAATAACTATGTGTTGATCGTGCATTTTATACCGAGTGGATATTTTCGAACATAATTCCAGTTAGCACTTTTCGAACCTAGTTCAAACTAGAAAATTTCGAACATAATTCCAACAGACTATTTTTTGGCCTTTTCGAACTTACTGACGTTTAAATTGGAAAGAAATTCGAAAACGTACCTGTTTCATACCCTGCACTATCTTATTGTACACGTACCTAATTCACCCTCTCAATGATTGTCCCCCTCGAAATGAAAGAGTGTCAGAGAGCCAAATTCAAGGAAAGTTAGAGTAAAAATGTTTGGACATTTACTAATAATAATAATAATAATAATAATAATAATAAATACAAATAAATAATACAAACCACCACGACTAACAACAAACCTCTCCTCCCGATAGTGTTTGTGATTGAAGGGTTAATTGACGGTGGTATAGATCTCCGAGCGACCTTTGTCACCACCTCCGGCACAGGTCAGGTCAACGCCGAGGTCACTGCTAGGAAGAACCAGAGGAAGTGTATGGAGTACCCGATCAAACTTAAGGTACAGTTGTAGAGAGATGAAGTAGTGTTGTCAATGTGGGAATGAATATTATGCTCTTGTGGATTAATTTATTGCTCAAATATGATAAATATTTCTGCACTGTTTGTATCTTCCCTAATTCTACTGACTATCCAAAATTATTTTTTGACTATCTAACTTATAAAGGTGAAAACATTCTATCCATCTTAGGAGATTTCAATGTTCCCCACCGCCAATGGCTCTCTTCTCATTTCACTGACCAACCTGGTGAAAAAACCTACATATTTTCTATCCTAAACAACCTACTGGTATTCCTGACCTCCTTGGAAGTAGGTCCAACATTCTTGACTTATTTCTATCCTATATTCCTTCTACTTAAGCTGTAAATCTTTCTTGTCTGTTGGGCTCCTCTGATCACAGCCTTATCTCTGTTACCTGTCCTATCTCTTGAGTACGGCCATCCAATCTTCCCAGCCGGCGGCGATATAGGTTGTAGTGGGAGAAGTGCTTAGGGAGCTATAAGATACATAAAGAGTAGTGTAGTGGGAGAAGCTTTTAGTGTAGGGAAGAAGTTATAGGGTTACAGGGAAAAAGGAATCTGCCTCGTGTTGGGCCAGTAGGGCTTTAGCAGGATTTCCATTGTTCTTATGTTCATACTTGTTTTCACCAACTCACCAATTATTTTTAACTAATGAAATCAATGAAAGTAATGAATACATGTGGTACTCCAAGGACTCGAACCTAGGATACTCACACTGAAATTCCTCACACTAAGCATTAGGCTATCAAGACAGTTAATGAAAGTAATGAATATATGTGGTACTCCAAGGACTCGAACCTAGGATACTCGCACCAAAATTCCGCCAAGTAAAGCCGGTATCACAAGAGCATTTATTGTCAACATTCGACGATCAACATTTTTCTGGCAACATTTCTGGAATATTTTGCACTTGTATCAGAAACTGGACTGATGCTAGATGAATTTAGGGGACCGAAATATTGTAAATGTTGACCTCATAGGCTGCTAGACCAGTGTTGAGGATAAATGTTGAGGGAAAAAGCGCTCGTGTGATACCGGCTTAAGTTCTTATGTTCTTATGTTGATTACAGACGACGATCGCAGAGTTGCAGACACCTCTCGCTATCACATTCTCCGCACAGATGAAAACACCAGACTCAGGTTAGTTATATATTAGCTGCACACTTTATATTATATTTCATAAATGTTATTTTAGTAAGTGTTGTTTCCCACATAGCGATTTTGATCAGTTCCTTTGCGTTTATCTTGTGTCGTCCCAGTTTTGGTTTGTTTATTTTACATTATAATTTCATGTGTATTCTTTTGTATATTTACATAACTCTTGCTGCTACCTGGTGTGTATTATCATTGAACTTATATTGTATAGATAAACATAAATAGTCACACAATCTATAAGATAAACGTAGTGTAGGGGATATATCTAGTGGAAGGGGTATAGGTTATAATGAGAGATGTACTGTAGGGCATAAAGGTGTAAAAGAAGAAATAGGGATGTAGGGAAGGGGTCTGCCTCGTATTTTTTTTTTTTTTTTTTTTTTTAAGAGACAATGAATGGAGGAAGGAAAAACACAGATAAAACAAAAAGGTCCATGTGCCTAAAGGCATCCTCCATTCATAAAATGTTTGTAACAACTGGATTTAAACATTTGTTGATTGTAAGTTTGTGGAAAGCAATTCGAGGGAAGTGAATTCCAAAGAGTAGTAGCTCTGGGGATAAATGAATTCTGATAAGCAGAAGTTCTGCATTGTGGAGGAGAAAGTGTAAATTCATGGGCGCTCTCAGCTGCCCTAGTTCTACGGGGAAAGATGTGGAGAGGCGGCACAATTGAAGCAAGTTCCTCGGAACAATTGCTGTGAAAATATCTGTAGAATAATGCTGTAGTAATAATGCTGTATAATAGAATAATATCTGTAGTATGGGCCAATAGGCCTTCTGCAGATTTCTATTTTTCTTATGTTCTTATGTTCTTAATCTAACCCAAACAGGTATAGTTGAGGCGCCAGACTCCCGACCCAGCATGACCCTAGAGCTCCCCTTGGCCCTGGGGTGTGGCAGTGATGGCGTCTGCTCTCCTCAACTTTATATTTCGGCTAATTGGATTGATGGGTTAGTAATATATATATATATATATATATATATATATATATATATATATATATATATATATATATAAGTAGAACACATAGACAATTTTAACACTTTCCATGTGTATCATTTTGCGTTCATTTTTTACTGTATAATTTAGGGGAAATAATTAATGTTAATGTATATTATTATTGTATATCCTAAGGTCCGATTGTACACACATGCTGGGCAGTGACTCGTTATTAAGGATCCGCGTCAGAGTGGAAGCCAAAGGAGATGCTGCCTACATGAGTTAGTGCTATTCATTATTGTAGTCTTAACACTTTCAAGATCCGAATTGCGATGACGCATTTGTTTTATGCTTTCTGGCTATTGTGGATTGTGTTCTTTTATTTAATAATTTTCATTTTAGTAAGCGTTGTTTCCACATAGCGATTTTGATAATTTAATTTGACTTTATATTGTCCTTGTCCCAATTTTGGTTTGTTTAGTTTGCAAGTTTTAAATTTTAATTAATATTATTAGACGATTGTATTCAGATTAGGAAGGATATATGGTAGTTAGAGGGTGCTATTCCTCCCTCTCAACTCCCCTCTCACGTACTTATGCCTAATATCATAATCTCTTCTAAGGATGTACTTTCTACACTCTCTGGGCTTAATACTAAGAAGGCGTACGGTCCGGATGGTGTTCCTCCTGTTGTACTCAGAAACTGTTCTTCCGTGCTGACTCCCTGCCAAGGCAAACTCTTTCGTCTCTGTCTTTCCTTCTTGCTGGAAATTTGTTTTTATTCAACCTTTCCCAAAGAAGGGTGACCGCTCTCAACCCTCCAACTATCGTCCAATTGCTCTCATTTCTTTCATCTCTAAAGTTTTTGGCTGCTCTACTAGTGATCTTCTTGCCTATCTTACTAACTCTCAGTTATCCTCCTTTCGGGACTTCGGTGAGACTTTTTCTATTGCACTAGACCAGTGGTTCTTAACCTGGGGGGCGCACCCCCCTAGGGGGGCATTTGACAATGCTAGGGGGGGCGTGGGGTAATCAAAGTTCAAAATAGGGCTTATCCATTCAAATGCATACAGGGTAATCGCAAAGATATATATATTCTTACAGTTTCTTACAGTAGATCCTCTGGAAAAAGGCAAACTAGGCCTGTGTATCCAGCTCAGTACCAGTACTTGCACTGCTGCGGTCGTTCACGGTGTTACAAATAAAATATATAAATAAGAAACTTTGATAGGAAAAATTCACAACCGTCATTCCAAGCAACCACATGTAGTGTTGACATAAAACCATTAATCAGTTTTAATCCTTGCATGCAGATTGGTTATTTGTTCGCCCTTTTTACAGTATCTTGTGTCTTAAGCATCCATATGGAATGGATACAAAAAATAGTTTTCTAGGCATCAGAGGCATGGGGGGTGGGGGGGTCATCATGAATACAGTTCTGACCAAAGGGGGGCGCGGTGCTAAAAAGGTTAAGAACCACTGCACTAGACATATCAAAAGCCTTTGATAGAGTCTGGCACAAATCTCTAATTTCCAAACTACCCTCCTTCGGTTTCTATCCCTCTATCTGTGCCTTTGTCTCTAGTTTCCTTTCAGACCTCTCCATAGCTGCGGTTGTGGATGGCCACCGTTCACTTCATCAACCTATCAACTCCGGTGTTCCTCAGGGTTCTGTCCTGTCTCCAATTCTCTTTCTAATATTTGTCAATGATCTCCTCAACTGTACCTCCAATCATATGCTGATGACTATCTTACACTATTCAACTAATTTTTCACATCAACCCAGCATGCAATCACTCCAAAATTCACGTTAAAGGGCCTTAGAGTGCCGATCTTCTAATCTGATTGGAGCAGAGAAAATCTTGTTACTTTCAATGCCTCAAAGACCCAATTTCTCCCTCTATCTCTCCATTGCAATCTTCCGCAAAACTATCAACTATTCTTCAACAATACACAACTCAACCCTTCATCTTCTCTCAACATTCTAGGTGTATCATCTTTTTCATCCAACCTTTCTTGGAAAGATCATATTACCATTCTTGCTAAAAACAGCTGCCCAAAAGTTAGGTGTGCTCAATCGTCTCCGTGGGTTCTTCATCCCCGCACAGCTTCTTGCTCTGTATTGGGTCACAGTGCGCCCCTGTATTGAGTATTGTTCACATGTTTGGGGAGGTTCTCCCATACCGCACTGCTTGAAAGAGTAGCTAAAGTCCAAAAGCATTTCGCCTCATCAACTCACTTCCTCTTACTAGTTCCCTACAATCTCTTTCTACACGCCGCAATGTTGCATCTTTTTCACTCTACTTTCGCTATTACAACAATCAGTGTTCTTCAGAGCTCTCTCGAAGCATACCCCCTCCCCTGCGGCGAGTGCAAAGCACCCACCTTTCAACATAGTTCCACTCTTATTCTGTCCAGCTCTCCAACCCAAGAATTTGCAAGTTTTCTCAGTCTTTCTTCTACTCAACAAGTGAACTCTGGAACTCTCTCCCTCTATGAATCTTTCCTTCATCCTATGACTTAAGCTGTTTTAAACTTTGTGTGTCCAGGCATTTGGACCCCAACGTCCCTTGAATTCGACCCTGTCACTCATTTGGCTTTGGGGGAGACACTTGTTACAGGCAACCTGCCTTTTGTCTCCTTCATACACATAGACATATATTTTTTAGATAGTCTTAACCGTTTTCATTCCCAGAGCTCCTTCCTAAGCTGCATAAAATCGCCTAATGATATCCAACATAAACTGATAATGCTGCTTAATCATTATTCTAACTCTTAATTCTTGTGTTTACACATCATGTATATGAATGATATAGTTTATGCCTTGTATGAGTCACCAATTAGTTTTTCTGTACTGTATACAAATGTACTTACTGTGTTTACATTATACACCCGCAAGATTTCCAACTAGCCCAGTGTTAAGTGTATTTATGCTATTATAGAATATAGTAGAATAAGAGCAAACCAAATTTACAGACATGAGTTTCCCATTAGTTCTAATATTTGAACCCTTAAAGCCAAGTTGTGAAGCATCTGGGCTATAATAAACCATTGTATTGTCTCGTTTACGTTTGCGATTTATGCTCTTGACTTGTATGTGGAAACTGTAAATTTCAAAAAAAATCTTTTTCTCTCCCCTACCCCCCAAAAAAGGCAAAGTAAAGGTGACCCCTCCTCCTGGATTCGCCCCCTTCAACCCCCCCTACACCTGTGACATCATCAGTGGAAAGGAGCTGGACTGTATGCTGAAAAACCCACTACATAATGACCAGGTAGGCTATTTATCCCTACACAAATATACATATTCCCTAGGTGGCCGTTTTGGAATCCCCCCGACAGTACAGTATATTAAGGCTTTTGCACTTAACTAAATATTTCTTCTTCAATACTGCCCATGAAGAAATTGCCGACTTGCGAGTTTCGTTCTATAAGGAAGTTGGAGCTGTAGACAACGACATTTAACAGAATTTACAGCTAAAATACGGTTGTAGTACTTATATAAATACAGGTACATAAAACCCAATTCAACATACCAGCGCTGCCTAATCACGACCACAACGGAATAGAATATGTGCGGCAAACTGTACGTTGGTGAAGAGGGACTATACATCTAACGAAGCAACATATCCTCTTGAGTCATTATTAGCCAGGAGATCAAGGAAGTCTGTAAGGGATTTGATGCTGTAGGCAATCAGTGTGTATGGTGCGAGAATATCTCCAAGTTTATTGACCAGCTGGTACAGGTGGGGGTCGGGATCTGGGAGATAATAGGTCTCAGTTTGTTGCCAGTTTGTTGGGGCAGGGGGCTAGGAATCCTCCTCCCCTTGTAAATTTATGCTACTCAACAAGACAGAGAAAGGGGCGATAGAACACAAAAGTGGTCCCGGACCCTAAGAATTGGAACTTAACAGGTTTCTGTTCGGTCTCTGTCTCGAGTCAGCCACCCCCAGCAATGAGGTATGTGCCTGAGTATAATATACATACATACAGTACTGTACATACATTGTTGCCTGGCTTGTGGGTTTTGACATTGCCATAACAGTACCCAGGTCCAAGGTCACCAGATAACTTGGGGAGTTTGGTGGCTCCATTAACTGCATTGACACACTCCACGAGGCTGTTTACTTTTTTCTTCAAAGTTTCTGTCGGATCTCTTATAATTCTCATAAATTTGCTCTCCTCACTTAAGATCTGGTAAATTTTCTGTATATATATATTATATATGTATTTGTTAAGGAAGAGTAGTGTTTTACCATTATCCATTCTGAACCCACCACAGGAAGAACTGTACATATCCCTGGTGGAGGTGGGTGGTGGTGGAGGCTTGAAGGAGGGAGAGGCACACATCCAACTGACTGCTGAGGCCAGAGGGGCCGAATCCGTGTCCGTCTTTATGAAATTCACCATTAAAAAGGATGTTAGGTTGAGTCTGAGAGGGTAAGTAAGGGGGAAAAATTTTCTACAGAAAAATTTACAAATATATTTTCAAGAGAGAGACGGAGTTGTGTTTATATTTGTCTATATTTTTGTATCTATTTTTATTTATTTATTTTATTTTATTTTATTTTATTTTATTTTATTTTGTTTTGTTTATGGTACATTGATGGAGGACTAGGGAGGATTTTTTTTTTTTTGTATGGAGGACTAAGGAGGAAACTAAAACAAAGTAATACAGAATAACAATTAATTAATTAATTAATCAAGCCTGCCCTTTTTTAGTTAATTTATATATTTTGTATTTACTTATTTGTGTATGTATTTTTTTGAAGGTTGATGGAGGACTAAGGAGCAAACTAAAAAAACAATCACTCAACAATCAATAAATAAATTAACCCCTTCTATGCTAGAGACGTCTGTTACGTTTAGACAATTTTATGAAGCTTAGGAAGGATCTGTGATAGTTAAGAGGGTGGATTGAGATAGTTCGAAGCCATATAATTACTAGAGATCCTTGCTAAACTGAATAGAATTATTAGTGGTAGCCGGAATATAGTAAAAAGGAGTTCGACGGTACAGAAGGGGTCGGATGGATGTAGTTACCGGGTGTACCACTACCGACATACAACATAAATCATCTATAAATACTTATAAATCTATAATACTAGGTTAGGTTAGGTTAGGTTGTTTGGTTAGGGTAATGTATTTTTGTATCCAAAGGCAGTCAAAATAGACGGGAACATGATGGTGAGCGTCCGCGTACTGTAAACAAGACGGGCGGTACACCCGGTAACTACATTCTTGCCGAAGGGGTTAATTAATCAAACCTGCCCTTATTTACAGGTACACCTCTGATGATTATTTCTACTATAACCCCAACGTTACTGCGCCGTCTGCTGAAGGAGGAATTATAATACAGGTCAGTTTATTAAATATACACTCTCGAAATATATTTCAAATAAAATGTATAAATAAAAATAATATAGCCTATAGAAGAAAAAAAACACCAACACATTTTTCAGGAGCAAACATTTTCGGGAGTAATATGTCCGACGAAAATATGCATACATATACAGTATCTCGAAGAAGGTCGTGAGGGTACTGTACTTTGTTAAGCTTAACCCCGTTCGAGCGGGCGTAATTGGCCAAAATTACCTTCATTCCCTGCTCATTTTCATCCATAAGCAAAAGCCAGAGCGTAATACAATTATATACCAGTGAAAGTACAGTAATGAGCTTTCAAATGACGCCCGAATCGTCCCTGTACGACGTCTGTTTATCTTGCAACGATCTTGCAAACGAAGGGCAAAATTAGGAAAAGTGAGCAAGTTTTAGCTGTTTTCGCTATGTGTGATGCTGCAGATGTGTGAGGGATTGCTCTCTCACAGTTCAGTATGTCCCCAGGCTCCGTCAGGTTCAGACCAAGCCCCCCTGTACTGCCTGCAACAGCTGGCCTGGCTCACAAGCTACATAATAGCTAGAAAATCGTCTCCGTCACATGACGGGCCCCATACAGAAAGGTTAACCCCTTTTGTACCGCGACGTCTTTTAAACTTTATTCTGGCTACTATTAGACAAAATTATGCAGTTTAAAAAGGGCCTGCAGCAATATAAAGGCTTCGAACTATCTCACGTAACCCTTTTTATTACCACAAATCAATCTTAAGCTACACAAAAACTTCTAAATATAGCTACAATAAAATCAAGAAGACGTCGCCTGTACAGAAGGAGTTAATAGAGGTCTAGGGAGTAAACTAAAATGAATAATAATAATAATAATAATAATAATAATAATAATATTAATACATGAGAAGCTTCTTTATACATGATTAAATCAAAACTTCCCCTTACTCGTCCCACAGGCTGAAAACCGAGGCGTGAGTAGAACCGACGGAGCCGTGATGACGTTGGAATACCCGGCTGAGTTAACTATGGCTGATGGTCAAGTGCTACCCTTCGCTGATGTGGAGGTAAGGGGTGACAGAGATGTAGGGACAGATAGATAGATGTAGTACTGTGTTGGATATAGGGATGGATAGATGCACACAAACAGATAGATATAGTTGGATATAGGGATGGATAGCCCCCAGGGGGTAAGGGGGCCTTCATCTAATGGTGGAGGAAAAAAATGAATATGCCTCACGCATCCTACTGCGTGTCGTGTCGTACAAGGCGATTAATAGGGGGGATGGCGATAGACTTGTGGACTAATAGCCATTACTATGCAATAAAGTCTTTATCTTAGCACTGTCTTGGTATGGCACTGCCGAGGCTGGTGGGGTGCGGATAGGTGCCACAGGGGACTGAGTCTTACCTGGGCGCTGTTTGGCACCACACCTGTGTCGGCAACAGTGTTTGCATATTGGAGCAGTGTTGGGGCAGGACTTTATTGTTCTATAGTCCAATTGCCTAATATACAGAAGAGTCTTTTTGTAACACTGTTAAGGCTGGTGTGGTTGCAGTTACTGCAGGTGCAAGTGCTGCAGGGAGACTGTTGAGTCTTGCTGAGGCACGGTTAGCACTATACCAACATCAGCCACAGTGATGACTTGGTGGGGCAGTTCTGTGGCGGGACTTTATTGTACTACAGTACACTCCAACTACTGAAAGGCAACCCCGTCTGAGCCGTTACAATGCATGTAATGGAAAAATGACACTAAACCATTGTATGTATGTATATAGGGATGGATAGATGCAGGGACAGATAGATAGATAGATATAGTTGGATATATGGATGGATAGATACACACAATCAGAGAGTCAAAGACCAAACAACAAGTACCGTAAAATGCGGTAACTTCGGACATTTTTCGATCTTTTTTAACAATTTCTCCTGAGTGTAAACACATTATAGAGATTTAACTAGGTCAAGTGATGTATGGTGATAGTGCGCCGTAATCCAGGAAGCCTTCTAAAATTATCCCCCATAAGAAGAGAGCTATCCTTATCCTAAATGATGTCCGAAGTTTGCTTGAAACGTTGATAACTTCGGACATGTATGGATAACTTCGGACATACAGTGTTTCTTATGGAAAATGGTTGCCAAGAAAGCTGAGATAACTCCGGACAAACGGAGGAGAACTTCGGACGTATGTTCGTGGCCTTATTTCATTCATTTTTCGGCTCCTACTATTTTATATGAATATTTTATTATTGCTGCTTATTCCTGTCCGATGTTATAGTGGAAAATGCACAGTCAATACTTTTAGGCCTGTATAATCAGTATAGGAGGGGGATATATACGATGTTTAACATATATTCTGTTTGGATCTGTTCTCGTTAGGCATTGAGCTCACTCCTAGAAAATATTGAGCAGGAAAAATAACCAATGCTGTCAAATCAATAACTCTAAAATTAACTAGGCCTAGTGAAAATATATAGGTATGTATAATATATCACTGCATATACACTTTTATGAATTTGAGCATTTTTATAGGTATAACGTATTTGTTGGTGTTTCTTTCGGCAGATAAAAACAATTTTGAACAAGATATATGCCTCTCCTAATTTATATATATTATATATCCAGAATTATCCGAAATACATAAATCGGTTAGCATAGTATCATATTTTTATGGGTTTTTGGACTCAGAGAATGATTATTTGATCTTTTACCACCATGTTAATGATGTACAAGTATTATGAATGATTTTCATAGGGCAAATAATAACAAACAATTGTTTTGTTCCATGTCCGAAGTTACCATGTTTTTTATTTAAAACACAATCGGTTAAATGATAGTGTTCTAGCTAGAGCGTTATACAAGTGTAACAAATTTCCTTTGGTGGATGTTGTCTCTGGTAATGTTACTACAAAATTATATCAGTCACAACACCATTCATACAAACAAATTTCTTCAGGGTGATAGAAGTTTGGCAGGGCAGCGAAAAATGTACATATTTTCGTCACATATATAATTTTGTTTTTGTGTACATATACTCATGTCAGTTCCCTAGGACTTTTACATGCTCTTCCTTTGCCATTTCTCTAAACGGACCCCACAAAAAAAACAATAAAAAGCGTTTCCATTATATAATGACAATGTCTAATTACTTATTATCGCCGATGTCCGAAGTTATGACCCAAGTCCGAAATTACCCCACTTTACGGTACTACCCTCTTAAAAAAACAATCTCTTTCAGTTCTCATTCGGGAGCGAGACATGCGAGAGAACTGAACCGGACGAGATATTAAAATCCTATGGTAATGTTGGAATAGAAAACGTGATGAAGTATGACTATGCTGATTATATTGCGAGATGCGGACACGAGGATGTGCAGTGTACTAAGGTGCGGTGTCACTTAGGCCAACTCCCCACACCCAAAACTCTCGACTTTATCTTCAAGTTTAATGTGACGGGTATTGTGGGTAGGTTTTTATTATATTTTATGTATTTAAATATTAATAATTTGATATAGCAAATATAAAAATATGGACCAAAAAAACAAACACTACCCCCTTAAACCCTACTGTACCGGCGACTTCTTTTTAATTTTATTCTAGCTATATTTAGACAATTTTGTGCAGTTTAAGAAAGGTCTGTGGTAGTAAAAAGGGTTAAGTGAGGTGGTTAGAAGCCTTATTATTGCTAGAGGTCCTTCTTTAGCTGCATAAAATCGTCTAATAGTTGCCTGAATATGATATAAAGGACGCCCCTGGTACTGGACGGGTTAATAAACCTATATATATTCTGACAGTGTACTATTTCTCTCCCAGATCACTACAGCCCCAACATAACCATAGCTGCCCAGATACGTGGAGTTATTACCTCGCAAGACTTTCCACAGGGTCATAGGTAAGGTCCATACCATGAATTAAGACCTCTATAATATATCATATACAGTATACTGTATATATCATCTAGGTAGGCCACACAAGTCTGCCAAGTTAGTCCCCTCAGTACTTCATCCATAACCCTTGTGAAACTATCTGGCCCATTGCAAATTCCAAACGGTAGAACCGTGAACTGGTAGAGTTTACCTTCGCTTGTAGCGAACGCGGTTTTCTCCTGGTCCTCTGATTTAACCGGTACCTGCCAGTAACCGCTTTGTAAATCCAGAGTAGAAAACCAAGTAGACCCGTTGAGCGACTCCAGCGAGTCATCAATGCGGGGTAGAGGCTGGGCGTCTTTTATTGTGACATCATTCAGTTTCCTGTAATCCATACAAAACCGAGTAGACCCAATTTTTTTTTTTACTAGGACTACTGGTGATGACCACGGACTGTATGATTCTACTACTACCCCTTGTTTAAGCATATCATCTACCTGTTCCAGGTTCCTTCTCCTTTTGTCGTCTACTGTATAATTATATGGTTGTCTAATAGGGGGTCCTTGTGTGTGTATCTCATGTTGGTGCCGTGTCCGGGCTAATCCGTGGTCCCCTTCTTTAACTATTTCTCCAGCTAGGTCTAACCTATGTTGCAAATACTAAACCCGGAAAACTGCTCAGGTGAGCTTAGTTATCTCAGTTGCATTATATAAATTATTTCCCCTTATAGCTTTATCTAGAAGAACTCCCACTTAATATTTAACATATCTTTACTTAATATCCTATAAGATCCTGTACTATTGCTAGCTAACTGGCTGAGTGCCTTTACTAACAATAACAGTTATATCTCTCAACACATCATCTCTTTATTTCATCATTTGTCTAGCCAGTTTCTCTTTGGTTGTTCTATAAAAACACTTAGATTTTATTGTTGGAACACAAAGCCCACTCTAGCAGACAGGAGATATCTTCTTTCTATCTTCACCACTTCAAAGCTGGCCAATACATCAGGTCCCTCTTCTCTGTACCATCTACCACCAGGTGACACTCTTGAATCGCTTAGCTTATTGTGTGAAGGCTAGCGATGTGTCTACAGGCATCAGGATATTGTAGGTGTATCTGTGCCAAGGGTGGGCGGTGTACTGGATCCCGGCTCGTCTGGTATTCAGTAGAGCTCGGTTGCTGGAGGTCAGGAACAGGCTTATTTATCTCCCTATGGGTGCCAAGGTGAGCAAGGGGTGTGTGTCTGCTTAGAGCGTGCCAATGTGATCCGGGCAGGTGCCCGCGGCTGTCTGTCTCCTCGGGCCCCGCCCACCTCCCTTTATACCCCTCCCCCGCACAACGCAGCCCTGTGATTGGCTGAGCTGCGTGCGTGGGCGGGGTTATGTCAGCCCGACTGCTTTGAATCCTAGGATCCTTCACCTGCCTGTTTTCATCCCCGTAATAATATACTGGAAGATTATTAGTGATGTTCTGTAGTGGCTGACGGGAGTAAGAGGGTGGCACCATTGTAGTAGAACGTTTGTTACCAGGATAGAAAGTACGGGTGTGAATTGATGGCAAGTATGAACCGGGCGTATGTGAGAGGATACTAAGCGGTTGCTCTGGTGCGTCAAAGGTGATTCGTCGAGAGTGCAGGAGTGCCAGGGTAAATCGAGTTAATTCCGTCTCCTGATTCGCTGACGGAATTATTCCTTCAATTATTATTATTAATATTACAGTATTGTTATTATTATTATTATTATTATTATTATTATTATTATTGTTATTGTTTGTATGATTAATATTATATTATTATTATTATATTACTATTATTATTTTAATTATTATTTTCAGTATTGATGTATGGGCTCTGGTGGTCCCCGAGGGTTTTTTGCCCCCCATCCCTCCCCGCCCCACCCCCGCCTGGGTGTATGTGGTGGGGATCCTCGTAGGGTTGGCTATACTGGCAGTAATGGTGGCTGGACTATGGAAGGTTAGTCATTAATACAAAATAATAACAATTAAATCAAATATCTATACACAAATATCGTAACATATAAATAATACAACAAAGAATAACAGCCATATTAAATCAATAATATAAATACGAATGACTACAAAATAAATAACAATGCGAATACATAACAAATCTATCTATCTATCTATCTATCTATCTATCTATATATATATATATATATATATATATATATATATATATATATATATATTCAGGCCCAATCCCCACTTTTCCTTTTTAGTGGGGGGTGGCCGACTCATATTACTTCTTATTACCCCAACTTTAACCTACTTGCACCTATTTTAACAGTGTTTATCCTATTCAATACCAGATACGTCCTTTTCATCAAATTGTGGCAACTATTCGACGATTTGTGCAGCTTAGGAAGGACCGCTAGCAATTAATAAGACTTCAAACTATCTCAGCCAACCCTTTTAACTACCACAGATCCTTCCTAAGCTGCATAATATCATCTAAATATAGCTAGAATATAATATAACACACGTCGCTGGTACTCAAAGGGTTAACTTATTTTTAGAATTATTTTACCAATAACATCTAGTCTTACTTTAACTACTTTAACCCCGAGATGTCATAGCCTGCAGCACCGTTGATTCTTTTAAGGGGGAATGGGCTGGTTTACTGGATCACTTTCTCCCTCATGTTTAGCCCCATTAGTTTTCAGATGTTAAGATGTTTGCCTCGTTAGTCGATTTTAAGACCTTTCACCCCATTTCGTCATCAATATTTAGAGCGTTCGTGCTATTTAGGTGTCAATTTTTTCTCTGGCGAACGATAGTGAGCCTGTAATGTTGGAAGAATCGGCCTTTGGCCGGGATATTTTTCTACCGAAAAATGTACAAATTAATCTAGAAGGGGGATCTAATGGATGTTTTTTTAAATTTAATGGAGGTCTAGGGAGGAAACTAGAAAAATAATGAATACATGCAAAAATTGCCCAAAAAGTGAACCATCCCCCCTTAAACTTCGCCTAGACAAACAACTTACCTTAAATCTACGAGTGTCTGCATTTGTAAACGAATAAAGCTTTTCTCTTTTCCTTTTTCTCCTCTATTATATTACTATAGGTAGCGCAAACTAACTTGACAATTATCTCGATCCCTGACCTCTTCGTAACTCAAAAGGACCTTGAGCAAACTGGCTGTAAATTTTCACACCTATTTCCTGGTGGACTCTTCCCAAATGATGAAAATGTCAGTCCAATTGCTTTCATTAATTTTGAGTTATAAGAAGTTAAGGGGTCCAGATTATTGTCAAGTTCGTTGGCGCTACCTATAACAACTGTCCCCTACTAACATCTCCTAATCCTGCCACGGACATTTGTCCCAGGGCAGTCTTCCCTTTCCATGTTTTCCCTTACCTATGCTAAACTACTGTTTGTGCACTTGACCATCACTGTTTTGGAGGGCAAGCAGTCTTAAGGGGTTGCTGGATCTTTTGTTGCTTGATTTCCTTTGTACTATTTCATTTCTTGTTTACCTATTTTTAACAGCTCGGTTTCTTCAAGAGGAAACAACACGAGATGGCGAACAAGAGTAAGAATAAGGGAGGTGGTGAGGGTGAGGAGGAGGTGGGGGGAGAGGCAGACCGAGAAGACGTTGAATTAGCTCCACTAACCGGTCGAGGCGGTGATGATGAGGCTACAACTGGTCAAACTGATCAATCCGTATCTGGTCAGGAGGATGAATCTCTAAATGGTCAAATTAATGAACCCTTAAGCGGATAGGGTTTATATTTTGGTGGGCGGGCTTGTGGTGGTCCAGCTTCGCTGCGGGTCTGCCTGCGGAAATTGGCGCCTCTCCGGGGGATCTGGGACCTGGGAATCTTTTACTGGGGACCCCAAATGGGCCTGGGTCTCTGGGTATTTCTCCTGGCCGACCTAAATGTGTCTGAGATTTCATGTTTTGTCTTGTTTTGTTTTTCTGATGTGTTGTGATGTCCCTGTTCGGGCTCTGTCTCGAGTCGGCCACCCCCATAAAAAAAAATATATATATACTGTATATATATGTAATGCCCTCGAAAATATCCCGCAACCCCAATAATGTACTACCCGAGTTGATGTCAGGTATAGTGTAAAATAGTCGATGGGAAGTCCAATAAACTCATCACGTGAATCACCACGAGACTATCACCTGGTTCTTACAAATCGGACTGAGGTTACTATACTTTTGTACGTCTGTGGTAGTACAGTGGGTTAGCGTGCGGGCCTGGTTGACCTAGGGGCCATGGTCACTAGCCAGGGTTCGAACCCTGGTTAGTGACCATGGCCCCTTAGGTTGACCCTAAGTGGGCCTGGGGCCCCTTAGGGTCAACCTTTCCTGGTGCCTGGTGCGGGGCTCGAACCTCTGAAGGGAGTTTAACCCTCCTAAAAACCCACAGGTTTTGAGATGCCTTGGGTGGGGTTCGAACCCTGGTTAGTGACCATGGCCCCTAGGTCAACCAGGCCCGCACGCTAACCCACTGTACTACCACGGATGTACAAAAGTATAGTAACCTTAGTCCGATTTGTAAGAACCAGGTGATAGTCTCGTGGTGTTTCACGTGATGAGTTTATTGGACTTCCCATCAACGACTATTTTACACTATACCTTACGTCAACTCGGGTAGTACATTATTGGGGTTGCGGGATATTTTCGAGGGCATTACAATATATATACCTGTATAGGAAAACTGGGGAAGGTGACAGAGTATATACATACCTTTGTGTTTGTGTTCTTGTGTGTTCTCATCTTCTCCAGTTTAGTAAGAACCTACCTATTAAGTCGATACAACCCCAGTAAAAACCTGGTATAACAGTAAAAAATAAAAAATAAAAAAATAGGCCTTTATAATAAAAAATATATATATATATAAAACATCCCGGCCTTTGGTTCCTCCTAAATTAACGCTATCTGTACTGGTGAAAATTTAATTTATGTTATATTCTGGCAACTTTTAGAGGATTTTATTCAGCTTGGGAAGGCCCTCTAGGCTCTAGCAATTAACAAGCCACAGACTATCTCCCTATAGGCTCTAATCGCAAAAGCAAACGGCAGATTGAGCTATTAGTTTGCTTGGGCACCAGATTAACTTGCTCATGTAGTGATGTACACCCTATGTGGTGGATTGTACGTGTTCTTTTATTTCAAATGTTATTTTATTAAGCGTTATTTCCACATAGCGATTTTGATTAGTTCCTTTGCGTTTATCTTGTGTCGTCCCAGTTTTGGTTTGTTTATTTTGCAAAATTTACATAATTATCAAAAGAAATTTTGAGTTTTTTAATGCGGAAATTTTCTTGGCTCTGTACCTATCCTTGGTTAGACCATTGTTAGCATTATGCAGTTCAGTGTTGGTCACCCTTTTTAATTAAAGATATAGAACAGTTGGAAAACGTTCAGCATAGAGGAACTATATAGGCTAGTAACTTTTTGTAACTTTTGTAGGTGTTTAGGTGCAATCACCACGGCCAATCTGGGGATCCGCCGTTATTGAGGTCGTCCTGGAATCTTTACGACTCTGAATCTTACGATTCTATACAGGCACTAGCTCAGTGTTGAGAGGGGAGAAGGGGTGTTGGAGAGAGAGGAAGGTGTTGGAGTGGCTTTGTTATGTGTGTTTAGTCTGTTCGCTGTAAGTAGGCGAGTCAGTCAAGGAATAGATGTGAAAATTTACAGCCAATTTGCTCTAGCCCTTTTTGAGTTACAGAGGATAGAGGTCATGATTTCTCGCCTACTTACAGCGAATATACTATAGTTGGCAATGCTCCAGTTACTGTACAATTATAAATTAGTTATAGCTTACAAAAATATATAGAAAATGTATTCATCGTAGAAAATAACTTTTTGTATGGGTAACTTACATATTATCCGGAAATTACCATATACCCCTTTGAGTACCAGAGACGTGTGTTATATCTTATTTTAGCTATATTTAGACGATTTTATACATCTTAGGATGGACCATTAGCAATAATAAGGCTCCAGACTATCTCAACCAACCCGTTCAACTACCACGGACTTCATAAGCTACATAATATCGTCTAAATACAGCTAAAGAGAAATATAACACACGTTGCTGGTACTCAAAGGGTTAATATTATATACTGGGAAAAACTAGACTATTACAAGATATAATACCCAGTTCTGACTTGTTTTGAGAATTACCAGTGCTAGAGATGCTATGCCGGGATTTGGAAACGTTCTGGTATTAATCCACCTTAACTCTATTTGGTCCGAGGGGGGTCTTAATTTTGGGGGCCATCTTGTTTCGCTCCATTTGTTTGGAGGTTTTAGGACGTTTTACCCTATTAATTTGCCAATGATAAGACGCTTCACCCCATGCAGGTGGCGATTTTTTTCTAGGCGAGAGATAGCGAGCCTGTAACTTTTTACTATCGGCCTTAGGCCATGACGTTTTTCTATTCGGCCATGACATTTGACTATCGAAAAATGTACAAATTTAGCTTGAAGGGGGTCGGAGAGGGCATTCTTTAGTTTAAAGGAAGTCTGGGAAGGCGTTTTTGTTAGCCTAGGGGACAAACTAAAATACATCGCTCTGGAATGGCAAACGCAAGCAAAACCCCTCAATATTAACCCCTTCTGTACTGGCGACGTCTTTTCCAATATATTCTGGCAATTATTAGACGATTGTATTCAGTTTAAAAAGGGCCTCCAGCTATAAACAGGCCTTGAACTATCTCTGCACCATTTTTGCTACCACACATCCTTCTTAACCCTCTCCGACATATGACTCAATTTTGAGCCTATTGGGGATACTTTAAAGCCGTTGTTACCATCAGGGGTATTTAGAAACCTTTAGTTTAGTTACTTCAACCTCTGCAGTTGTCTTTTGAGTTAGCTGTGGGCAGAAAACTAATTTTGGAGAGGTAATTATAAGAGTGAGAGAACTCTATTTCTTATTGCTAATCTGGCAACCTCTGCGTCATAAATGCATGAAAGGGTTAAACTGCGCACAATCGTCCAAATGTAGCTAGAATAAGATTTAACCCTCTCACGACCATAGGACGCAGAGGTTGCCAGATTAGCAATAAGAAATAGATTACTCTCACTGTTATAATTACCTCTCCAAAATTCGTTTTCTGCCCACAGCTAACTCAAAGACAACTGCAGAGGTTGAAGTAAACAAACTAAAGGTTTATAGATACCCCTGACGGTAACACAGGATTTAAAGTATCCCTAATAGGCTCAAAAACCGTGTCAGGATGTGAGAGGGTTAAAAGACATATCGCTGTACAGATGTTAAATAGACCAAATATCCTAATAACTCCCAAGACGGCGGCCCAGATAGTGTTAAGGCGGTGTCACACGAGCGATTTTTCCGTCAATTTTTAGGAGCAATAATTGTAGTCTGGCAAGCCTAAAATTTCAGTTACATCAGAAATCAGCCACCTAACATAATCTACCTTCTATGTTATTTCAGTAAGAAAATTAGCATAACATAGCATCATTTTGGTCATTTCCATAACACATGTCCAAACCATAGACTCATTTAACACCTTAAGAGCGGGTGGAGGAGTATATTTGATGTGCCGCCCAGCGGGGGTTTTACCGTAAACGAGCTTGTTTCCATGCTCGGTTTCATGCATAAACAAGAGCCAGAGCATAATACAAGTATGCATCCCTGAAAGGGCGTTAATTCAGCTTTCCAATGACACCAAAACCATCCTTCTACGATCACTGGTTGTCTTGCAACGATCGTGCAACCGAAGGGCAAAATCGCTAAAATACGGTAATTTTCTTACATTATTATGTGTGAAACGAGTGAGAGAGGGTGGAGTACAAAGGAGTACAGCTCAGTAGCTTCACGGCCACCGTAGTGAGCGGCCATGAGGTAACCTACGCTCCTCCCACTGCTCCGCTCTCTCTCAGAGCACATTACGTGCTCAAAATTGCTATACCCTGTTCCAAATAAGTAGGCCAACACTCTTGAACTTTAATCTCTATAACTCAGGTCATGATTTCTCACCTACTTACAGCGAATAGACTATCGTAACTACTAACTAAAGAACCTATGGGAGACAGATAGGTTACCGAGATTCTTCACCCATTTCATTCCTAGAGGTCTTTCCTAAGCTGAGATATATTGTCTAATAGAAGCCAATTTACGAAAATAGTTATCCTGCCCGTACACTGACGAATTTTCTAGATATTCTGACTATCATTAAACGATTTTAATCAGTTTCCAAAGTACTTATGCCAGTCAGAGGGTTAATTGATATACTTAACGTATTTTTATGCCTATCAAGCCTTTCTAAGCTGAGAAAAGTTGTTAATTGACCACTCGTTCTATAAGGAAGTTGGAGTTGTTGACATCGGTAGTAAACATAAATACAATAATAATGTAGGTTTCTGATGGCTAAAGAGTATTTTGAATTGGATTTTATGTATTTATATATGTTTTAGCTGTAAACTCTGTTAAATATCGTTGTCTACAGCTCCAACTCCTTATAGAACGAAACTCGCAAGTGGTCAAATACCTATCAAGCCTTCCTAAGCTGAAAAAAGTTGTTAAATGTCAGCTAGAATAAAACATAAACAGGCTTCTACATTATTTTGTAAATGTTCTAGCCATCATTATATAATATTAATCAGATTCTGAAGAATCTATGAGAGTCAGGGTTAATTGAGATAATGTGTACGTTTCTGCTTCCTATAGAGCCTTTCTAAGCTGAGAAAATTATTTTAACATCGACTAGAATACATTTGAAAGTGGCGCTCTTTTCGATATCCACAAAACAAATGCAAACAAAATATTCCTGCTTAATTTTGAGATGCTTGATTAAATTAATTTATATTTAAATACAATAATTATTAAACAATAATAAATAGAAAGATATCATGCACAAAATGTTCCTTAGTATGTGTTAAGAAATACGAAAACATTAGGCCTAGCCTCCCAAGAAGCATGACCCAATTTGGTAAGACCCCCTGATACTACTCTCCTTGACGCGGTTGCGGGGCTTCAGTGACTAATTTTGAGTAGTTTTTCATTCCTCATTCTATGATTTTCCCCTTCTATTCTTATTCTGTCCCATCTAAACGCCTGTGCAGTAATCTGGAGACAACCCTCCAAGCAAACTGCACATTTAAACAATAAGAAGATTTTTTTTGATTTGGTAAGTATTTTTCGTTGTTTTATGCAAGATAGGCCTATGGTGAAGTAATCTTAACAATATTTGTAATTTATAACTCATGGTTGTTAAGGATCTTCTTAAACTGGGCAATTCTATATAAATATAATTAGGCTAGGCTAGGCCTAGGCCCTATAGGCTATCTATTATTCTAGGAATCTAGGCTAACTTTAATTTAGGCTAGGCCTAGCCTTCATATGTTGCCTGTCGATCATAGCCTATTCTGGAAAATATAAAGGAAAGCGGCCACGAATTTTCCTGGAAATTTGGAAGTCACCCATCGAATGAACATAACCTAGGCTAGGCTATAGGCTAGCCTACATTATATTAATATAGGCCTAAGGCCTAGGCTAGGCCTAAGTTTCAACTTTCGGAAAAACCATTTTACCCATTAGGCCTATCCAACAATCTTAAGATACGGCCCCCGATAGTGGGGACGGCTATGAAGTACAGGGAAATTGAGGGGTAAAAGACGAAAATAAGGGGTAGTAGGCCTAGCCTAATATTAACCTAACCTAACAACCTTACCTAACCTAACGGTCCTAACCTAGTATATTAGGTGGGGACTGGGGGCTGCCGCCCCCACACCCCCGCTGGTTTGGTATGTAGGCTAATTAATAAAAGGTTGACGGTTGCCAAAAAAAAAATTGAATGAAGTCTACGGTATTTACTCCGCAATCTTCAGTTTTGGCTGTAGATAACAGGAGGTAAATATTAACTTTGGTAATTGTTTAGTGTATGGCCTCCTCCTAAAGAAAATGGATTTTTGAGCACAGACTAAACCAAATATTCACTACTGTATTTACATAGCTGGTCATTAACCTAACCTAAGGTAACCTGGGCATCCTGGGGGCTGCTGCGGCTGCCCCCAGACCCCCGCTGGTCTTGCCGGGTTGAAAAGTGATAACAAACGCATATCTCTTACCTCATTATTCAAAGTTTTGTATTTGGTTTAATATACACTTCCCAGGTCATTTGAACAGTTCTATTGCGTCTATATATCATATAATACATCATAGAATACGTTTTTAATAACTAGAAAAAGAGGACTTCGATTAAACAATTACGTTAACTTTTTCAAAGTAGGCCTAGGCCTAGGCCTAATTGAAAAAGTTTTTTCCGAAAGTTGAAACATAGCCTATAGCCTATTAATATGATGTAGCCTAGGTTATGTTCATTTAATGGGTGACTTGCAAATTTCCAGGAAAATTTGTGGCCGGTTTCCTTGATAAATACCCCTAGGCCTATTCTTAATGGACGGACAGCTAGGGTAGCAGAAATAGGATTTAGGGTGAAATTGATAAATAGCCTCAAGGTTTGAGTGATGCAATATTGGTAGAACTAGGCCTAGAAGACCTTGTAGAAAATAAGGTACAATTTTAGTTACTGGACACCTATTGGACAGGTACCGCCAACGAATATTTTTTTTCGGTTTCCACGCATCCAACACCAAGCTACACCCTTTTCTGGTGTATGAAACACTAAAAAAGCAATGGGGACACTTAAATAATGATAATATGAGACGAAATATAAAGACAACTCGGTTGCGTTCGTGGAAGTACCGTCGCTTTGTTTACTTTACGCTCGGAGTGACTTCCCGGTCCCGCCTTGGCGGTCGACTTCAAAGGGCTAAGCTTATATAACCAGTTGTTGGGTCCATTTTTTTTTATAAAGACTTGCGTTATATGGGGGGACTCTGCTCCCCTCACCCCCCGTAAATTATAATAATCGTCCTATATGTGGCCAGCAGGAGGCAAGTAAAACAGCTGGCCGTAGTAACCTCGAGCGTCCTGGGTAAACAAACCGCGACGATCTGAAGCGACGACGGACTCCCGCCGCCGATTTTCGGCACAAACGCGCCGTTTTATTCTCGTCGAAAACCATATTTAAAAAGTTATTATATAATTTTCAATACTATTACCGGACCAGAAAAAGGTATAGCTTGGTGTTGGATGCGTGGAAACCGAAAAAAAATACAGGTATGTATTAATTCCTCGGTGGTACCTGTCAAATAGGTGTCCAGTAACTAAAATCATACCAAAAATAATACTAGGCTAGGCCTATAGCCTATTGTGTATTACTGAGACTCATTTAAACTATGACAAATTTAATTTAAGGGATAAGAATAGCAAAATAGAAAAATTCAGGGACCCAAGTGATGTAAAAGGAGGAGGATTAATGGTAATTTATAAAGATAGTGAAGACGATAGCATAGAAGTGAAAGCAATAAAGACAAATTCGGAAAAAACTAATTACAACCCTCGGCGAAACCGTTTTCCCCATTATACAACGATCTTAAGACACGCCGCCCGATAGTGGGGAGGGCTATGAAGTACAGGGAAAATGAGGGGTTAAATGCGTAAAACGTCGATTAAAACATATTTTAGCAAAACTTGGCTCGGGTTTTAAGGTATTTCAAAGGCTAAAACCCAATATTTCGAAAACCCGAGCCAAGTTATGGCCAAAGCTGGCTCGGATTTTGAGAGTTTGTAGACAACAAAATTAAAGGTAACCTCATTTAGAAATTTGGCTCAGGTTCCCCGAAATTGCAAAGCCATAAAACCCGAATTTTGGAAAACCTGAGCCAAGTTTTGGCAAAACTTGGCTCGGATTTTGCGAGTTTTAAGAGTAAACCAATTACAGTAGGCCTAACCTAATTTAGAATTTTGGCTCGTTTCCCTAAATTGCAAACCCCAAAAAGCATAATTTTGGAAAACCCGAGCCAATTTTTGGCAAAACTTGGATCGTATTTTGAGAATCGAAAAAGACTAACTAAATGTCGGAAATCGGCTCATGATTTCCCTAATTGCAAAGCCATATAACCAGATTTATCGAAAACGTAGCACTTATTTAAATCATAAATATCCAGTAACATAGATCTAGTACTGTACATTGGATACAAGCCTAATCCACACCTAACGCCTACAATGTGTCCGTAGTACCGTACCTAGTAGGCCTACGTGGGATACAACATGGCGGTTGGGCCGGCGCCCATTTAGTAGCCTACCGGTATTCGGCCGTATCTGTAAATACGAATGCGAGTCACTTCGAGCGAATTCCTGATCAAGCGGATGCACAATCTAACCTAACCTAACCTAACCTAACCCAACCCAACCTATGGGCAGGTGGAGTTAGTGTTGACTAAAAAGCTGGTGGACAGACCTCGGGAGACAGGTGAAAATGGTGTGTGTACGAATCGGTGCCGTCTATAGGAAGGTATTGACAACCATGTTACGACAAAATTCTATTTTAGTACCATATATTTTTATTAGGTTTTGCCGAGGCTTAAAAAACATTTTCATATTATGTTTAGAGCATATAAAATCCATATTTGTTTTCAAATATTGCAAAATAATTGGTGACCAACTTAATTTAGTTATACTACAAATTCACCCGATATATTACATACATAAATTAGAATTCATGGTTATGAATTCGCACTCATATTAATATACATGTCAGTAAATGACAAGGAAAGAAACATTATAATAAAAAATTAAGTGTCAAATATCTTAAAAGATATCAACATGGATCCTTACATGGTATTAGGAGACATGAATGCACATGTAGGTTTTTTAGGAGAACAAAAGATTAACACATGGCCAAATAATACTAAACTTACAGACAGGAGGAATTTAACATAATCATGTTGAACGATAGTGATGATCGAATTGGTATGTATACTTGGACTGAGAGAGAGATGAAAAGTGTAATAGACTATGCACTCTTAAATAGAGAAATGATTAATACAGTATATTTGATTTTTTTTTTATAGATGAAGAAAAGTTGAGGTCAATATTTACGAGTCGCACAACAGCTGGGATCTCATTTCTAATGGTAGTTTTGGGTTCCTATCATTCTATGCTTCATTGCTATATACTTTTTATCCACGGGATTTTTTTTTTTCTTGGCTTAATTTTTTTTTTAGCATTAACCTAACCTAACCTAACCTAATAGCCCCCAAATACATTTAGGTTAGGTTAGGTTGGTTCAATGTTATTTTAATACCACTAATTTTGTTGATATATTTGAAGATAAATATTGAATCTAAATGCGTTAAAGATCATAAGAATTTTTTTGTTAACCCTCGGCAAAACCTAATGAAAAAGTATGGTACTAAAATGTCTTTTTCGTAACAAGGTTGTCAATACGGTACTTCCAGTTATCGATAGCTCTAAAGATCATATGAAAATGTGTTAAACCCTCGGGAAAAACCTAATATAAAAGTATGGTATTAAAATTTAATTTTCGTAACAAGGTTGTCAATACAATACTTTCCCGTTATCAATGTACAATCAAAGCTGAAGATTGTAGAGTAAACACCGTAGACTTCATCGACTTTCTTTCACCTTCGTATAATCGACAGCCATTTATTTACTTTTTTTTTACTAAGGGATTAGTACTCAACAAGCAGGGGTGTGGGGGCAGCAGCCCCACCCATAATACTAGGTTAGGTTAGGTAAGGTTGTTAGGTTAAGCTAATGTCTTTTCAAATCACTATCGGGGGCGTGTCTCAACATCGATCAATAGGCCTAATGGGAAAAATAGATGTTCCCGAGATTTCTAATTAATTACAAACACCATATATTGATGCAAATGAAAAATTTATTTTATAAAAAACACTTGGAAAATTTGTGGTATTAAAATAAAAAAAATATCTGTTAGGTTTTTTGGTTAGGTTAATGCAAAAAATAAAATAAAAAATAAAAATATATACTGTATATATATACTGTACCGGTATATATTTTCCCGTGGATAAAAAGTATATAGCAATGAAGCATAGAATGATAGGAACCCAAAACTACCATTATAAATGAGATCCCAGCTGTGGTGCGACTCGTAAATATTGACCAAAGTTGATATATGATCTGTCAGACCACAACTTAATAATCATAGATTTTAAGATAAAAAAGAATGGGGGGTGTCTATATAGTAAGAGTAAATGGGGGGTCTCTATATAGTAAGAGTAAATGGACAAACATAAGTTACCTGCAATTCAGCGATGTAAATATAAGAAAGTATAGTATGTGGATGAAGTAGAGGAAGAATTAGAGAACTTAGATGATAATAACATAAAAATAGAGAATATCGATGAGAAAATAATGAATCTAGCAGATAAAAACATGAGAAAAACACGAAGACTTAAAACAAATACAGTACCAGTAATGGGGACACAAAAAGTGAATCCATATGGATAAACAAAAATATTAGGGAAGAAATTAAGCTTAGGAAGACATATAACAGAATGAAGAGAAATGAACCCGATAAAAGGGAAATTTTAAACAATAATTACTTGACGCAAAAATACAAAGTACAAGATCTTATACGTAAAACAAAACGCAAAACGAGAACATGAAATAAACATTACATGTGAAATTGAAAGAGACAAGGGAAATAAAAAACTGGGAGAATATAAATAAATTAAGGGGTAAAAATACGAAGTCCAAAAAAGAAGTTAATATATATAACGGAGAGGGACAAAAATTAGGACAACAGGAAGCGGAACAAGAATTAGAAAACTACTGGACACAAATTTATAAAAAGCACAACAATAAAATAGAGCAAGTTTGGAATCCAGTAACAAAAACAATTTATAACCATTACCACGAACAAGAGAATGCGATAGATATATTAACTGATCATAGGGACGAGATATACACAGCTCCAGAGCATTATTATGGAGGAACACTTTGACATGGCATTTAAGCCTAAATTAAAAATAAAACCAATGGGTTTGCCAACAATATCTAACTGTGACATAAAGGATTATCTAAAACAAAATAAAGCCTAAAAAAGCTGCAGGACCGGACGGCATAAAGCCTGAACTTTATACATTTCTAATTAATAATAATATTTGTATAAATGCAATATAAATAATAATAGGAGAAGTAGACATACCAGTAAATTGGAAAAAACTAACACAAAACTGATACCTAAATACCATTAGCAAAAAACTTTCGACCTATTGCACTATCAAATATTTCATATAAACTATTCATGGCAATAGTGAGAGAAAAAATTAACAACATTTAGAAATTAATAAAGCAACGATGGATAGATAGGCAGGGTTTTCTAAGGGTTGTAGAATAGAAGACAACTTATTTCTATTAACCCTTTCGTTGCGGGTGACGTCCTGGCAAGTTACAGCAATTTTCAGGCTTTAAAAGCCTGTAAAAACCGTAAAAATCGAGTCAGTGGGGCCCACCTCCGTTCCTCAGAGCAGCGAGCGGCCCACTGAGGTTGACTGTGTCTCGCGCGGGTCTCTCTCTCTCTCTCACAACAGTGTAGCCAAGCGAGCGAGTGCTACCAAATAGCGGGTTTCCCGCGTTTTACTGGCACCGCTGCGGGTGAACCAGACCACGTACGGGCCCGTTCTGGTTTCATTTTGAAGCTATTTTCGCCTAGTTTTCGGCAGAATACAGTTCATTTAATGCAGATGCTTGATTTATCATTCAGGAGTGCCTGAATATGCCCTAAATAGCCCAAACATAGCCGCAGCCAATGGGTTAAAATACTGTGTCATGAGTAGCTATAAAAACAAAGATTGTCTCATAGTAACTGCAATAGACTTTACAAAAGTCTTTGATTCCATGAAAAGAGATAAATTAATAAAATCAATGATCAAATTTTGAATCCACCCCAGGTTAATTGACATTATTTCAAAATTATATGACGGTGATAAGACCCTACTACAATTAAATAATTATGTTTCAAAAGAAATATAAATTATCAGTGGTATCAAGCAGGGTTGTACTGGCTCCACATCCCTATTTAAGATAGTAACATACATGATACTTATACACCTAGAAGACACAGGCATAGGCTTTAACCCTTCTTTAGCGGGGCCCGACTTGAGTCCGTATCGAAAAATCTGGACTATGTGGCGGGGCCCGACTCTAGTCCGTGTGCAATTTTGGCGCAATATTGGCTCTGAGAGAGACGAGCGACGGGAGGAGCGTAGGTTGCCTCATGACCACTCGCCACCGTTGCGGTGGGCCTACTGACATGTACTTCACACTACTCCACCCTCCCTCCCTCCCTCGCTACACACGTAATTATGTAACGAAATGACCGTTTTTTAGCGATTTTGCCCTTCGGTTGCACGATCGTTGCAAGACAACCAGTGATCGTAGAAGGATGGTTCGGGTGTCATTGGAAAGCTCAATTTACGCCCTTTCAGGGATACATAATTGTATTACGCTCTGGCTCTTGTTTATGCATGAAAAAGAGCACGGAAACAAGGCCATTTATGGTATAAACCCCCCGCTGGGCGCGTAGTGAAAAAAAACTGACGGGCCCGCTCTTAATGTGTTAAGGATCTAGCTTTTTACTTTAATACTATATTTTTTGCGGATGATGGGCTTAGCCTAACTCAAACTATTGAAGAAACAAAAATAAATATTAAAACAATAGGCAGGGTGGTGAAAGAGTATGGTCTTGAGATAAACACTGAAAAAAGCAATATTTTAATACAGTATATTATAACAAAAAAGAAACACCAAATGAAATAGAGGGGATTAGAGTCACAGCCAAAATAGTATATCTAGGTGTAACCATAACAAACAAGAAGAAACTTTTTAATCAGCATAAAGAAAACATGTTACTAAATGCACAAAACTTAGCTAACCAGGTTCCATCAGTCATAGCAAGAAGTTGTAATAAGGTCATCTTAGGAAAAACATACTGGAAATCGGTGGCACTCCCAGCAGTAATCTATGGCAACCAAGTAATACATTACAGTATAACAATACTGACATAAAAAAGTTGCAAATAATTGAGAACAAAGTATATACAGTAGATACATATTTGGGGCCTCTATCCATACTCCTACGTGTACGTTGAGAGGAGAGATTGGTGCATCGGAAATGAAAACGAGGATTATGAAAAATAAATTGAACTTTGTAAAATATATACAGAAAAAAGAAGGATCAGTGATCAAAGCAGCATATGGTGAAATGAAAAGATCCCACAGAAAAGACGAATGGGTGAAAGAAACTAAGGAGGTATTTGAAAAGGTAAACATCTGAGAAACAGAAATAGCCGACATAAGTGAACGGAAAATAAAGGATATAGTTAATACGTTGGACTCCAATCAGTGGAAGCAAGAACTGGAGCTAAAATCTAGCGTAAAATTATACCAAGAAAATAAAAATAAAATTAAGGAAGAACACTTTTACGATAATATTCCATCTTCATGACCCTTTTCAGATGTCGCACAAATAATCTACAGCTCAACGACCGAAGGATGTTTAGTGGGGAAGACACCAAGTGTTAGCATGCCAGGCAGAAAATGAAACTTTAGAGCATTTTATACTTGATTGTGAATATTACCAGCAGATAAGAAATAATAGTAAATTGTTTGAAAGACCATATGCAGAAAATATATTAGCACAAATACTATTTGGTGACAGTGGAAATAAGCAAGAAGTGAAACGAAAAATACATAATATGCGGACGAAAAGAGAAATACTAAGAAAACAAGAAGCTCAATTAGACTTATAAAAAAGTAAACGCCAATAGGGGGGGCCGATGTAAAGGTGATCTCCCCGAACAAACACCAGAACCAGTATTAAATTATTAATTATTATTTCTTCCAGTTTCTTACAGTTTCTTACAGTAGATCCTCTGGAAAAAGGCAAACTAGGCCTGTGTATCCAGCTCAGTACCGTACCAGTACTTGCACTGCTGCGGTCGTTCACGGTGTTGGCGGCGGCGGTAGAAGATGCAACATTTTTACTATTCTGTATGTATACATACAACATAAATCATCTATACATACTTATAATAAAATAAATACTTATAAATCTATAATACTAGGTTAGGTTAGGTTGTTTGGTTAGGGTAATATATTTTTGTATCCAAAGGTAGTCAAAATAGACGGGAACATGATGGTGAGCGTCCGCGTAGTGTAAACAAGACGGGCGGTACACCCGGTAACTACATTCTTGCTGATTTTGTTATTTCGAAAATTGGGGCATGGTTTCCCAAATTGCAAACCCATAAAACATGTTTTTTTAAAGAGACAATGAACGGAGGAAGGAAAAACACAGATAAAACAAAAAAGTCCATGTGCCTAAAGGCATCCTCCATTCATAAAATGTTTGTAACAACTGGATTTAAACATTTGTAGATTGTAAGTTTGTGGAAAGCAATTCGAGGGAAGTGAATTCCAAAGAGTAGTAGCTCTGGGGATAAATGACTTCTGATAAGCAGAAGTTCTGCATTGTGGAGGAGAAAGTGTAAATTCATGGGCGCTCTCAGCTGCCCTAGTTCTACGGGGAAAGATGTGGAGAGGCGGCACAATTGAAGCAAGTTCCTCGGAACAATTGCTGTGAAAATATCTGTAGAATAATGCAAGGGATGCAACATTTCTTCGTATGGATAATGTAGGAAGGTCCTGTGTGATTGCAGGGTTATTGATTAATCTAATAGCTTTATTTTGAATTTTGTCCAACTGCCTCAATGCAACCACTCCACTTCCACCCCACAGAGGTGAACAGTAATCCATCTGAGAACGCACATGACTTTTATATAGTACGGCCAACTGCTCGTCAGTGAAGAATTCTCGAACTCTGTACAGGAGTCCCAGTTTTTTAGAGGCATTCTTAGCAATGCTTCTAACATAATGTGTCCAGCTCAAGTTAGTAGTTAATGTTACACCGAGAATGTCAATACTAGGGGAAGTGGGAATATTTACATCATTAAAAAATATATGGGAGTCCGTGAGATTCTGTCGGTTAGAAAATTGAATGTACTGTACAGTACTTGGTTTTCTGTGCATTAAAGAAAACTAGATTCTTTTGTCCCCATTCATTAATTCTAGAAAGGTCCTGGTTCAGAGAAATTGCAGTATTTATTTTTGAATTTATAAGATCGGGTTGGGTGAAAGAATTGGTAAATGTGAAGGAACTGTGGAGTGTTGAGTCATCTGCGTAAGAATGTATTGGATTATCAGTGGTAGATATGAGATCATTGATATGAATGAGGAACAGAGTTGGGGCCAAAACTGATCCCTGGGGAACACCAGCATTTATTGAGTGAAATTGAGAATAAAGGCCATCTAACATTACACGTATTTTTCTGTTATGAAGATAGGAAGAAATTAGTGGAACTAATGATGCAAGGCCGTAACATCTTCGACAATAAGGATTGATGCCAGACTCTATCAAATGCCTTTGATATATCCAGTGCTATTGTATGTGTTTCACCATGTTGGTCTGTAGCTTGGTTGATTTGATGCGTAAGAAGGCAAAGAATGTCTGCAGTTGATCGACATCGTCTAAAACCATATTGCCTATCACTGATTAATTTATTATTCTCAAGATGCTTAATTATGTGATTATTTAATATAATTTCAAAGACTTTACCAAGAGTGGAAGTCATAGCTATTGGTCTGTAGTTTGATGGATCTGAAGAGGCACCTTTTTTAGGAACTGGATGGATGTTTGCTTCTTTCCAGGGTACTGGGAAGCATGAGGTATGAGTACACAGACGGAAAAAATTTGGCAATACAGGAGCGAGCACCAAGGAGCAATTCTTAAGTACTATTGGAGGATTTATCGAAAACGTAGCGGTTTTAGAAATCATAAATACCCAATAACCTAGACGTACTACAATGGATACAAGACTAACCCTCACCTAACACCTACAACGTGTCCGTAGTACCAGGTACCAAATACTGTACGTGGGATACAAGACGAACCATTACCTACCTGGTAATATTATGTTCATAGTACTTACTGTATTCCATACCTACCACCTGAGGCTGATCCGTTGTCATTAACCTAACTGTCAATATCTACGAGACTCACCACAGCTATGTTCAAGGTTATTTGTTTATTTTTTGGATTGGTTATTTGTATTGTTTAGCCTATAAACTTTCTATAATAAAAATATTTCATGGAAATTAGTATTTACCCATTATCCAAGAATCTAACAACACGACCCCCGATAGTGGGAAGGGCTATGAAGAATAGGGAAATTGAGGGGTAAAAAACTTATAAAGCGAATATATTGCGCATTTGTAAATAAAAGTTGGCTCGGGTTTGTGCATTTTCGAGACCCATAAAACCAAATTTTTGGAAAACCCGAGCCAAGTTTTGACGAAAGTTGGCTTGGATTTCACGGGGTGGCGTGGGTAATATTCTATGTCATAAAAAATAGTCAACTTTGAGGAAACATTAGCCTAACCTTAACAATCTTACCTAACCTATCCTAGTACTGTATTATGGGTGGGGGCTGCCGCCCCCACACCCCCGCTGGTTGGGTAAACCTGCTAACAGTAGAAATCCAGTTGGGTGGAGTGAGTAATAGCCTACAGTATGTTATAAAAATTGAGTCAACTTTGAGAAGACATTAGCCTAACTTAACCTACTTATCCTAGTATTATGGGTGGGGGCTGCCGCCCCCACGCCCCCGCTGGTTGGATAACAGTGCACAGTATTATGGGACATACCTTACTCCGGCAACGAGTGGCAGCGAGAGGTTCACAACAATAACTAACCAAAGAACCTAACCTAACCTAGACCCAGTACGTAGGATACAAAGCTAGCCCTCACCTAACACCTAGTACAGTATACAGTATGTCACTAGTACCCAGTACATGGGATGCAAAAGTAGTTCTCTCCACGGAAATCGTCATCACAACTGAACCAGTTGACTTAGAGAGCTCTACTTAACGCCATTCTACAGGTACGAAACACATCTACGCTTGGGGATGCGCAGCAATGCGGAAGCAGTCAAAATAACAAAGATACGGTAGCCTTGGCGTAGAAGTTTTTTGGCCAAAACCCCCGGGTTTCGGGGAAATTATAGAATACAATAGCCGGGGCTGGAGGGTGGTTAATGACGAGGTAAATATAATTTACATGAATGTAAAAAGGTAGTGAATAGTATAGAAATGTTTAGTACAGTATATTCATATGTTATCACATTATTTGATTTAATTTTAACATGACCTAGCGATTCGTGACAAACGCCTATTAACCCTCCGGATCCGGGGGCTTTCATATGAGGCGATCGTCGTGTCCGGGGGTATTCCTGAAAAATGGCTATCTTCATAATTCGATATCTACTGATTGAGACCACCTAGAGCAGTCAACTAAATTGCATAGTGTAGAACCAACCTTCGTCTGTAGACTGGTGTTGAGTTGACATCGCTACGACAAGTGGTTGCCGAGATATGATGATGGGAATGGAGATAATTTCCCGCGTATTTTCGCCTGTGTCCGAACGCTTCGCCGAGGCCCTGGCTAGCACACACTAAGTCACTCGTTGCTTTGGTACCGGTAGACGATATTATGTTTCTATGGTGATAATGTCATCGTTATTGTGTCATTTATTAATTTTACAACCATTATTGAGTTATGTGAAACTTTTTATAACATATTTTCGGCACTTTCACTGTTATTGGATATTATTGTGTCACTTTCACTCTTATTACTCTTCTTGTTATGAATTATTGTCACTCACTGTTATTATTGAGTTATTATTTCTTGTTATACATTTGTGTGTCACTTTCACTTACTAGGCTAGGCAAGCGTACGGTACCGTACCCGCATCTTCACTAACCACTTCTTCATCATCAAAGTAACTCCCAAGTTCACTCAGTTCACTATATTCACGAGCACCGCATTCACCATCGTCATTATCCTCGTCATTATCGTCCACATCGGTACTAATAAAGCCCAGAAACTCTAATCCATCCGCCACTTCACCCTCATCTTCACTAACCACTTCTTCATCGTCAAAGTCACTCCCAAGTTCACTCAGTTCACTATAATCACTCAGTTCACTATATTCACTCAGTTCTTCCAGAGTGTGTGCAACATCATCGGGACTAAGCACTGTTTTCTTGGTCGTTTTAGCCTTGCTTTTGTTAGGCGTACGGTACGCGGCGGCGGGCGGAGATTCGGACACAGCGATTTTTTTTTTGGATTAGCTCCATCCATGTTGGATGCGTGACGAGAACTGATGCTGCATGTTAGTTTGTGCTTGGTGGCGCTGCGGTAGCCCACGCACAAACAAAAATCCGCCCGCGCGATTTAAACCCTTTGATATTGATTTTGCCTCCTATGAGACCTCCCGGACTCCTAACCAAAATACGTTTTGCCTCATATGAGGCCTCCCGGATTCCATGGGTTAATGTTCATGGCCACCCCTTCTCGGGAATTACACCGTCTGGCAATAGAAAACAAATCAGGTAATTGACCATTTGCGAGTTTTGGTCTATAAGGAAGTTGGAGCTGTGGCCATCAATATTTAGCAGAATTATCAGCTAAAACACGGTCATATTACATTTATGAATACATAAAACCAACTTGAATATACTTTTTATCCGTCAAAAACCCACATTATTATTGCTTTTCTCTTTAATATCGATGTTTACAGCCCCAACTACCTTATAGCCTGAAACTCGCAAGTGGTCAATTGATGTCCTGTGTCCATCTAGTGTTCTGCCTGGCACGGCTATGAGCTACTGTAGAGAGGTCTGCAAATGACCACCCCTGTCAGGGATTATGGCTTTCCAAATAGACTAATTCCTTGAACGTGACGATAGTGCGTTGTTATGTGTGCGATTAGTTTGCTTGGGAACCAGATCAACTTGTTCATGTAGTAATGTACACCCTATGTGGTGGATTGTGTTCTTTTCTTTCAAAAATATATTTTATTAAGCGTTATTTCCACAGCGATTTTGATTAGTTCCTTTGCGTTTATCTTGTGTCATCCCAGTTTTGATTTGTTTATTTTGCAAGTTTTACAATTTAATTATGGCTTCCACACAGCACCACAGCTTCCACACAGCAATTCCACAGCTTCCACACAGCTTCCACACAGCAATTTAATTATGGCTTCCACACAGCACCACAGCTTCCACACAGCAATTCCACAGCTTCCACACAGCACCACAGCTTCCACACAGCAATTTAATTATGGCTTCCACACAGCGATTTTGATAAGTTCTTTTGTCTTTATCTTGTGTCGTCCCTGTTTTGGTTTGTTTATTTTGCAATTTTTACATTATAATAGATAGATAGAAAGCAAATGATATAATTTATCTATTGCCAGATGCCAACATCACCAAAGGGGTGACCATAAATGAATCGCCTCATGCATTTTTGTTCCCTGTCAGCTGACGTCCCTCCTCCCATCCAACACTGCTTTCACTCGTATACCTCTCGACTGAATCCTTCCACCTCGCTCTCGGTCTGCCTCTCCCTCACTGTCCTTCCACCTCACTCTTGTACACTCTCTTAGTCATTCTCTCTCTCGTTTCCCATACGTTCCACATGACGGAACCATCTCAAGGTGTTCCTTTTCACACTTTCCAGCACATCTACCTCCACACCACACCTCCTTCTGACTTCCTCATTCGTCTGTCTATCCCTCCATGTAACTCCGCACGCACTTCTTAACGCCTTACGAGCGGGCCTGTCAGTATCTTCTACTACCTGGTAAGCGGGTGGTTTTACCCTAAACGACCTTGTTTCCGTGCTCTTTTTCATGCATAAACAAGAGCCAGAGCGTAATACAATTATGTATCCCTGAAAGGGCGTAAATTGAGCTTTCCAATGACACCAGAACCATCCTTCTACGACCACGCGTTCTCTTGCAACGATCGTGCAAGACGAGTGCAAAATCCCTAAAATACGGTAATATCCTTACATAATTCCCTGTGTAGCGAGGCAGTGAGTGTGGATGTGTGTGGAGGGAACGTCAGTAGTCGCGCGGGACCCGTGCCGAGCGGTCATGAGCCGACCTACGCTCCTCCCATCGCTCGTCTCTTTCTCAGAGCCATTATTGCTCAAAAATTGCACACAGACTTAAGTCGGGCCCCGCCACATAGTCCTTGATTCTCTAGCCCGACTTAAGTCCACCCCCGCTAGACAAGGGTTAACTAACTCATTTCCATCGCTCTCACTCTTGGTCTGAGTCTATTCTCGAACGTCCATGCTTCGCTTCCGTAAGTCAGTGTCGGGAATACCACACAGTCATGCAAGGACTTCTTCACTTCCATACTGACCACCCTATTTCTTGTTACTGCTTTCAACATTCCTACAACCCTCTTCCCCTGTTGCAATGCTTCCCGCACTTCTTCCTCCATACTCGCATCTTTACTCGACACACTTAAATGCGCTGACATTCTTAATAACGTGACCATTGAACCTACCTCACACTCTGTGGCTGCACCCCTTTCAAAGACCCTAACCTTACTCTTCCCCATATAATACAATGCCTTATTATAGCCCAAATGCTTCAGAACTTGGCTTTTATTTCATAATTTTACTTAATTAAGCGTTATTTCCACATAGCGATTATGATTAGTTCTTTTACATATATATTGTGTCGTCCCAGTTTTTGTTTCTTTATTTTTCAAGTTTTACAGTATAATTTATAGATTCAAAGAATCTATTTGGTGTAAGGTTTTATACTGTATATTGTGTTGTCCCTGTTTTGGTTTATTTATTTTTAAAGTTTTACATTATAATGACTGTACAGTTGCCCACCAAGTTTGTTCCTCGTCGTGATCTTGTATATGAAAGTAAAATTAGTATGAACTTATTGCGAGTGATGTATCTTGAAATTATCAGTTGACTATACTCCGTTTCTTCTCAGGTGGCGATAAATTGATTCCCTTAGCAGGTAATTTCCCGATACTTAATACAAAAATATGAAACTACTATGTCTCCATGATAATACGACCAAGTTTATATAATTACCACCATATTTCACTTCAAAATCTTCAAAATAACTGACAAATCTTGATGTGAACTTTGCAATTTACCGCTAGTTGAAAAGAAACAGCGTTTTAGTCAGATGAGTTAACCACTGCATAAGAAACTACACTCGTAATTCAATTGTGCACATTATATTTCCATGCATAAGATCACGGGGAGGAACTGAACTTATGTGGACAACTGTACATGTGCTGACATTAATGTAGTACTGTATTGAGTTTATAATGTAAAACTTGCAAAATGTATGTACTGTATGTATAATTGTATATACAGTACTGTGGCACTTACCCCAGTTTTTATATTTTTATGTATTTATTTGTTGTCTTTTTGGAGGAGTCGACTCGAGACAGCTAAAATTATGTATAAATTATCTATAATCTTGGAAAATTATCTATAAATTCTCTATACATGAAAGCTAACTACATTATTTCCTCCACAGATTGTTGGTGGGCTCCATGATGTACAACCGTTTAGGACATAACCACAAGAGGACACTACTTCCATCGGATGCAACTGTTTCACCATATAACAACTCTCATGGTAATTATTAAAGTGTTTTTGTATGATTTTGTTGTTCCCAAGTCCAAGTTGACGATAGTGCGTTGTTATGTGTGCGATTAGTTTGCTTGGGAAACAGATTAACTTGCTCATGTAGTAATGTACACCCTATTTGGTGGATTATGTTTTGTTATTTATACATTATTATTTTGCTTAAGCGTTGTTTCCACATAGCGATTTGGATTAGTTGTTTTGTCTTTTTACTGTGTTCGTCCAAGTTTTGGTTTGTTTATTTTGCAAGTTTTACATTATAATGTACAGTCGGCCTAATAAGTAATGTCTCGACAGCAAGTATATTTTGATCAATAATTGGTATCGCCAATATCTAAACACGATTTCTTCATTTCAAGTGAGATACCGGTATACAAACATGTTCCTACACTTAACCACCGTATTCAACATCTGACGGATATTAATACAGCACAGAGCGAGCCTAACGTAATAGCAGCCGAGACATGACTTGCTCGCGCTATCATACCGTACTGTCTTGATATCGTGTACTCAACCTTTAACTGTGTTGGTGGTGTAATGTTTAGGTGCTTATGTTCTGGGTGTGGTGTCCCGAGTTGGAATCCCGGGAGGACCATATGCTTTCATTAGTTTATTCAAGTACTGTACATTGGGGTTTGTAATTGATGATTACAAGTACATTGGGGTTTGTAATTGATGATTAATGTTAAGAACGGGGTGTTACTTATTACTATAGGTTTTTAATTAAGTATTTGTGTTTGAGTTTTGGCTGGACCCAGAACGCATCCCCATTTCCCCCATTAATGTTAGGGTTCGCTATATGATTTTTCTACGTAAGATCGGGTTTTCAGGAACGTAACTCAATCGTAAATCGAGGGAGACCACCTGTATATTATTTTGCAAGTTTTACATTATAATACTGTATGGAGTTGTAATTACAATGAGAGTACAGTACTGTACTGTGATAATGTTTCACTAACTCTTATTGTAGTTGGCTTGTCCATATATCTTTAACTGTCTTGATAGCGTAGTGCATAGTGTGCGTAATTTCGATGCGAGTATCCTGGGTTTGAGTCCTCGGAGTGCCACATATATTTGTTGCTTTCATTGATTGAGTTTGGATGTGGAGTTGGTTGGTGTAAAAATATAATAATACTATAGTCTGTTTCTTTTCAACTGACGGTAAATTGCAAACATCCCATCAAGATTTCTCAGTTATTTTAAAGAATTTGTTTTGATATGCAGTATAGTGCAAAATATATAAAGTTGGTCTTATTATGATGCAGAGACATCGTTCTTCCATATTTGTCCATTAACCCGTCCAGCCCCAGCGACGCGTCTGACGCGTCGGCGATGTATGTAACGCACAGCCCCAGAGACGCGCCTGACGCGTCACCCTAATTGCGCCGACCGTAACCTCAGGTGTAGCCACTCAAGAGGGCTCAGATTTGTATGGGAACTGTATACGTATCCCACGCAACCGTGCCGATGGTTGAAAACTCTCAAAGTCCACGTGCGTGCGCGCGAGCGCGCAATAACCTGGTTTTTTGGGATAATTGCCTTCAATTTTTTACTCTTGTAAAATCCGTTTTCGGGGGCTCTGTAGGACCATTATTTAAGATTTTTGAGCGGTTTTTCGTGGTTTTTCCTTCATTCCTAACCCATTCGCTATTGTTTCTGGAATAAAACCATTTTTTGAAAACCGGCCGGGTTCTGGTGCGCAAACATTACAAAACTAGCCGGGGCTCCACGGGTTAAGTAGGCTATCAAGAAATTAGCTGGTAAGGGAATGTATAGCATATTTTTTTTAACTGACTTCATAGCGTAATGCATAAATGCGCAGAATTTTGGTGTGAGTATCCTAGGTTCGAGTCCTCGGGAGTGCCACATGTACAGTATTTGTTGATTTCATGAATTGAGTTTAGAGGTGAAGTTGGTTGGTGGAAAACACATAATAATTATTTTAAAGATTTTGTTATGATATACAGTAAAACCTCTCCCAACCGGACTAATTGGTGGGAAACCCTGTCCGGAAGTGCCCAAATTCCAGATCTGGCGAGGTCCGGATAGGTCCCACACAAACCCCTATGAACCGCACAATTCCGGATGTCAGAGATAATTATGTCCGGTTCTCTAATTCGGACTACTGTACTCCGGATGTCAGATATAATGAGGTCCGGATTGCTAACTTTGTACTGTCCAGTACAGTAGGGGCTCACATAGAACGTGTTCGCATAGAACGAGTCGCTTATAGAACGCCGACCTAAAATATTGTTCCAAAATTTTCGTTAGGAACGAATGTGATCATATAGAACGATTTCGCCATCAAAGTAGGGCAAATCCGAGGAGTTCTCATATAGAGCGCCGAAATATCGTACAAAATATCGTACGCTCCTGACGGAAATTTACGCTTACAGCGAACATTGACCATATTGGGCCACCAAAATTCCGCGATCACATAGAACGGCCTCGTTTATCGACCAATTTCTCGTTCTATGTGAGACCCTACTGTACCTTCCTAATCTAAATAAACTGGATCTGAAAAAAGAAATTAGTGTAATGTACATAAAATAAGAACCTATCTCTTTCTTACTGACCTGTATTGTAAGTGGAGTGGACAGTGAAGGTGGAGTAGAGTGTAGGGTGGTAGTGGAGGTGCCATACAAAAACAATGATTGCAACTGTAGCACATTTTTCATGTACTGAACACATTAGAACACTGAACACTTTTTGCCATTTAAAAACAGAACTGAACTTTTAATTTTCTTACCACAGATATTGAGGCATAACTTAGCCTAATCAACTTTTAACCCCTTCAGCACCATGACGTAATTTTACCTTTATTCAGGATAAAGTTAGACGATATTATGCAGTCTCAGAAGGACCTATGTTATTCAGAGGGTTTATTGAGATCGTATTTACCCATTTCAGTCATAGAGGTAGATTATAAGCTAAAGAAAATTGTCTAATGTTAACCAGAATACTCTATGTTGAAAATTACGTATCGGTGGTGAAGGGCTTAACAACCTTCTCACAAGCCTCACCAGCCTTTTCTCCACTCTTCTCTCCACTCTCCGCTTCCTTGGAAGTCATCACAACATCACTATCCATCTTGGTGGGTCAGGCGAGTAGAAATAATAGCACAAACACAGGGATAATATCCAGATGAAGCACGACGCTTGGGGCGGACCACCTGACTAGACGTAAACAATACTTTTGGCGCGAATGGAAACTTACCCACAATGCTGTTCGGTCTTCGGTCCGGTGTTTTTTTTTCTCTGCCATCCGGCCTTGTCCGGATGGCTGGGACATATGGCTGAATATAAAGGTTGTTGTTGGCCGAATAAAGCCTCATAAACTCCCCAGACATCCGGACTTGTCCGGATGTCCGAGACATGTGTCCGAACCCGAATGCCTGTCCGGATGTCTTGGGATTCCGGATTGGAGGGGGCGGATGGGCGGGGTTTTACTGTATAGTGCTAAATATATAAACTTGGTCTTATTATGATGCAGAGACATACAGTAGTACAGTACAGTGTACTTTCATATTATGATGCAGAGACATACAGTAGTACAGTACTTTCATATTATGATGCAGAGACATACAGTAGTACAGTACTTTCATATTATGATGCAGAGACATACAGTAGTACAGTACTTTCATATTATGATGCAGAGACATACAGTAGTACAGTACTTTCATATTATGATGCAGAGACATACAGTAGTACAGTACTTTATTATGATGCAGAGACATACAGTAGTACAGTACTTTATTATGATGCAGAGACATACAGTAGTACAGTACTTTCATATTATGATGCAGAGACATACAGTAGTACAGTACTTTCATATTATGATGCAGAGACATACAGTAGTACAGTACTTTATTATGATGCAGAGACATACAGTAGTACAGTACTTTATTATGATGCAGAGACATACAGTAGTACAGTACTTTATTATGATGCAGAGACATACAGTAGTACAGTACTTTATTATGATGCAGAGACATAGTACTTTCATATTTTTCCATTAAGTATTGACAAATTAGCTGCTAAGGGATTCAATTAGCTGCTAAGGGATTCAATTAGCTGCTAAGGGATTCAATTTATCGTCAGCTGAAAAGAAAGAGTATAGCATATTATTTTTTGAACTGGTTATTATGTATGTATGTATATGTTAGATTATAATTGTTTGTATATTTATTTGTATACAGTAGTTTAAGTGTATGTACAGTATATATTCAGGCACATACCCCATAGCTGGGGGTGGCCGGCTCGAGACAGAGCCTGGTTAGTAATAGGACAAAACTATAGTAATGACAAGCGACAATAATGTGGCTTTTCTGGGCTTGTCTTGATAGCGTAAGGCATAAATGCGCGGAATTTTGGTGTGAGTATCCTAGGTTCGAGTCCTTGGAGTGCCATGTGTATTTGTTGATTTCATTAATTGAGTTTAGAAGTAAAGTTGGTTGGTGAAAAATTTGCATATACTGTAGTGCAAATACATAAATGCAGTTTTTAACACCGTGCACTGCGTTGATTGACAGGCTATACTATAGGTAGCGCCAACGAACTTGACAATAATCTTGATCCCTGACCTCTTTGTAATTCAAAAAGGGCCTAGAGCAAAGTGGCTGTAAATATCCACACCTATTTCCTGGTGGACTCTTCCCACATGATAAAAACGTCTGCCCAATTGCTTTCATTAATTTTGAGTTATAAGATTAGTTTGCCTGGGAGACCGATTACTTTGCTCATGTAGTAATGTACACCCTATGTGGTGGATTGTGTTCTTTCATTTCATAAATTTTATTTTAGTAAGCGTTGTTTCCACATAGCGATTTTGATAAGTTGTTTTGACTTATATTGTCTTTGTCCCAGTTTTGGTTTGCTTTGTTTGCAAGTTTTACATTTTAATTTCATAAATTTTATTTTAGTAAGTGTTGTGTCCACATAGCGATTTTGATTTAGTTATTTTGCCTTTATATTGTCTTTGTCCAAGTTTTGGTTTGTTTAGTTTGCAAGTTTTACATTTTAATAAGAAGTTAAGGGGTCAAGATTATTGTCAAGTTCACTGGCGGTACCTATAACATATTATTACTTGAACTTGTTAGTATGTACAGTATATATTCAGGCACATACCCCATAGCTGGGGGTGGCTGACTCGAGACAGAGCCTGGTATAGGACAAAACTATAGTAATTATAACCAACAATAATGTGGCTTACCTGGGAGTATGATGTAAATACAGTACTGTAATACAGTTGTTAAGGGGGGATGGGCTTATATATTTCCTCATTTATACTGTATATTCATATTATTTTTTGTAGTTTCCTCCCTAGACCTCCATCAAGCTTTAAAAATAGATAAATGTATACATTTTTAGATAGAAAAATGTTCCGGCCTATGGCCGGTTTGTCTTAAATTACAGGCTCGCCATTGCGAGTCAGGACAAATTCGACCCGTAAATGACTTGAAAAATCATAATACTGTATTGACAAAGAATTTGGGTGAAAGGTCTTAAAATCGGCAAACTAATGGGATGTCAAAACTAATAAGATGTCAAAGCTAATAGGTATAAGCATTAGGGAAAGGGGGACCAGAAAAATAAGCCATCTCCCCGTAACACTGTTTACTGCTTTGATTGACAGGATATACTGTCTTTTTCCATCTGATGGTCAATTGGTATATCGTCATCCTGATTACTTGACTATTGTTTTTGTTTCCACATAGCGATTTTGATTAGTTAAGTTTTACATTATAGTTTCATAATCATATTTTGCTTAACCCTTTCTGTACCGGTGCCGTCCTTTTAACTATATTCTGGCTACTATTAGATGATTGTATTCAGTTTAAAAAGGGCCTCCAGCAATTAACAGGCTTTGAGCTATCTCACTGAACCAATTTACTACCACAGATCCTTCTTAAACTGCACAAAATCGTCTACATATAGCTAGAATAAAATAAAAAAGCCGTTGGCGGTACAGAAGGGGTTAACACCTTGCACTGCCTTGATTAACAGAGCTATGGTATCTTCTTGATGCGGGAGGGAACAAGAACGAGAGGACACTCTAAGAAAATTTACAAAGAAAGAAATAGGCTTGAAAAGGCAAAGAACTCATTTTGTGATAGAGTTAATAAATGAGTGGAACGCACTGCCCCAGCATGTTGTCGATTCCGAATCAATAAGGAAGTTTGAAAGTAATCTTGATAAAGCATGGGGGAGACAAGATTTGAAGTTTGATTATAAAGCAAAAATACAGAATAGTAAAAATGTTGCGTCTGCTACCGCCGCCGCCAACACCGTGAACGACCGCAGCAGTGCAAGTACAGTGTACTGGCATTGAGCTGGACACACAGGCCTAGTTTGCCTTTTTCCAGAGGATCTACTGTAAGAAACTGTAAGAAACTACAGGTCTCCCTCAATTTACGATTGGGTTACGTTCCTGAAAACCCGATGTTAAATAGAAAAATTGTATAGCGAACCCTCAAATTAATGGGGTAATTGAGGATGCCTTCTCGGCCCTACCCAAACCCAAACGCCTATAAAACTATAATAATATCGTAAATTGGGGCATCGGATAGTAAGGGAGACCTGTACCTGATCCCACATCTTTCTTGGTCTACCTCTCCTTGCCACTCCCTCCACATTCATAGACTTTTTCTTAACCCAATTACTTTTCACATGTCAGCATGTTAGACGATTAACTAGAATTGATTGTAGTGTTTCCTTGGCCTTTGTTATGAAGTGGTATTAAATGTTGTTGTAATTTCAGGTGACAACTTTACTGGAGCATGATGACAGCCCCCCTCCAAAGGTGTCCAGTACAGAGCTGACCCCCAAGTGCCCCCCCCTCAACCACCAGCACCACCACTACCACCACCACACCAGGGGAACGAGCCCCCCAGCCACCCACTACCACCACCACCACCATCACACCAGGGGAACAAGCCCCAGTCACAAGTTCTGCTGGGCCACCTAACTTCACACAGGTACATTAATTATAAAATTGTTACTGTATCTTTTGCTGGGGACACCAAGTAGGCCTGGGTCTCTGGATATTTCTCCTGGATGACCTAGATGTGTGTGATTTAGTGTTTGGTTTCCTGATGTGTTGTGATGTCCCTGTTCGGGCTCTGTCTCGAGTCACCCATAAAAAAAAAAAAAGGAAAACTGGGGCAAGTGCCAGAGTATATACATACAGTACATACATTTCCTCACTTTAATTTGTTTTATTCTTGAAAAAAACAAAGGTACTGTCAGCGAATCAACCTTTATTATGTTTGTCTGTAAAATGTCTTGCTATTATGCAATTTTTATTCTCAACTTGTTAATGAAAAATAGATACTTAAGTACCATAGTTTTCCCCAATTATTGAACAGTGTAATAATGAAACTAATGAAATTATAATGTAAAACTTGCAAAATAAACAAACCAAAACTGGGACGACACAATATAAAGGCAAAGGAACTTGTCAAAATCTATCTAAATATCTATACAAATCTATCTAAATATCTATACAAATCGCTATGTCATTTTTTTTTGAGGGGGGGAGGGGGGGTGGCCGACTCAAGACAGAGCAAGAACAGGGAAAACACAAAACACCACATAAAACAACGAACACACACAGACAAAGCACAAATGCACACACATCTAAGTCACCCAGGATAAAAAATAATAAATATAATTTTGAAATAAAAGAACACAAATCCACCACATAGGGTATACATCACTACATGAGCAAGTGAATCTGTTTCTCAGGCAAATTAATCGCACATACAGTACTGTATTCATATTTGTTCAGCAACCAATCGTTCCATAGCCGCGGTTGTGGACGGCCATTGTTCACTTGCTCACCCTATAAACTCTGGTGTTCCTCAGAGCTCTGTTCTATCTCCTATTCTCTTTCTAATTTTTATAAATTATCTCCTCAACTGTACCTCAATTCCCATCCATTCATACGCAGATGACTCAACCTTACACTACTCCATTAGTTTTTCAGAACGCCCCAGCCAGCAATCCCTCAACGACAAATGTAATGAAGCCATAGAACTCTTAAATTCTGATCTAAATACTATCTCCAATTGGGGCAGAGAAAACCTTGTTACTTTCAATGCTTCCAAAACCCAATTTCTCCATCTATCTACCCGTAAGGAACTCCCAGCGGACTATCCCTTATTCTTCAACAATACAAAAATCAATCCTTCATCTTCTCTCAATATTCTTGGTGTCTCTTTTTCTTCTGCTCTCAGTTGGAAGGACCATATTACCAATCTTGCTAAGGCAGCCTCCCAGAAGCTGGGTGTGCTCAACCGCCTTAGGGGGTTCTTTTCCCCTGCACAGCTTCTTGCTCTGTACAGGGGCATAGACCATCTTTGTATAGAGTATTGTTCACATGTGTGGGGAGGTTCCTCTCACACCGCTCTCCTAGACAAAGTTGAAAGGAAGGCCTTTCGTATCATTAACTCCCGTCCACTCACCAACTCTCTGCAATCTCTCTCTCCGCCGCAATGTTGCATCTCTCGCTATTCTATCGCTACTATAATAATCAGTGTTCCTCAGAGCTTTCCCAGTGTATACCACCTCCTTTACGTAGGGCACGTGGTATCCGTCTTGCAACTCAATCCCACCCCTACTCTGTGCAACTCTCCAACCCGAGAGTGAAACGTTACTCTCAGTCTTTCTTCTACTCAACAGCTGAGCTCTGGAACTCTCTCCCAGAATCAGTCTTTCCCTCTTCCTATGACTTAAATTGCTTCAAACTCTGTGTCCAGGCATTTTGGCTCGAACGTCCCTTGATTTTGGCCCTGTCACTCTTTCAACTATGGGGGAGGCACTCGCTATAGGCAGTTCTGCCTTTTGCCTCCCTCAATCACATAGAAAAAACAAAAAACAAGTTTACTTCTAAATGCAATTAATGAAATCAACAAATACATGTGGCACTCCAAGGACTCGAACCTAGGATACTCGCATCGAAATTCTGCGCATTTCTGTATTACGCTATCACTCTCGTCATGTTCAAGGAATTAGTCAATTTGGGAAGTTCAGGACGTTCTGGTAAAATTATTAAATTTGTGCATAAATAAAGAAACTGCAATTTGTCAAAATGTTCTATTTAAACAAAATTAACATTTTGACAAGATATTAACCCTTTCAGGTCCAGGGGTTGTAGTTTAGTTGCCATTCTTTTATTTCATAAATTTTATTTTAGTAAGGGTTATTTCCACATAGCGATTTTGAGAAGTTATTTTACCTTTATCTTGTAACCTTCCCAGTTTTGATTTGTTTAGTTTGCAAGTTTTACATTTTAATTCAGAAATATAATTCTCTTAATCTCATAATTACCTCACCAAAATTAGTTTTCTGGCCACAAACCGCTCAAAGACAACTGCAGAGGTTGAAGTAATTAAACTAAAGGTTTCTAACACCCCTGTTGGTCAGAAAGGCTTTAAAGTAACCCTGTCAGGACGCAATCGTATTCTGGCGCGTGTAAGGGTTAACAGTAGTACAGTACTTAATACATCCAGCTCTCTTAATACGCGAAAACCCTAATACGTGCCTGGGGGTTGGGAAAAAAACCATTCTCAATAAGTGTCTACGGTTCCTAAGATGCGTTTCGGCAGACCAAAATTGGCCAAATCCGCGCTTTTTACCTAATACACGTGGACACCCATCATTTCGCGTGGCACCAGATATCATCATAAGTGCGCGGAATTTCAGTGTGAGTGTCCTAGGTTTGAGTCCTTGGAGTACCACAGGTATTATGTTGATTTCATTAATTGAGTTTAGAAGTGAAGTTGGTTGGTGAAAAATATAATTATGAGGATATTACTTACCACATAAACCTTATTTGAAAGGTGGGTGCCCAACCCCGAAAGGGGTTGAAATAGGGGAGCTATCCCCCCGCCAAAGGCGGCTTTCTAGGGCCTTTCCTAGCTGATGCTGAGAGGATTGGTTTCTAGTCATGTGGTGATGGGCTGGTCTATCAGAGTGAGAGCTGAGCAATCTCTGCCATACCCATAGCTTACTCTGACTGTTCCTTTAACTTATATATTTTCTAGATCTCAAGTGACAGCGTCTCTTCCGTGGATTGACCTCCCAATCTACCAAGATTGGAAGCCAAGGCGTCACATTTTTCCCTTGCCCCTCAACTTTCTCTTCATAATTGCTGAGGGGCACAGGGCCCTGGGTGGGGCTTTGGTTTCCCGGGCGTTTCCGCACCCTCCTCAGCTCCCCGCCATGGAGTGGCTTCGGTCACCCAGGCTTTATTGTGGTCGGCGGGAGGGTTCTGTGGGGGCACTCGGTTATGGCCTTGGAATTGCTCCGGGCCTTGGGGCTGTTCGGCCAGGCAGCTTGGGGAACAACAACCTTATTTGAAATATAAGCCCATCATGTGGTGATGGGCTGGTCTATCAGAGTGAGAACTGAGCGATCTCTGCCATACCCATAGCTTACTCTGACTGTTCCTTTTACTTATATATTTTCTAGATCTCAAGTGACGGTGTCTCTTCCGTGGATTGACCTCCCAATCTACCAAGATTGGAAGCCAAAGTGTCACATTTTTTCCTTTGCCCCTCAGCTTTCTCTTCATAATTGCTGAGGGGCACAGGGTTCTGGGTGGGGCTTTGGTTTCCCGGGCGTTTCTGTCGCCCTCCTCAGCTCCCCGCCATGGAGTGGCTTCGGTCACCCATGCTTTATTGTGGTCGGCTGGGAGGGTTGTGTGGGGGCGCTCGGTTATGGCCTTGGTCTTGCTCGGGGCCTTGGGGCTGTTCGGCCAGGCAGCTTGGGGAACAACAACAACAACCTTATTTGAAAGCATAGTCATATTTAGCATAGCCTAACTACAGTATAGTCATGTTTCCGCGGATTTCGTCAGACACGGCACTTGACTTGACTCTGTTTTGATAGTCCCGGGCATTCAATTCCTTCATTATTACCACCAGGCCCACCGTCCCTATCACTGATTGCACTAGAGGCCATAATAAACCTGAGAGATACAAGGTTCAGGATTCAGGATTGTGTTCTTTTATTTTATAACATTTGTATTTTAGTAAGCGTTATTTCCACATAGCGATTTTGAAAAGTTATTTTGCCTTTATATTGTCTTTGTACAAGTTTTGGTTTGTTTAGTTTGTAAGTTTTACATTTTAATTAACAAATAAGCAAGTAAAAGGCGGATGGACTTAGAGCGCTTTGGCTAGTGTTGACGACATTAAAGATGGCGGCCGTAACTTGCGCAAGTGACGCTCGGATTTCGGAGTCACTCAGATTTCGCCTCCAAGCAACAAAGACCTTGACAATGGCAGTTTATAATAATAATAATAATAATAATAATAATATTTATTATTGCTAGATACAGTATGTGTGATTTTGTGTGTTCATTGTTTTTTGTTGTGTTTTGTGTTGTCCCTGTTCTTGCTCTGTCTTGAGTCGGCCACCCCCCATCCCTGTTCTTGCTCTGTCTTGAGTCGGCCATCCCCCATCCCTGTTCTTGCTCTGTCTTGAGTCGGCCACCCCCATCCCTGTTCTTGCTCTGTCTTGAGTCGGCCACCCCCATCCCTGTTCTTGCTCTGTCTTGAGAGTTTTTGTGTTATTTAGGTGTCAATTTTGTCCTGGCGAGCAATAGCGAGCCTGTAATTTAAGAGAAACCGGTCGTTTTTCTATCGAAAAATGTACAATTATATCTTGAAGGAGGGTCTTGGGTTGGGTGTTTTTTAAGCTTGTATTGAGGTCTAGGGAGGAAACTAATAAAAGAATATAAAGATACTGTACATAAATAAGCCAATAAAAGCGACCCATCTCCCCTTAACAAAGAATATAGAGATACTGTACATAAATAAGCCAATAAAAGTGACCCATCTTCTCTTAAGCTAATCACATTACCTGTATAACTTTTACAGATTGGTGGTGGGTGGGTCAGAAGTGCAGGACATGCGTTTGGAGGGCCTTGGGAAGTTGAATTTCTCACTTCTGTCTTGATAGCGTAATGCATAAATGCGCGGAATTTCGGTGTGAGCATCCTAGGTTCGAGTCCTTGGAGTGCCACATGTATTTGTTGATTGCATTAATTGAGTTTAGAAGTAAAGTTGGTTGCCTGAATTGTGTTAGTTAAACCTTTTCATTACTGGTGCCGTGCTTTGAACTTTATTGTAGCTACCAATAGACTATTTTAATCAGTTTAAAATGGGCCTCCAGTATTTAATAAGCTTGATAGTATCTCTAACTATTTATAGTATCACAGATCCTTCTTAAACTTCAAAAAATCATCTAAATATAGATAGAATATAATTATAGACATAGAGAGTACAGAAGGGGTTAAGATGTCATAAAGGCCAAAGGTCTGACTATCATAGATGCGCTACAAATACCACACGATGCAGGGTATGCTGTCAGGATCACAACAGGGAACACTGTACTGTAGTAAAAAAACACAAAATGGGAGAAGAAACCTCTGAGAAATGTGACAACTGCAAAGAAGGCCACTGGGCATGCTAGCAAAATGTACGGAAAAACTCATATTAAAAACCCCGAGAACCAGCAAATAATGTGTTGTATCATGTGTTGTATTTTCTGGTTCTCGGGGTTTTTAAAATGACTTAAGAGTTTTTCTGTACATTTTGGAAGCTTGCTCAGTAGCCTTCTTTGCAGTTGTCACATTTCTCGGAGGTTTCTTCTCCCATTTTGTGTTTTTTTTTACTACAGTGTTCCCTGTTGTGATCCTGACAGCATACCCTGCATCGTGTGGTATTTGTAGCGCATCTATGATAGTCAGACCTTTGGCCTTTATGACATCTTAACCCTTTCTTTAATCTCTATGTCTATAATTTTATTCTATCTATATTTTGAATTTTTTTTAAGTTTAAGAAGGAGCTGTGATACTAAAAATATTTAAATAGTTTGAAGCTTGTTAATTGCTGGAGGTCCTTTTTCAACTGATTAAAATAGTCTATTAGTAGCCGCAGTAAAGTTTAAAGCACGGCACAGTACTGAAAATGTTAGCTAGAAACGCTATAGTATATTAATTAAAACTAGGCCAAACCTCTTGAATACTAACCTCTAGACCTGATCACGTTCTAAGGAGAACTCCCAAGAAAAAATTAGCTACCGTATGCAGCGTTGGGAACTTCTCACCGAGACGCTATGAACTCCATGTCATAGCATATCGGTGAGAAGTTCCCAACGCTGCATACGGTAGGTAATTTTTTCTTGGGAGTTCTCCTTAGAAAGTGATCAGGTCTAGAGGTTAGTATTCAAGAGGTTTGGCCGACTTTTAATGAATACACTATAGCGTTTCCAGTATTTATTATGCATGTTTTATGTTTATCGAAAGTCTGTACAGCCATTCTTGACTTAGTCGTCTGAATGTAATGTTTTTAATGATTACACTTCATAAATTAGTGAACGAAATTCACTGCTTCAAAATTCCTCACTTGACCCCTTGCACCCGCCATTGTTATTTTCATCGTATTCTGGATTTATGTATGTACACTCGGTCCGAAAAGTATCTGCACCCCTACGCTGATCATCAGGTGTGTACAGCTCGATAGGGTTGGTACCTCTGCCTGCAACTATATCCAATCGTCTCTGACACACGGATATAGTTACAGGCAGAGGTACCAACCCTATCGAGTTGTACACACCTGATGATCAGCGTAGGGGTGCAGATACTTTTTTGACCGAGTGTACATACATAAATCCAGAATACGATGAAAATAATAATGGCGGTGAAGGGGTTAAGTGAGGAATTTCTGTTTGTGTATTATATTTCATATTTTATGTTGCTAAATAGTTTTTTCCACATACTGTATTGACGTTGATTAGTTTTTTGTTGTCTTTATATTGTGTCGTCCCAGTTTTGGATGATATTAAAATTGGCTACTGACTAACTTTAGGAATAAAATACAAGTTGTTACATATATTTTCTTTTCTTTTCAGGTCAAGTGTTCACATGATGTAGAGCAACAATCTGTTGGCTGTTGCCGTGGTGGTATGGCTGCCTGGTCCCGGCCTCTACTGCTTTAAGAAATGTAAGTACTGTATATTCATAATTGTTTTGTTTTTGGTTGCTTAGTTTATCATAATGTATGTTCCATCAATTGCGTCTATTCAATCAACTTCCAGTTACTTAAGCGGTTGACTTGTGTTGATGCTTTTAATAAACCAGTAAAGTCGCACCTATTTCTGAAGGCTTATGATACTGCGGATCATAGAGTTACTGTACTGATGACTATAAACATATATTTTTTGTTTGAAAAATTGAAGTTAATGCGAGCGCTCGTGAATCATCTTTGAGAATTGGCGCTCGTACAATACAGTACCAGCCTATTATTATTATTATTATTATTATTATTATTATCTACAGTTTTTGGCTTTGTTGTACTTTGTCGTGTACGGTGGCGTTAATAAGTCATGTCCCAGCTGTCGTTTGGCTCGCTCTGTGCTGTATTAATGTCTGTCAGATGTTGAATAGGGTGGGTAAGTGTAGGAACATGTTTGTATATTTCACTCGATATGAAGAAATGAAGCTTGGTTATTGCTGATACTCAAAATATACTTGGTGCCGAGACATGACTTATTAGCGCCACTGTACTTTGTCGTGTACTATTATGAATTTCTATGGTTGATGTATACTTGTGAATATTTTGATTGTATTGTGCTTTGCTTGGGTGCTTTATATAGTGGTTAGACACTTATGTTTTTCAGTATGACTTGATTTGAGTGGTTTGCTGTATCATTGGAACTCTCTCCCAAAATCAGTATTTCCCTGTTCTTATGACTTGAATTGCTCCGTGTGTCCTGGCATTTTGGTTCGAACGACCCTTGATTTTGGCCCTGTCACTCTTTCAACTCTGAGGAAGACACTCGCTACAGGCAGTTTTGCTTTTTGTCTCCCTCACTCACATAGAGAAAAAAAATAGATTTTGCTTGTGTATGGGTATATATTTGATGGGTTCTTGTTTGCTTGAATAGTTTACTTTGATATTTTCTCTACTTGTGAAATGCCTCCTGTTGTTGCTCCTTTTTCTTTGGTAGTCGGTCTGCTGTTGCTAGTTTCTTTGTGTTTATATCAATTGTCTTGTTTGGATATTATGTTAGTTTGCCGAATGTTTAGCGTTATGTTGCTTTAGTTGTTTATCTTATATTGTTTGCTTAACCCCTTCATGATTGACACATTTTGACAGTACAGTAACTCGGCTATCATTTTACATTGTTTTTGTCCGTTAACCCTTTGAGTACCAGAAGTAACTTGGCTATCATTTGACATTGTTTTTGTCCGTTAACCCTTTGAGTACCAGCGATGTGTGTTAGATTTGTATTGTGGCTATATTTTGACGATTGGTGGTTAAAAGGGTTGGTCGAGATATTATTGAAGCCTTATTTTTGGCTAGAGGTCCTTCCTAAGCTGAATAAAGTGGTTGAAAAGAGTTGGTTGAGATATATTGAAGTATTATTTTTGGCTAGAGGTCCTTCTTAAGCTGAATAAAGTGGTTAAAAGTTGGTTGAGATATATTGAAGCCTTATTTTTTGCTAGAGGTCCTTCCTAAGCTGAATAGTGGTTGATTACACAAATTTAATTGTTAAGAACTTTAAAATTATAATAAGCTCCCATTTCTAGAAAAATGAATATATATAAAAACGGATTGCGCCATTGGATTCAGCGCGTCCTGAGGAATCCAAACATATCCCCACATGTCCAAATCTATTTTTTCCAAAAAAGTTGTTCTATTTTAACTTGTGACCATATCGTTGGAATCCTCTCGAAGCGGAGAGTTCCCAAAAATTAATTCAGGTGATTCCGACCTATTATAACCCCGCAAAACACAATATTTTTTTGTCAAATTCCTTGTAAAGTATTGTACATTCTTAAAACAGCTCCCAAGGCCACAAAAATGGGCGGAATTAAAATCGGTTTGTGCCATTGGATTTTTTGCGTCGAGAAGAATCCGAATATACCGCAAAATATGTGAAAATAGAAAATGTTCGGTAAACCTCCAAAAAACACCAAGGCAAATCGGTGATTTTGGTCGAATTTTGACTTGTCAATATTATTACATATTTGGATTCGTCTCGCCGTTGCGGATTCAACGGTAAATTTTTGTTTTTAATTTTGACCTATTTTTAGGCCCCCTAGGCCTATTTTAAAGTTTAAAAACTCCATAGACGAGTTATTTATGAAGGGATTTTATTTAAATTTATACCATAAGTACACTTTGGCAAGCTGAATCGAATGGCGCAAACAGAATTAAAATCGGACCATTAGTTTAGGATTTCGATTTGACTGGGCCTTCCTGGAGGGCCCAGGGGACCGTTTTTTTGGACTTTAAAAGTCCTCTGTAGCCCAAACTATAAGTCCTAGGGAATTCTACTTGGTGCCATTCGATTTTTCTCGCCGAGCTGCTTCTAGACATGGTCTTAGATTTCATTTTCGCCCAGCCATTCGCCCAGAATCGAAAACAAATTCTCAAAAAGGCCAGGCAAATCGGTGATTTTGGTCGAATTTTGACTTGTCAATATTATTACATACAGTATTTGGATTCGTCTCGCCGTTGCGGATTCAACGGTATATATTTTTTTAAATTTTGACCTATTTTTAGGCCCCCTAGGCCTATTTTAAAGTTTAAAAACTCCATAGACGAGTTATTTAGGAAGGGATTTTCTTTAAATTTATACCATAAGTACACTTTGGCAAGCTGAATCGAATGGCACAAACATAATTAAAATTGGACCATTAGTTTAGGATTTCGATTTTGACTGGGCTTCCTGGAGGGCCCAGGGGACCGTTTTTTGGACTTTAAAAGTCCTCTGTAGCCCAAACTATAAGTCCTAGAGAATTCTACTTGGTGCCATTCGATTTTTCTCGCCGAGCTGCTTCTAGACATGGTCTTACATTTCTCGGAGGTTTCTTCTCCCATTTTGTGTTTTTTTTTACTAGTGTTCCCTGTTGTGATCCTGACAGCATACCCTGCATCGTGTGGTATTTGTAGCGCATCTATGATAGTCAGACCTTTGGCCTTTATGACATCTTAACCCCTTCTTTAATCTCTGTCTATAATTTTATTCTATCTATATTTTGATTTTTTTTTTTAAAGTTTAAGAAGGAGCTGTGATACTAAAAATATTTAAATAGTTTGAAGCTTGTTAATTGCTGGAGGTCCTTTTTCAACTGATTAAAATAGTCTATTAGTAGCCGCAGTAAAGTTTAAAGCACGGCACAGTACTGAAAATGTTAGCTAGAAACGCTATAGTATATTAATTAAAACTAGGCCAAACCTCTTGAATACTAACCTCTAGACCTGATCACGTTCTAAGGAGAACTCCCAAGAAAAAATTAGCTACCGTATGCAGCGTTGGGAACTTCTCACCGAGACGCTATGAACTCCATGTCATAGCATATCGGTGAGAAGTTCCCAACGCTGCATACGGTAGGTAATTTTTTCTTGGGAGTTCTCCTTAGAAAGTGATCAGGTCTAGAGGTTAGTATTCAAGAGGTTTGGCCGACTTTTAATGAATACACTATAGCGTTTCCAGTATTTATTATGCATGTTTTATGTTTATCGAAAGTCTGTACAGCCATTCTTGACTTAGTCGTCTGAATGTAATGTTTTTAATGATTACACTTCATAAATTAGTGAACGAAATTCACTGCTTCAAAATTCCTCGCTTGACCCCTTGCACCCGCCATTGTTATTTTCATCGTATTCTGGATTTATGTATGTACACTCGGTCCGAAAAGTATCTGCACCCCTACGCTGATCATCAGGTGTGTACAGCTCGATAGGGTTGGTACCTCTGCCTGCAACTATATCCAATCGTCTCTGACACACGGATATAGTTACAGGCAGAGGTACCAACCCTATCGAGTTGTACACACCTGATGATCAGCGTAGGGGTGCAGATACTTTTTTGACCGAGTGTACATACATAAATCCAGAATACGATGAAAATAATAATGGCGGTGAAGGGGTTAAGTGAGGAATTTCTGTTTGTGTATTATATTTCATATTTTATGTTGCTAAATAGTTTTTTCCACATACTGTATTGACGTTGATTAGTTTTTTGTTGTCTTTATATTGTGTCGTCCCAGTTTTGGATGATATTAAAATTGGCTACTGACTAACTTTAGGAATAAAATACAAGTTGTTACATATATTTTCTTTTCTTTTCAGGTCAAGTGTTCACATGATGTAGAGCAACAATCTGTTGGCTGTTGCCGTGGTGGTATGGCTGCCTGGTCCCGGCCTCTACTGCTTTAAGAAATGTAAGTACTGTATATTCATAATTGTTTTGTTTTTGGTTGCTTAGTTTATCATAATGTATGTTCCATCAATTGCGTCTATTCAATCAACTTCCAGTTACTTAAGCGGTTGACTTGTGTTGATGCTTTTAATAAACCAGTAAAGTCGCACCTATTTCTGAAGGCTTATGATACTGCGGATCATAGAGTTACTGTACTGATGACTATAAACATATATTTTTTGTTTGAAAAATTGAAGTTAATGCGAGCGCTCGTGAATCATCTTTGAGAATTGGCGCTCGTACAATACAGTACCAGCCTATTATTATTATTATTATTATTATTATTATTATTATTATCTACAGTTTTTGGCTTTGTTGTACTTTGTCGTGTACGGTGGCGTTAATAAGTCATGTCCCAGCTGTCGTTTGGCTCGCTCTGTGCTGTATTAATGTCTGTCAGATGTTGAATAGGGTGGGTAAGTGTAGGAACATGTTTGTATATTTCACTCGATATGAAGAAATGAAGCTTGGTTATTGCTGATACTCAAAATATACTTGGTGCCGAGACATGACTTATTAGCGCCACTGTACTTTGTCGTGTACTATTATGAATTTCTATGGTTGATGTATACTTGTGAATATTTTGATTGTATTGTGCTTTGCTTGGGTGCTTTATATAGTGGTTAGACACTTATGTTTTTCAGTATGACTTGATTTGAGTGGTTTGCTGTATCATTGGAACTCTCTCCCAAAATCAGTATTTCCCTGTTCTTATGACTTGAATTGCTCCGTGTGTGTCCTGGCATTTTGGTTCGAACGACCCTTGATTTTGGCCCTGTCACTCTTTCAACTCTGAGGAAGACACTCACTACAGGCAGTTTTGCTTTTTGTCTCCCTCACTCACATAGAGAAAAAAAATAGATTTTGCTTGTGTATGGGTATATATTTGATGGGTTCTTGTTTGCTTGAATAGTTTACTTTGATATTTTCTCTACTTGTGAAATGCCTCCTGTTGTTGCTCCTTTTTCTTTGGTAGTCAGTCTGCTGTTGCTAGTTCCTTTGTGTTTATATCAATTGTCTTGTTTGGATATTATGTTAGTTTCCCGAATGTTTAGCGTTATGTTGCTTTAGTTGTTTATCTTATATTGTTTGCTTAACCCCTTCATGATTGACACATTTTGACAGTACAGTAACTCGGCTATCATTTTACATTGTTTTTGTCCGTTAATCCTTTGAGTACCAGAAGTAACTTGGCTATCATTTGACATTGTTTTTGTCCGTTAACCCTTTGAGTACCAGCGATGTGTGTTAGATTTGTATTGTGGCTATATTTTGACGATTGGTGGTTAAAAGGGTTGGTCGAGATATTATTGAAGCCTTATTTTTGGCTAGAGGTCCTTCCTAAGCTGAATAAAGTGGTTGAAAAGAGTTGGTTGAGATATATTGAAGTATTATTTTTTGCTAGAGGTCCTTCTTAAGCTGAATAAAGTGGTTAAAAGTTGGTTGAGATATATTGAAGCCTTATTTTTTGCTAGAGGTCCTTCCTAAGCTGAATAGTGGTTGATTACACAAATTTAATTGTTAAGAACTTTAAAATTATAATAAGCTCCCATTTCTAGAAAAATGAATATATTTAAAAACGGATTGCGCCATTGGATTCAGCGCGTCCTGAGGAATCCAAACATATCCCCACATGTCCAAATCTATTTTTTCCAAAAAAGTTGTTCTATTTTAACTTGTGACCATATCGTTGGAATCCTCTGGAAGCGGAGAGTTCCCAAAAATTAATTCAGGTGATTCCGACCTATTATAACCCCGCAAAACACAATATTATTTTGTCAAATTCCTTGTAAAGTATTGTACAATCTTAAAACAGCTCCCAAGGCCACAAAAATGGGCGGAATTAAAATCGGTTTGTGCCATTGGAATTTTTGCGTCGAGAAGAATCCGAATATACCGCAAAATATGTGAAAATCGAAAATGTTCGGTAAACCTCCAAAAAACACCAAGGCAAATTGGTGATTTTGGTCGAATTTTGACTTGTCAATATTATTACATATTTGGATTCGTCTCGCCGTTGCGGATTCAACGGTAAATTTTTGTTCTTAATTTTGACCTATTTTTAGGCCCCCTAGGCCTATTTTAAAGTTTAAAAACTCCATAGACGAGTTATTTATGAAGGGATTTTATTTAAATTTATACCATAAGTACACTTTGGCAAGCTGAATCGAATGGCGCAAACATAATTAAAATTGGACCATTAGTTTAGGATTTCGATTTTGACTGGGCTTCCTGGAGGGCCCAGGGGACCGTTTTTTGGAGTTTAAAAGTCCTCTGTAGGCCAAACTATAAGTCCTAGGGAATTTTACTTGGTGCCATTCGATTTTTCTCGCCGAGCTGCTTCTAGACATGGTATTAGATTTCATTTTCGCCCAGCCATTCGCCCAGAATCGAAAATAAATTCTCAAAAAGGCCAGGCAAATCGGTGATTTTGGTCGAATTTTGACTTGACAATATTATTACATATTTGGATTCGTCTCGCCGTTGGGGATTCAACGGTATAATTTGTTTTTAATGTTGACCTATTTTTAGTCCCCTAGGCCTATTTTAAAGTTTAAAAACTCCATAGACGAGTTATTTATGAAGGGATTTTGTTTCAATTTATACCACAAATATACTTTGGCAAGCTGAATCGAATGGCGCAAACAGAATTAAAATCGGACCATTAGTTTAGGATTTCGATTTTGACTGGGCCTTCCTGGAGGGCCCAGGGGACCGTTTTTTGGACTTTAAAAGTCCTCTGTAGGCCAAACTATAAGTCCTAGGGAATTTTACTTGGTGCCATTCGATTTTTCTCGCCGAGCTGCTTCTAGACATGGTATTAGATTTCATTTTCGCCCAGCCATTCGCCCAGAATCGAAAATAAATTCTCAAAAAGGCCAGGCAAATCGGTGATTTTGGTCGAATTTTGACTTGACAATATTATTACATATTTGGATTCGTCTCGCCGTTGCGGATTCAACGGTATATTTCTTTTTAAATTTTGAACTATTTTTAGGCCCCCTAGGCCTATATAAAGTTTAAAAACTCCATAGACGAGTTATTTATGAAGGGATTTTGTTTAAATTTATACCATAAGTACATATTGACAAGCTGAATCGAATGGCACACGCATAATTAAAATCGGACAATTAGTTTATGATTTCGATTTTGACTGGGCTTCCTGGAGGGCCCAGGGGACCGTTTTTTGGACTTTAAAAGTCCTCTGTAGCCCAAACTATAAGTCCTAGGGAATTATACTTGATGCCATTCCATTTTTCTCGCCGAGCTGCTTGTAGACATGGTCTTAGATTTCGTTTTCGCCCAGCCATTCGCCCAGAATCGAAAAAAACATCTAAACAAATCGGTGATTTTGGTCGAATTTTGACTTGTCAATATTATTACATATTTGGATTCGTCTCGCCGTTGCGGATTCAACGGTATATATTTGTTTTAATTTGACCTATTTTTAGGCCCCCTAGGCCTATTTTAAAGTTTAAAAACTCCATAGACGAGTTATTTATGAAGGTTTAAATTTATACCATAAGTACACTTTGGCAAGCTGAATCGAATGGCGCAAACAGAATTAAAATCGGACCATTAGTTTAGGATATCGATTTTGACTGGGCTTCCTGGAGGGCCCAGGGGACCGTTTTTTGGACTTTAAAAGTCCTCTGTAGCCCATACTATAAGTCGTAGGGAATTCTACTTGGTACTATTCGATTTTTCTCGCCGAGCTGCTTCTAGACATGGTCTTAGATTTCATTTTCGCCCAACCATTCACCCAGAATCGAAAACAAATTATCAAAAATGCCAGGCAAATCGGTGATTTTGGTCGAATTTTGACTTGTCAATATTATTACATATTTGGATTCGTCTCGCCGTTGCGGATTCAACGGTATATTTTTTTTTAATTTTGACCTATTTTTGGATTCGTTATTTATGAAGGGATTTTGTTTAAATTTATACCACAAATATACTTTGGCAAGCTGAATCGAATAGCGCAAACAGAATTAAAATCGGACCATTAGTTTAGGATTTCGATTTTGACTGGGCTTCCTGGAGGGCCCAGGGGACCGTTTTTTGGACTTTAAAAGTCCTCTGTAGCCCAAACTATAAGTCCTAGGGAATTCTACTTGGTGCCATTCGATTTTTCTCGCCGAGCTGCTTCTAGACATGGTCTTAGATTTCATTTTCGCCCAGCCATTCGCCCAGAATCGATAACAAATTCTCAAAAAGGCCAGGCAAATCGGTGATTTTGATCGAATTTTGACTTGACAATATTATTACATATTTGGATTCGTCTCGCCGTTGCGGATTCAACGGTATATATATTTGGTTTAATTTGACCTATTTTGAGGCCCCCTAGGCCTATTTTAAAGTTTAAAAACTCCATAGACAAGTTATTTATGAAGGGATTTTGTTTAAATTTATACCATAAGTACATATTGGCAAGCTGAATCGAATGGCGCAAACAGAATTAAAATCGGACCATTAGATTAGGATATCTATTTTGACTGGGCTTCCTGGAGGGCCCAGGGGACCGTTTTTTTTTGGACTTTAAAAGTCCTCTGTAGCCCAAACTATAAGTCCTAGGGAATTCTACTTGGTGCTATTCGATTTTTCTCGCCGAGCTGCTTCTAGACATGGTCTTTGATTTCATTTTCGCCCAGCCATTCGCCCAGAATCGAAAACAAAATCTCAAAATTGCCCAGGCAAATCGGTGATTTTGGTCGAATATTGACTTGTCAATATTATTACATATTTGGATTCGTCTCGCCGTTGCGGATTCAACGGTATAATTTGTTTTAATTTTGACCTATTTTTGGATTCGTTATTTATGAAGGGATTTTGTTTAAATTTTTACCACAAATATACTTTGGCAAGCTGAATCGAATGGCGCAAACAATTAAAATCGGACCATTAGTTTAGGATTTCGATTTTGACTGGGCTTCCTGGAGGGCCCAGGGGACCGTTTTTTGGACTTTAAAAGTCCTCTGTAGCCCAAACTATAAGTCCTAGGGAATTCTACTTGGTGCCATTCGATTTTTCTCGCCGAGCTGCTTCTAGACATGGTCTTAGATTTCATTTTCGCCCAGCCATTCGCCCAGAATCGAAAACAAAATATCAAAATTGCCCAGGCAAATCGGTGATTTTGGTCGAATTTTGACTTGTCAATATTATTACATATTTGGATTTGTCTCGCCGTTGCGGATTCAACAGTATAATATTTTTATAATTTGACCTATTTTTAGGCCCCCTAGGCCTATTTTAAAGTTTAAAAACTCCATAAACGAGTTATTTATGAAGGGATTTTGTTTAAATTTATACCATAAGTACACTTTGGCAAGCTGAATCGAATGGCGCAAACAGAATTAAAATCGGACCATTAGATTAGGATTTCGATTTTGACTGGGCCTTCCTGGAGGGCCCTGGGGACCGTTTTTTGGACATTAAAAGTCCTCTGTAGCCCAAACTATAAGTCCTAGGAAATTCTACTTGGTGCCATTCGATTTTTCTCGCCGAGCTGCTTCTAGACATGGTCATAGATTTTATTTTCGCCCAGCCATTCGCCCAGAATCGAAAACAAATTATCAAAAAGGCCAGGCAAATCTGTGATTTTGTTCGAATTTTGACTTGTCAATATTATTACATATTTGGATTCGTCTCGCCGTTGCAGATTCAACGGTATATATATTTTTTAATATTGAACTATTTTTAGGCCCCCTAGGCCTATTTTAAAGTTTAAAAACTCCATAGACGAGTTATTTATGAAGGGATTTTGTTTAAATTTATACCATAAGTACACTTTGGCAAGCTGAATCGAATGGCGCAAACAGAATTAAAATCGGACCATTAGTTTAGGATATCGATTTTGACTGGGCTTCCTGGAGGGCCCAGGGGACCGTTTTTTTTACTTTAAAAGTCCTCTGTAGCCCAAACTATAAGTCCTAGGGAATTCTACTTGGTGCCATTACATTTTTCTCACCGAGCTGCTTGTAGAAATGGTCTTAGATTTTATTTTCGCAGAGCCATTCGCCCAGAATTAAAAAAAAAAAAATCTAAAAAAAATCGGTGATTTTGTCGAATTTTGACTTGTCAATATTATTACATATTTGGATTCGTCTCGCCGTTGCGGATTCAACGGTATAATTTTGTTTTAATGTGACCTATTTTTAGGCCCCCTCGGCCTATTTTAAAGTTTAAAAACTCCATAGACGAGTTATTTATGAAGGGATTTTGTTTAAATTTATACCATAAGTACACTTTGGCAAGCTGAATCGAATGGCGCAAACAGAATTAAAATCGGACAATTAGTTTAGGATTTCGATTTTGACTGGGCTTCCTGGAGGGCCCAGGGGACCGTTTTTTGGACTTTAAAAGTCCTCTGTAGCCCAAACTATAAGTCCTAGGGAATTCTACTTGGTGCCATTCGATTTTTCTCGCCGAACTGCTTCTAGACATGGTCTTAGATTTCATTTTCGCCCAACCATTCACCCAGAATCGAAAACAAATTCTCAAAAAGGCCAGGCAAATCGGTGATTTTGGTCGAATTTTGACTTGTCAATATTATTACATATGTGGATTCGTCTCGCCGTTGTGGATTCAACGGTAATTTTTTTTTTTTAAATTTTGACCTCTTTTTAGGCCCCCTAGGCCTATGTTAAAGTTTAAAAACTCCATAGACGAGTTATTTATGAAGGGATTTTGTTTAAATTTATACCATAAGTACACTTTGGCAAGCTAAATCGAATGGCGCCAACAGAATTAAAATCGGACCATTAGTTTAGGATTTCGATTTTGACTGGGCCTTCCTGGAGGGCCCTGGGGACCGTTTTTTGGACTTTAAAAGTCCTCTGTAGCCCAAACTATAAGTCCTAGGGAATTCTACTTGGTGCCATTCGATTTTTCTCGCCGAGCTGCTTCTAGACATGGTCATAGATTTCATCTTCGCCCAGCCATTCGCCCAGAATCGAAAACAAATTATCAAAAAGGCCAGGCAAATCTGTGATTTTTATCGAATTTTGACTTGTCAATATTATTACATATTTGGATTCGTCTCGCCGTTGCGGATTCAACGGTATAATTTTATTTAATTTTGACCTATTTTTGGATTCGTTATTTATGAAGGGATTTTGTTTAAATTGATACCATTAGTACACTTTGGCAAGCTGAATCGAATGGCGCAAACAGAATTAAAATCGGACCATTAGTTTAGGATATCGATTTTGACTGGGCTTCCTGGAGGGCCCAGGGGACCGTTTTTTTTACTTTAAAAGTCCTCTATAGCCCAAACTATAAGTCCTAGGAAATTCTACTTGGTGCTATTCGATTTTTCTCGCCGAGCTGCTTCTAGACATGGTCTTAGATTTCATTTTCGCCCAGCCATTCGCCCAGAATCGAAAACAAATTCTCAAAAAGGTCAGGCAAATCGGTGATTTTGGTCGAATTTTGACTTGTCAATATTATTACATATTTGGATTCGTCTCGCCGTTGCGGATTCAACGGTAAATTTGTTTTTAATTTTGAACTATTTTTAGGCCCCCTAGGCCTATTTTAAAGTTTAAAAACTCCATAGACGAGTTATTTATGAAGGGATTTTGTTTAAATTTATACCATAAGTACACTTTGGCAAGCTGAATCGAATGCCGCCAACAGAATTAAAATCGGACCATTAGTTTAGGATTTCGATTTTGACTGGGCCTTCCTGGAGGGCCCTGGGGACCGTTTTTTTTGGACTTTAAAAGTCCTCTGTAGCCCAAACTATAAGTCCTAGGGAATTCTACTTGGTGCCATTCGATTTTTCTCGCCGAGCTGCTTCTAGACATTGTCATAGATTTCATTTTCGCCCAGCCATTCGCCCAGAATCTAAAACAAATTATCAAAAAGTCCAGGCAAATCTGTGATTTTGATCGAATTTTGACTTGTCAATATTATTACATATTTGGATTCGTCTCGCCGTTGCGGATTCAACGGTATAATTTTTTTAATTTTTGACCTATTTTTGGATTCGTTATTTATGAAGGGATTTTGTTTAAATTTATACCATAAGTACACTTTGGCAAGCTGAATCGAATGGCGCAAACAGAATTAAAATCGGACCATTAGTTTAGGATATCGATTTTGACTGGGCTTCCTGGAGGGCCCAGGGGACCGTTTTTTTTACTTTAAAAGTCCTCTGTAGCCCAAACTATAAGTCCTAGGGAATTCTACTTGGTGCCATTACATTTTTCTCACCGAGCTGCTTGTAGAAATGGTCTTAGATTTTATTTTCGCAGAGCCATTCGCCCAGAATTAAAAAAAAAAAAATCTAAAAAAAATCGGTGATTTTGTCGAATTTTGACTTGTCAATATTATTACATATTTGGATTCGTCTCGCCGTTGCGGATTCAACGGTATAATTTTGTTTTAATGTGACCTATTTTTAGGCCCCCTCGGCCTATTTTAAAGTTTAAAAACTCCATAGACGAGTTATTTATGAAGGGATTTTGTTTATATTTATACCATAAGTACACTTTGGCAAGCTGAAGCGAATGGCGCAAACAGAATTAAAATCGGACCATTAGTTTAGGATATCGATTCTGACTGGGCTTCCTGGAGGGCCCAGGGGACCGTTTTTTGGACTTTAAAAGTCCTCTGTAGCCCAAACTAAGTCCTAGGGAATTCTACTTGGTACCATTCCATTTTCTCGCCAAACTGCTTGTAGACATGGTCTTAGATTTTATTTTCGCCCAGCCATTCGCCCAGAATCGAGAACAAAAATCTCAAAAAATCTGTGATTTTGGTCGAATTTTGACTTGTCAATATTATTACATATTTGGATTCGTCTCGCCGTTGCGGATTCAACGGTATATATATTTGGTTTAATTTGACCTATTTTGAGGCCCCCTAGGCCTATTTTAAAGTTTAAAAACTCCATAGACAAGTTATTTATGAAGGGATTTTGTTTAAATTTATACCATAAGTACATATTGGCAAGCTGAATCGAATGGCGCAAACAGAATTAAAATCGGACCATTAGATTAGGATATCTATTTTGACTGGGCTTCCTGGAGGGCCCAGGGGACCGTTTTTTTTTGGACTTTAAAAGTCCTCTGTAGCCCAAACTATAAGTCCTAGGGAATTCTACTTGGTGCTATTCGATTTTTCTCGCCGAGCTGCTTCTAGACATGGTCTTTGATTTCATTTTCGCCCAGCCATTCGCCCAGAATCGAAAACAAAATCTCAAAATTGCCCAGGCAAATCGGTGATTTTGGTCGAATTTTGACTTGTCAATATTATTACATATTTGGATTCGTCTCGCCGTTGCGGATTCAACGGTATAATTTGTTTTAATTTTGACCTATTTTTGGATTCGTTATTTATGAAGGGATTTTGTTTAAATTTTTACCACAAATATACTTTGGCAAGCTGAATCGAATGGCGCAAACAGAATTAAAATCGGACCATTAGTTTAGGATTTCGATTTTGACTGGGCTTCCTGGAGGGCCCAGGGGACCATTTTTTGGACTTTAAAAGTCCTCTGTAGCCCAAACTATAAGTCCTAGGGAATTCTACTTGGTGCCATTACATTTTTCTCGCCGAGCTGCTTGTAGACATGGTCTTAGATTTTATTTTCGCCCAGCCATTCGCCCAGAATTAAAAAAAAAATCTAAAAAAAATCGGTGATTTTTGTCGAATTTTGACTTGTCAATATTATTACATATTTGGATTCGTCTCGCCGTTGCGGATTCAACGGTATAATTTTGTTTTAATGTGACCTATTTTTAGGCCCCCTAGGCCTATTTTAAAGTTTAAAAACTCCATAGACGAGTTATTTATGAAGGGATTTTGTTTATATTTATACCATAAGTACACTTTGGCAAACAGAATTAAAATCGGACCATTAGTTTAGGATATCGATTCTGACTGGGCTTCCTGGAGGGCCCAGGGGACCGTTTTTTGGACTTTAAAAGTCCTCTGTAGCCCAAACTAAGTCCTAGGGAATTCTACTTGGTACCATTCCATTTTCTCGCCGAGCTGCTTCTAGACATGGTCTTAGATTTCATTTTCGCCCAGCCATTCGCCCAGAATCGAGAAAAAAATCTCAAAAAACCTTGCCCATTTTGCCGAGGCAAATCGGCGATTTTGGTCGAATTTTGACTTGTCAATATTATTACATATTTGGATTCGTCTCGCCGTTGCGGATTCAACGGTATAATTTATTTAAAATTTTTACCTATTTTTAGGCCCCCTAGGCCTATTTTAATTTAAAGTTTAAAAACTCCATAGACAAGTTATTTATGAACGGATTTTGGCAAAAAAAAAAAAATTGAGTTACGACACTATTCTGAATCCTCTCGACGCGGTGAATCCAATGGCGCCAACCGATATTAATTCCATCCATTTATGCGGCCTTGAGAGCAGTTTTAAGATTTTCCAAAAATGTGTTTTGTGGAGTTATAATAGGTCGGAATCACCTTTTTGGGAACTCTTCGCTTCGAGAGGATTCCAACGATATGGTCACAAGTTAAAATAGAACAACTTTTTTGGAAAAAATATATTTGGACATGTGGGGATACTTTTGGAATCCTCACGACACGCTGAATCCAATGGTGAAATCAGTTTTTAATTATATTATTTTTTGTAGAAATGGGAGCCTATTATAATTTTACTTTAGTTGTCTTGAGCATCCAGTCATTAGATACCTGTTGATGCTTGATTTCCCTTTAATTTTGTTGCTCAAGCATAGTTTCCACAATGTTGATAAATTATTTTGTCTATATAGTTTGTTTGTTTATTGTGAAAGTTTTACATTATAATTTAGTTTTGATTATGGTAATATTAGTCTGATGAATGATAGGCTATACAATTGTTGTTTCCACATAGCAATTTTGACTTTGTCCCAGTTTTAGTTTGCTTAGTTTGAAATTTTAATTTAGGCTTAGTTTGAAATTTTAATTTATTGAAGAAACATTGCTTAGCAATAATAGGTATGGCATATTTACTTAGGTCCTTACGGTTGTATTTCTCATTACCAATAATTGATGACTTATATATAATTAACTATCAGTATATGCTTAGGCACATTCACTTTTATTTAGTTATACTTTTATTATAGAAAAAGGAGAAAAGAGGGCTGGATGTGATGGAGATGAGCTGCTTGAGGAGTATGTGTGGGGTTACTCGTAGAAACAGATTGAGGAATGAAGAGATACGTAGGAGAGTGGGGCAGCAGGAACATTTGTCAGCCAGAGTGGACAGAAGGGTGCTGAGCTGGTATGGGCATGTTGAACGAATGGGAGATGAAAGGCTTACAAAGAGAATATGTGAGTCGGGTACAAGGGGAGATAGAAGGGCAGGAAGACCCCCATTGAGATGGAGAGACTGTGTAAGAAAGGCTTTGGATGATAGAGGAATGACTATAGATCAGGCAGGGGAAGTGGTGGTGGACAGGAGTGAATGGAGAATGCTTGTGAATAGTTGAGTGAACACGTGGTCATTTGGAGTAAGGGGTCGGGCGCAAGTTGGACTAGATAATAGTGCTTCAGGCGCCTGGCCCAGGGAGACGATTAATATGAAGGGTGTGCCTGGAAGTGTGGTGGGAGGGCTTGTGGCTTTGGCTCCGCGCATGTCTGCCTGCCGAGATCGGAACCTCTCCGGGTGGTCAGGGGCCGGGGGAGTGCTGGAGCGACCTTGGTAACCCTAGTCTCTGGGTCTTCTCCTGGGTGACCTGGATGTGTGAGAGTTTGTGTTTTTTTTATCTGTTTATGTTTTGTGTTTTCCCTGTTCTTGCTCTGTCTTGAGTCGTCTACCCCCAAAATGGGGATTGGGCATATAGATAGATAGTACACATTAATAAAAGTCTAAGTTTAATGACACTCCATATTATAGTTACATGTACACTCTGATGCCAGTCTCGAAGCCACTCAGACATTCATAGCCTTGTTAAGTCCATGATTATTTATATGAATCAGTCACTTGAACCAGTTGTCCATTGTATCCATGAAGTTTGGAATTTTATTAAGTTATTTCCATAGCAATTTTGATTAGTTCCTTTGAGTAGTCCAAGTTTTAGTTTGTTTATTTTTTAAGTTATAAATTATAATTTGGCAAAGCCAAATGTTACAAGGTTTGAGAAACATAAGTATACAAAGTCAATTTTATTAGACAGTAAGTTTTAAAGGTTTATAATAGTCGTTCATTATAATAATCATTCATAAAACAGTCACTTAAAAAATATACAGTAACCAAAGAAATTACAGTACAATCTTTTAGTAACTTCAGTTTCAGTTATTTTGAATGTCCAATGACTTTAGTCAATGCTTATATCATAAGTTGTATAGTAATCAATTTAAAGTATATCATTGTAAGCGATGCTTTAAAAATCTATAATTGTTGTGATATTACTAAAGTATTGAAAGTGATCAAATGTTATCTATTTAAAACGGCATAGACTTAGTTGTTAATAATCCCAAGTTAAATGATATTTTCACTTAACATGCAAAGAAACTATGTATTTTTATAAATGGCATATGCAGTAAAATAATTTATTTTTACCAATTACTTTGGCAGATTTTTTCAGTCAGTGATAGACAAACCAACATTTAAATATGCAAACCAGATATAAAGTTAAACCTACATAAATGCAGCCAAACCATAGCTTACATTACACAGTACACTCTTGAGTAAAAATAAGTACACCAATGGAATCCTGAACCCCTGAACCTTTAACCCTCTCATAAAATAATAAGTCATGCTGGCTAAGAGAAATTCTATGCACTTTAGGAATAATCAACAGCATAAATGCAAAAATAATTCCATTATCAAGGAGCTGATTATCACTTTCAGTAATTATAGTAAGGCCAAAATTCAAATATGATGCACTTTGGGAATATTGGCTAGCATTCAATTAAATTCAGCTTAGGAAGTACCAGACCAATCAAGGGTTAATATATTACTATTACCCCTCTCATTGCTCAACAGTCTTCCTAAGCTGCATATAATAGTCAGGTAACCAAAATTAACTTAGTGATTCATATTCCTCAATGAGTTAACTAAAAAGGCTAAAGTAAATAAACTGTATTACCACACCTATTTCGTAGTCAACTCTTCCAAAGTCATAGAAATCTCACATAGTGATTACCCATTATTAATCTTAGTGGCAAAGATATCTGGCTTAATTATAATAGAATAGTCTTTTATAATTTCCCCATATTCTTTACCATTAACATCATAACCAGTAATCAAGCATGGGATTTTCATAATTTGGAAGAGTCAGCCAGGGAATAAGATGGGAAAGTTTCAGCCCATTTCGTCTAGCCTTTTAGAGTTTCAAGAAGGTTGGCCTACAGAACCAGATTTGTAAGCAGTTTATTTTCTTTGCAATATCAATATAAATACCATCACAAAAATCAAGGGACATTAATATATATCAAAATGGACAAGTACATTTCCATAAATATTTAATCTCCGTTAGATTTCAGTGGGCATTTTCTATAAATAGAACTAGTTACAACACTGCATACAAATCTTATGCTGTACCTTAAATTACTTTTTCTCCAATAAGTTAAATAGATTCCATAGCATTTACTTATTTATGGCTAAAGAGTATCTCAACGGAATAAATTTTAGAATGTGCAAACTTTTAGTGATGTCAAGTAGACAGTCCTTGACAACATCTACTAAAGTATATGGAGTAAAATAATTTCTACTTCATATATTTTCAGTTTTGTATATATATTAAAGATTATTTTAAGTATCAATTTGTTTAAGTCCCCGATCAGGACACCCACCCTACCCCAGCTCTTGAGCAAGGAGTGTATGGTGGTGAAAACAATCATTTTGAAAGAATATCTAATTTTCCTCTTAAATATACCAGGACTTATATTTTCAGAGGAAATTACATTGCCTTCATATATCAATACTTAATTAGTCTTCAAACATACCAAATAATGCACATTCTAAAAAATCATTCCATTAAAGATTTCATTACTGTATTATGCAGTTGTAGACAAATATGCAGAACTTCTATATCCAGTATTAATAAAGACAACTTTGAGTAGACATAATAGAAAAATTACAAAATTTCTAGTAATTCTATTTTATTTTTATTTTTTTAGGAAAATTGGAATGGGGCCGGAGTATATAGATAGAATATTTCCTGCTGTCTCAAGTTGGCCAACCCCACCTATGGGGTATGTGCCGGAGTATATACAAATTCCCAAATTAATTACTTTAATTGCAAAGTATTTTGACAAACACTAAGATTTAATTAAATTTTAATTTTGGCTCTGTCTCAAGTCTGCCAACCCCAGCTATGGGGCATGTGCCTGAGTATATACATAAATACCCCATTACTTTAAATTTTCAAGTCTTTGGACAAATGCTCAAATATTCCAAAAATTATATTTATTTAAAAGTTAAACTCCCTGTGCGGGCTCAGTCTCAAGTCGGCAAACCCAAACTATGGAGTATATACCAGAGTATAGATTTAATTACTTTAATTTCCAAGTCTATTTTGCAAGCAATATTTCATTCAATCATATTTTGTTATGCATTTCTTTCTATTGAAGTCTCAAGTTGTCAATATTAAAACTCAATCAGAATAATTATGAATCCTCTACAACTGCATCTCAAAAAGTAAACTTTAATCATCTATACAAACAGAACTTGCACCTTAAACTTTCAGTATACAATTACTTACTTTATTCTGGCTAATAGATCATTTATTCAGCTTCGGTAGGGCCTGTGAGAGTCAGAAGGTTGATCTAGTAATTGCCCTTTACACTCTCCAAGGTCCCTCTTAAACTGCTCAAATTTGTCAAAAAGTCAGAATATGGAAAAATGTATTGCATTCCAAAAGGATTAATACACCATGGGTTAGGGACATTTTTAGCTCCATGTTAAACAGACAAATAAATACATAAATCATAAATATAACAAATAAGCCCTTTACAAATTTAGTAATAAATTTATAAAACTATGTATGTACTAAACCTATACCAATCCTACTAATCATTCAATAAAACTATGAACTAACTAAAAGCCTATTAATTATACCTAATTTAGTAGTAATTCTATAATACTATGAACTAAAAGCCTGTTGATTATACCTATAACTAAATCTAGATCTCAAGTGACTGCGTCTTTTCTGTGGATCGACCTCCCTACTGCCAACCTAAAAGTTGGCAGATTGGGAGCCAAAGCGTCACATTTTTCCTTTGCCCCTCGACTTTCTCTTCATAATTGCGGAGGGGCACAGGGCCCTGGGTGGGGCTTTGGTTTCCTGGGCATTTCCTCACCCTCCCCAGCTCCCCGCCATGGAGTGGCTTCGGTCACCCAGGCTTTATTGTGGTCGGCAGGGAGAGTTCTGTGGGGGCGCTCGGTTATGGCCTTGCTCGGGGCCTTGGGGCTGTTCGGTCAGGCAGCTTGGGGAACAGCAACAACAACTAAATTCTAACTTTCGTACTGTACTATAGACCAAGGCATCACTATCTCCATCAGTCTTCCCTAGTACCATAAAAGATAATCCTTATTACCATATATAGGTACAGTACTGTATTATTAACTACTCTTCTCAGAAGCTATAACAAAGTTTGAGCAATAAGCAAAAATAACACAAATGTATCCTTCCGATTACAAGTATTTTAAGGATATATACCGTAACATTTATAACTATTTTTCAATCCTCATTCCTATATACAGCTATATATCCCATATTATATATATATATATATATATATATATATATATATATATATATATATATATATATATATATATATTCCCAATTAGAGTTTACGGAAATCTACAATAATCTAGCCACAAATTTACTTTCAGATAACTGGTACTGTACTAGAGTAATAAAGCTAATATGTCTAGCATTTGGGAAGAGTCAGCCAGGGTATCTTATTTTATAGGCAAATTCCTCAGAGCATCAAAGTAACATTTTCAGCCCCAATTATAGATTAAACTATTCTTAGACTTCACTAGACTTAATATAAATGACCAACAGTTACTTTCTTCAGGCTAACATTTGTTAAAGAATCTTAGCCTTCCAGCCTATTAAACTACTTTTCAAAATGTATACAGACCATTAATCCACTTTACTCAGCTTAGGAAGGATCTAAAGTTATAAATTGACAATTAAAGTTTGCTTCCATTCCCGTAGTATTTTGTAATTATTTCAGGTAATTTACTCATTACACTATTAGGTAAATCTTTTACTTATACATTTAATTTATAATTTACAAGTTCTATACCAACACTTCACTTAGGGATACTGCATTTGCAACTATAATATATAGTACTGTATATTCTTGAAGAGAGTACCGGATCAAATCAACAAATTTACTGCAAACTTATTCCAGTTATTTGCCAGTCTCACAAACTAGAATGGGGTTTCACTTTTGCCACAATTATTTTCTCTTGCTTTATACTATATCATTTCAAACTTTATTGCTAATTGCTATTTTGACAAGTACTTAGACTTTATATAGTCATTTGTATTTTGCTTGCTTTTGCAAGTTTTACATTCAAATTTCTAACTAAGCTGCCAGACTAATTAAAAAAACATTAAAGATTACAGTTTAACTGACTACAGTATATAGAACCAATCATTAGCAGATCTTTTACCAAACTTATTCCTAGCATATTTTACTATTTATAACTAGTCACTACTACAACTAGGTACTTCAATTTTCAGCCTAACCTATCCATTGAACAATACAGCATATCAAAATGTATAAAGGGCTTATATGGTATAGATGCTATTAACATTTCATATTTTTCTTTATTTACCACTGGAGCAAAAAATGTAAAAAACTTACAATAGTGCATTAAAATCAGTGGAGGTAAAATAAATTGAGTTAAAGCTTGGATACTGCAGATAAATTCCTTTCCTTAATTTAGGGAGTAACGAAAGCAACTCTAATCAGTAACCAAAGCTCTTCCATTCACTTTTACCTTGCCAAGTTCGGTTTGTATAAATTTACTCCGTTAGCAATGTTTTACAGAACCCTTACAAACTTAAAATATTTCCAAAACACCGAGATGGAAATTCTTTAGTTTATAAACACCTTCAGGATTAGGAAGAGTTTAGTTTATTCGATGCTTTTATTCAGCTTAGGAAGGATCTATGGATTCATATTTTTTCACCAACCAACTTTACTTCTAAACTCAATGAAAAGAAATAAGTGTGGCACTCCAAGGACTCGAACCAAGGATACTACTAAACTTAATTGAATGAAAACTAATACTGTACATGTTACATGTTAATTATGTTCCAAGGACTCTAACCAAGCCAAGGATACACAGAAATTCTGCGCATTTATGCATTACGCTATGAAGACTTTAAAAATTATGCACAAGCCTGTGATATATTGGGCAGATTTGAGTTGCTCAAGACTCAAAGACCTTCCTAAACTGCAGAAATTATTTAACGATCGAATAAACTTTATGCGCATCTTAATCCCAAGGGTGAAAGACTCTCCAAACATTGCTTCCGAAGGAATATAAATGATACCAGTGGAACAATCAATACCTAAGCCTACATAAACAAACTCTCGCTCTCCGTTCATCCATATATCCCGGGCACCACAGGGGCAGGACCTGACGTTCGGAATCACTACTTGTTGACAACCTTGTTGTGTGCTAGCAGGAGACCGGTTCATGACCTTACTAGTTTTCAGGCTGCAGTCGTGGGCCCGGAATATACTCAAAAAACAAATAAAATAAAAGTTCTACAGCTAAAAAAAAAAAAATTTAAACTCACCCTTCCTAGCATAATCCCTCCCCCCCCCCCCCCCCCAAGAATATACTAAAAAAACAATTAAAATAAAAGTAATAAATCTAATAAGTAACACCCAATTTAAATAAAAGTAATAAATCTAATAAGTAACACCCCATTCTTATCAATTACAAATTCACATTTACTTTAATAAACTGATTAAAGCATATGGTCCTCCCGGGATTCGAACCCGGGACACCAAACCCAGAACATAAGCCTTTACACCGCTAACTTTACTTTTCAATGAAATCAACAAATACAAGTGGCACTCCAAGGACTCTAACCTAGGATACTCTCACAAAATTTTACTTTAATTTTTAAGTTAATTTCCCCCCCCCCCCATATCCCCCGCCCCGAGAGATATGCTCCGCGGTTCCAATATCAATTTGTGAACTAACTTACTGCATTCAATCCCTATTTCAGGGTAGCAGTACTGTACAAGGGGCAGATCCCTTCTGGCACTCCTCCATTCACATTCTGGATTAGTAGATAGGTTACGGGATTTAATATTTGGCAAGATTATCTAAGAACTTTAATTTTACCTTCATCACAGCTACCCTTACAGTTTTATTAAGCTTAGGAAAGATCAGTACGAATCAAATACTCTTTGATGCCATAGACCCTTCATAAACTGAATAAAATTGAAGGAAAACTACAATAAAGCAGGAACTAAAGTCTGGATTTAAATTTCGTGAACACTTTTCTATAAATCTGTGATAACCGTTTACCGAAATCCCTGATCAGGGCACCCACCCTAGCCCAGCTATTCAGCAGAGAGTGTATGGTGGTAAAAACTACATCAAGTTAAATACTAATCAAACTGCTAAAAAGATGGTGGTGTAATGGTTAAGGTGGCAAAAATGTGTGTGTGATAACCCGGGTTCGAATCCCGGTGGATCATCTATACTTTAATTAATTTCATTGGGGGTGTGGTGGCGAGATTAATAAAAATAATATGACATTTGCCCATTTTGTTCGGCAATTTTAAGATTATTCATACAATTTAGGAGAAACCGGCCTCTGGCCGAGCCATTTTTCTACCGAAAAATGCACAAATTTATTTTGAAATGGTGTCTGAGGTAAAAGCAAAATTATAAATTCATATTTTTTCATCAACCAACTTTACTTCTAAACTCAATGAAATCAGCAAATACATGAGTCACTCCAAGGATTCGAACCTTGGATACTCACAAAAATTCTGCGCAGTTATGCATTACGCTATCAAATCATGCCAAAATATTACAATCCTTCGTAACCGTACCTATTCCATCACTATCACACACCGTTAATAAAGTATCCTATGTTCCGAACTGGTTATAATTTTTTAAAGTTTACCATGTAAGCATATCATTTGGCTACATTCATGTTTATAGAGGATATATCACGTTAGGCTGGATTTGGAGATTGTAATGAAAATGGGGAGGGAGGGGGAGGATTCAGGGCACCATGGGACAGACCTTTATAGTCCGGTACAGTACTAGAAGCGGATACTTTTTCCAACTTATACTGGTGATCAAGTTGCAGTCATGGGCACAGATTATAATATAAATAGGGACATTTTTCTATCATAAAATGTAAAAGGGGTTCTTTGTTTCAAGCTTTATTGAAGTCTACAGAGCAAACTAAGCAAACTTAAGATTTTTGGGGATTTAATTAAGCAAAAGGGATTAAATTTTACTTTTTAAACCGCTTCAGTATACCCACACAAAAATGTCTACCATCAGTTTAAGCATTTGAAGGGCTAAAAGTATTTCAACTTTTGAGTAACAGGTCTTTCTTAAACTGATTATTGATTACACTTAGTTACACTTAGTTGTATTCCGTCCGTTAGTGACACAGTTGAGCTGGGGCTCCACTGCGGTTGAGCTGGGGCTCCACTGCTTACACTGATTACAAAAAAGTTTAAAGACAGTTTTGTCCACACAGATTGTGGTTACAGTTTCTAGTCTTAAATGGCAGCCCCATCAAGGGCTACCTCGGTTATCAAGTAATTTTTGAGATCGGGCCAAAGTACCTGATCAAGTCATTCTAGGTAAACGGTAAAGGTGCGGTCATACTGAAGTTACAAAAATAGGTTCTTTGCTGTATGGAGTTTCATTGCAGGTATGCTTAAATTCTTTGACAAGGACATTTTATTTTAAATTTTAAATCAGATTAATTTACACTTTATAAATAAATTAACTTTGAACTTAAACTTGCTAATGCAATAGCAAAGTATTAAAATTATGTATATTTTATCAAACTTCAATGCAATATTAAATTATTTAAATGGTGTATGCCTCTATTTCGGCAGAACTTATTACCGTACTTTAAAACTATTTGCTAATGTAATAGCAAAGCATGTATTTATATTTAAAACCAACATATTAACTTTAGCAAATTTCAAAACTACTTTATTCCATTAGTATTATTTTCTTTATGGTGGTGGGAAAGGGATACTATATACAGTACAAAGATAATTTTCAGTTTTAAAAGGGAGGGGTGAGGGTAATTTTTAACCAGCATATGCAAGACAGACTCCAACAGTTCGAAGGAAAGAAATTTATCGCAAAAGACTATCATTTATATAAAAACAAAAAATCCAGCATAACATTGACATATCCTATCTAATTTTCCAACCTTATTTACAGAAGTGGTGTGTAGTGGTGAGGCGAAGATATTGAGATGTTGATTCCTTGTCGAATTGGAGATTTCTTGTTACTTGAAGGATTTATAGAAGTTCTGTTGATATGAAGATCTTTCTCGTTATTTAAGCGAAGTCTAGCTCTGTAGAAGAAGAAAAAATAGGTTAGTTATACAGAAGTCATGCCATTTTCTATCCTAGCCTTTTATACACTACATTCTTTGAAAAACTGACTTTTTCTATACTTGATGGAATAATCGCAATGTATTAGGTCTCTGCATTATCTAATTACTGTACTGGTAATATAAAGCAAGTCTTTAATGGGTAGACGTCATTTGCAAGCTGAATAAAATAGTCTAATAGTTGCCAGCATATAATTTAATTAACCCCTTCTGTACCGGCAAAGTCTAATATTTTTTTCTAGCTATATTTAGACCATTGTGCAGTAAATATATTAGTTATACAGATCTCTTGCCATTTTCTATCCTAGCCTAGCCTTTTAACCCTTCCAGCCCGGGTGTCCTTTTAAAATGACACTGCGAAAGAAGGGCCGGAGCCCGGGTGTCCTTTCAACAGATGGCAAGCTTTCAAGCCTATTCAGCTTGGTCTGAACGCCGTGCGTCCGACGCATGTAAACAAAGCCGATCGTTGCGTCACCGCACCTCCGAAAACAAGGAGGAGACGTCGGATCAATGTTATTGTTGTGACTGAATTAAAATGTAAAACTTGCAAACTAAACAAACCAAAATTGGGACAAGGACAATATAAAGTCAAATTAAATTATCAAAATCGCTATGTGGAAACAACGCTTACTAAAATGAAAATTATTAAATAAAAGAACACAATCCACCACATAGGGTGTACATCACTACATGAGCAAGTTAATCAGTTTCTGACTGAAGACTAAATTAGTGTCTGAAAAGCTCAGATATTGTCAACATCGCAGCAAAATTTGCTCCACTGAAATAGTCATCACAACTGAGCCAGTTGACTTGCAGAGCTCTACTCAACGCCAGTCTACATACTGAAAACCGCACTACGTTTATAGATGCATGGGAAATTTCTATCAGTTAAAATAAACAAAAATACGGTAGCCTAGGCCTAGAAGTTTTTCGGCCAGATCGCCCGGATACGACCCCAGTCCTTTGGAAAGGCAGCCCGGGTCACGAGGGTTAAACTGTTGGTGGTGTAATGGTTTAGATGCTAATGTTCTGGGTGTGGTGTCCCGAGTTCAAATCCCGGGAGGACCATAGGCTTTTATTTGAGTTTGTAATTTACGATTAATGTTAAAAACAGAGTGTTACTTATACGCTACATCATTTAGAAAAACTATAGTGTTGGTTATAATTAGGCCAATATTCTTTACCACTAACTTATAGAACTCAAACAGTGTCAAACTAAAGGTGAATTCGTAGTTTTCAGACTTATTGTAAATGTATAGCTAAAATTATAGTTTATACTTAACCCATTCTGTACCAGCGAAGTTCTAAATTTAATTCTAGCTATACAGTATTTACAACAAAATAAAAATAAAATAAAAGTGGAGATTGAGCCGGATTATATACATATATAGATATAGATATAGATATTTACAAAAACAAATTGAAGGTTGGGAGAGTTTTGGTAGCTAGGGGGGTTAAAAGAGATCAGTCTTCCTTTTTAAATGGTTAGAAGTCTTTCATAAGCTGAATAAAATCGTGTAATAGTTGTCAGCACATAATGAAAAGGATATCACTAGTACATAATGGGTTAAAATAACAAATACTAACTGAAGATTAGTCTTCTAGAATTCTTTCTCAGCGTCAGTCACCGGATTCCTTGGGCCCTTTATTCTTATTTCTGCCGCCTTGGATGCGAGGCGAGGGGAAGGTGGATTCAAATCAGTCTACACCATGCCCAACAAGTCTCCCATCTATCCATCAACACAAGGCCCACATCTGTCCATCTCCAACAAGTTCTTCGTCCAATACCACCAGGCCAACAAGTCTCCCTCGGCAGTCCACATCATACCTGATAGATCAAAAGATTTACAATTTAGAGGGATATTTGAAAAAATATAAATAAAATATACGGGGAATATGCCCAAGTATAGATACTTATTTAGATAAAGTTGATCCTAATCAGTGAGAATTACTATTCTTGTTAATTCAAGGCAGTTGGAAGGATACAAAAGTTTTAATGTCAAAGCAAAGTACCGGTTCTGGATTATTGCAGCATTTTAGCTACAGTATATGTAGACAATTTTGATAAGCTTAGGAAGGATATATGGTAGCCAAGAGATCTTTCCCTTTAATGGGTAGAAGTCTTTTGTAAGCTGAATAAAATTATCCAAAAGTTGCCAGCATATAATTAACCCTCTCAGACATAAGACGCGATTTTCAGCCGATTAGAGATACTTTAAAGCCTTTGTTACCATCAGGGGTATTTAGAAACCTTTTAGTTTAGTTACTTCAACCTCTGCAGTTGTCTTTGAGTTAGCTGTGGGCAGAAAACTAATTTTGGAGAGGTAATTATAATAGTGAGAGAACTCCATTTCTTATTGCTAATCTAGCAACCTCTGCGTCATACGAGTCTGAACGGGTTAAAAGAAAGTCACCGGTACTGAATGGGTTGTTGTTGTTGTTCCCTAAGCTGCCTGGCCGAACAGCCCCGAGTCCCTGAGAAAGGCCATGGCCACGATCGGGCTTTCCCACAGAGCTCTCATTGAGTATAGATTGTGTTGTTGGCGTAAGTGGTTGTGTGAAATGCAGTCTTCTATGATGTGTTTAATGGTATGGGGTGCTGTGTTACATCCCGGGCAGGCGTCGACAACGGAGTCATACAGTCTCTTCTGATAGCTCAGGAGAGCTGGATGGTGTCCGCATCTCAGCCTGGCCAGGTGGACTCTGTCCTCGCGAGGAAGGGAGGATTCGGAAGGATGGATTTCGGGAGGTCGTGCATGCAGCTGCGTGTTGTCTGTGAGTGAGTGGATGGATCGGTGAGAGATATGAGTATGGATGTGCTTCTGGAAGTTGGTTCGGGGTGGGCAGGGAGGGAGAGAGGACAATAATTGTGTGTGATACCGTGGGCTGGGTGTTGTTTTGATATTTCTTGGTGTCTGAGTGTGTTGCCATGTAATTTAGTGGGTGGTCTTGGTTCGTGGAGGCTGCTGCCAGGAATTGAGTGCCTCTCATGTCCAGATGGTCTTTGACTTTGAGGATTTTGGTTTCTTGATGTATGTGATCTGTGGGTGCAGTAGCTGTGCAGCCTGTAATGATCTTCAGGGCTTTGTTTTGAATAGTCTGTAAGGTCTTATGATGTGTTTCAGCTAGGTTAGAAGCCCAGGCTGGGCTTGCGTATTCCATCACTGATCTTATGTATTGTTTATATACTGTGGTGGTAGTTTCTTTGTTTTGTCCAAATTTTGTGTGAGCAAGTGACCTGAGGGCATTAAGTCTGGGTGTCAGTTTCTTTTTAATGTTTGTGGTGTGCTGTTTGAATGTCATACGAGTATCATATACACCACAGTAGGGTAAAACAAAACATAAACCTTATTTGTATGTAACATGTGTGATGCACATTAATAAAAGGGGATGTGTCGGATGGTTGAAAGCCACAGTTGCTCGCGCGTTTGGGGCTAGTATCATATGTTACTCCTAGGATTTTGGGTGTGTGTGTATGTGTTAGGGGTGTGTTGTTTATGGTGAGTTGAGGGATGTATTCGTGTTCTCCTGTCCAACTTGTGAGCAGGGTTGCGGTGGATTTGGCTGGGGCTAGATTAAGTCTGTTTGTAGTGCACCAGCCATGTAGTGTGTTGAGATAGGGTTGAAGGAGATCTGTTGCTCTTTTTGGGTCATGGTGTGTGCATGTGAGTGTTATGTCATCTGCATAGGAGGCTAAGTTTATTTGGGGCGTATTGGGTGTAGTTATATCGTGCATGTACAGATTGAAGAGTGCGGGCGATAGGACGGATCCTTGTGGGACTCCGTTTGGAAAGTTTCTGATTTTAGATTACTGACCGGCAAAATATACGTGTGCACATCTGCCTGCTAGGAAGTTGGCCAGCCACCTTTTTGTGTTGTTGTGCATGTTTGTGTTGTAGATTTTGTTTGTTAGGTTGTGGCGGGGGATGGCATCGAAGGCTTTACTAATGTCGAGTGTGGCTAATAGTGATCTGTGTGGTGGTCTAGCTGAGTTGATGCCGTCGAAAGCTCTTTGTGTAAGGTCTGTGAGAAGTGTTTGTGGAGTGCAGTGGCCTAAAGCCATGTTGTGTTGGAGCTAGGGGTAGGTCAGGTGTAATTAGTTGTAATACTAGGCATTCCATGACTTTGGAGGGGGAGCAAAGGAGTGTGATGGGGCGGTGCGAGGAGGGTAGCGTGGGGTCTTTGTTGGGTTTGGGGAATGTGATGAGGATACCATGCTTCCAAATGTCTGGTATTGTGTTGTGTGAATAGCTGTAGTTTGATATGTTAGGGAGTGCTTGTATGCCTTGTGGTCCCAGGTGTCTGAGGTGTATGTTGCTTATGTTGTCTAGGCCACAGGCGGGTGAGTGCTTGAGATTGTTGATGATATGCTTTGTCTGGTGATTTGTGAAGGGTGTATAGTCAGGGTCTGTGGGGAATTGTCTCTTACGTCGGATGACACGTCGGTCGTCTTTGTGAGGTTTTAGGTGGCTGACATGTGAAAAGTGATTGATGAGAGTGTTTGCTTGTTGTTTACATGAAGGAGTAGAGTCTGTTGTTGTGATTGCAGCATGTGATTGTGTTGTGTTGCTGTTGGAAAGTGTGATGCTGTTTAGTGTTTTGTGATAAAGTGTTTGTAGAAAGTTATTCCAATTTAGTTTTTGTTGTTCTTGTATTTTGTTGTTAGTTTGGGTGTTGAGTGCTTGAATTTGTTGTGTGATGTCTTGTGTGTGGGGTGCTGGGGAGTGTTTCAGTATGTCGCGTTGTCTGATGAGGTTTTGAATTTCTGGTGTGAAGTTGGGGTTGTGTCTTTTTCTGTTACCTCTTGGAATGTGTTTCTTGTCAGCGTTTTGGATAGTTTTATTGAGTATGTGTACAGCATTGCTGATGTTAGTGATGGGTGTACTGTTTAGAGTTGTGAAGTGTTGTTCTGTCTCATTTGTGAATGCTTCCCAGTTAGCACTTTTATAATTGGTGTATGTGTGTTTGTGGCTAGCTGGGGTGAGTCTGGTTTTGGTGGTGATAATGATCGGGAGGTGGTCAGAGCCTAAGGTTCTGACCACCCTCCAGGATGTTGTGGGGGCGAGTTCTGGGGAGCAAAAGGTGATGTCTGGAGATGATGGGTTATAGAGGGATTGGTGAGGAATATGGGTATGTTGATGGATGTCGTTAAGGATGACGAGGTTATTGGTTTGGTTTTGTAGTACCAGCCCTCTGTCTGTGTCGGGGTTGTCGACAAACCAGACCGACGTCTTGGCGTTGAAGTCACCACCCAGGATGATGTGTTGTAAGTGTGGTCTGTATTCATTTGGTACTGTAGGGGATGTTTGGGGAGGGATGTATGTGTTTATGATGGTTATGTTGGAGTTGTTGCCAGTGCATATTTTAATTGACTGTATTTCTGTTGTGTTATCATTTGGGGGGAAGAGGGATTTGGTTTGTACACTAGTTACTATGTATGATATTTCTTTGTGTACCAGGGTGATGAGTCCACCGCCCCCGCCGACAGCCCGGTCTTGTCTGATGGTGGTGAAATTATGAAATGTGGGTGTTTTTTGTGTTGTGCGGAGTTTTGTTTCTTGTAAGATGGCAATGTGTATGTTGTGTTGTTTGATGAAGTGTGAGAGTTCGTGTTTCTTTGTGTTGATGCCATCTATGTTCAGTTGAAGACTGTTAATGTTATGTGCACGATGTATGTTGGGTGCTGCTGCATGAGGATGGGGTGGGGGTGGGGGTGGGGGGGGGTTGGGATGGGTGAGGTGGGGGGGGGGATTGGGGAGCAGGAGATGGGGGTTGGAATGGATTAGGATGGGGTGTGGTGTGTTGAGTTGAGGCTGTGGATGGTATGGGAAGGTTAGGTGGGTTAGGGAGGAGAGGTGGACGGGTTTTAGGGGGGGAGTGGATGATATGGGAAGGTTAGGTGGGTTTGGGGGGGGGGGGGGGAAGGTGGACGGGTTTTAGGTGAGGGATTTGACTGGGAGAGGGAGGGGCATGAGGAACAGGTCCAGGTGTTTGTGTAGTGTTTCTTGGAAGCAAGTGTTGTGCAGGTGAAGTGGGTCCAGTTCCCGCATGAATTGCAGAGAACTGAACCCTTAGTATGGAGACTCGAAGTGATGGGTTTTGAGCAAGTTGGACATATGTATGTGTACGTGGGTCCTGGGTTGCTCTCAAGGTCTCCAGCTAGAAGAAGTCTTCGAGAAATGACAGCCGAGTCATTTCTCGGTGTAGGAAAAACTGTGATGTGTGTGTGTGGTGTGAGAGGTGTGTTAATTCCCGGCGCGACCGAAGCCGCTCCAAGGACCCGTGCCCCCAGGGAGGGGGCAGGGGATGGTTGTGACGGTTTGGCTCCCGAAACTGCTCCCCGCGGCCGGCATCCGGTTTTCCTCCACTGGTCGTTGATTTTGTCTTCGGCCGTGGAGGGTCGGCAGCCATCCGCGGTTGACAGCCTCGGGAGGTGGCCCCACGGCGTAGACGCCGCCACATCAGGACCTAATGGGTTACAATATATAGCCACGCAATACTAACCTATTATTAGTCTTCTAGAAGTCTTCATGGCCACCACAGGGCCCCTTATCATTACTGTATCTCCGTCTGTCCATACCATGCCCAACAAGTCTTCCGTCCATCTGTCCAACACATCCTTCGTCCATACCATGCCCAACATCCATCAGGGCCAACACATCCATCTGGCCACACCAGGCCAAACATAGTCTTTCGTCCAATACCATGCCCAAAACGTCTACCATCCATCCAACACCATGCCACTTCCGTCCATAACCACCAGGCCCAAGTCCGTCGACAAGTCTCCCTCGGCAGTCCATATCACACCTGATAGAACAGAAGATTAACAACAATTTAGAGATATTTTAAGTATAGGCTTTGATTCCTTAATAAAGTTTATCTTAGTCTGTGATAATTACCATACTTTTCTTTAATTTTCTATTGCTAAAGCGTTATTGCCACATAGCGATTTTGATGAGTCTCTTTCCTTTATATAGTCTTGTCCTTGTTTTAGTTAGTTTATTTTGAAAGTTTTACACTAAAATTCAAAGGAAAGTACCGGTACTGTATTATTGCAGTACTAGCTCTATTTAGAACATTTTGTGAAGCTTAGGAAGGATATACAGTAGCTAGGAGGATTAATATAACTCTTTTAATGGGTAGAAGTCTTTTGTAAGCTGAATAAAATAGTATAAAAGTTGCCATCATATATTTGAGGAAATCACTGGTACAGAATGACTTACAATATCAAATTACAATATACCCACCTATTATTAGTCTTCAAGAATCCTTGGGTCCCTTATCCTCATCTCGGTCCCCTTGGTTGCGAGGCGAGGGTGGAGAGTTTTTTCAAGTCAGTCTATCACCATGCCCGACACTTCCTCAGATTGTCCAACACTTCATCCGTCCAATACCACCATGCCCGCAACACCAGGCACAAGAAGTCGTCAGTCCATACCAGGCCCAATATGTCAAACCTCCAGCTTTCCAACACCAAGCCAAATACTTAGTCCATCAAACTCCACCAGGCCCACATCTGTCAGAGACAACGAGGCGGAGCACATCCGTCCAAAACACCACCAGGCCCACATCTGTCAAGAAGTCCCTCTCGGCAGTCCACACCACACCCGATGAAACAGAAGATTTACACAAATTTAGGGAGATATTGAAAGTAGGCTTTAATTTCTCAATAAAGTTAATCTTAGTCAGTGATAATTACTGTACAGTAGTCTTTATTTCTAGGCAATCGGTAGGTTCCGCAATTTTTTTATATCTAAGCAAAGTACCGGATTATTGCACTACTAGCTATATTTAGACAATTTTGTGAAGCCGAGGAAGGATATATGGTAGCAAAGAGGATTAATAGAGTTTTTAAAGGCTAGAATATTTGCCACCATAAAATGAACACCAAATAACCATTACTAAAAGTTAAAATATCAAGCTACGCAATACTAACCGAATAATAGTCTTCTAGAATAGTTCTTCCGGGCTCTCCACAGGATTCCTTAGGCCCCTTATCCGGATCTCCGCTCCTTAATTTAAGGTGTGAAGGGAGAGGGGTAGGTCCATTAAAGTCTACACCATGCCCATGTCCGTCCATCTCGCCACCATGCCCAGCAAGTCCTCCGTCCAACACCAAGCCCACCGTCCATTCACCACTTGGCCCAGCATATCTGTCCAATATTATCAGGCCCACATCCGCCAAAAAGTCTCCATCCGGCCCACATCCGCCAAAAAGTCTCCCTCGGCAGTCCACACCACATGGAGCAAAAATTTTACAACAATTAGAAATATTGAAAGTACTGTACAGTATAGGCTTTTATTCCTAGATAAATTTCATTCTAGTTAGTGATAAGTCTTTATTTCAAGGCAATCGGTAGGAAATGCAAACGTTAATGTCAAAGCAAAGTACCGGTACTGGATTATTACAGTACTGTACTAGATATATTTGGAAAATGTTGTCAAGCTTAGGAAGGATAGATCGTAGCTAGCAGGATTAGTAGAAGGTCTTTTTTTAATGGGTAGATGTCCTTTGCAAGCTGAATAAAATAGTAAAATACTTTCCTCCATAAAATAAAAACCAAATCACCAGTACCGGTACAGAATTTATTATAATTTACGAAATACGAACCAATATTAATATTCTAGAAGTTGTCCTCAGGGTTCCCCACAGGATTCCTCTAGTCCCTTATCCTTATTTCTGCCCTAGAGTGCGAGGGGAGGTGGTCGATTCACTTCCGTCCACACCACGCCCAATGCTTCCTCCATCCATCCAACACCAAGGCCACATCCATCCATCTCAAAGGCCACCGTCCATCCTACATCCGTCAAAAAAGTCCCCAAGCCCACATCTGTCCATTACCAAGCCCACCGTCCATCACCATGCCCAACACTTCCACCATCCATCTGGCCAACAAGTCACAAGGCCCAGCACATCCGTCCAACAATCCTCCAGGCCCACACCAGTCCAAGTCTCCCTCAGCAGTCCACACCACACTAGAGGGAGCAGGTTTAGTAAACATTGGGAGATATTCAAAGTAAAGTATACACAAAATATACAAATTAGTTACTTTTTATGTTTTGGGAGCCTACGGAACAAAACAAAATTCTGAAGTACAAGTACAGTATATACACAATTAAATAGAGTACAAAGTTAATTAGGCTACTCTACCAGTAATTTAACTTTTAACTTTCTACATTAGAACTTCTGTTTAGTGAGCTTTAATTTTAATTTAAAAATAGAAACTAAATTTACTCTAAATTCCCACATACAGTACTCACCAGTCCCGAACCATGATCTCGGGGTGAAGGTATGGAGGGATAACCCTTTATAACGGCACCCCTTAAAAACTTCCGTTCCTAATTTCTGAAGGGTGTAGAGAGGGGAGGAGTTTGAGAGAGAGAGAAAGCGGTTGGAGTAGCTTTATATTCTTGATTGAAGGGCTGTTAGAGTTTGACTAATAAACCCTACCACAGTCCACCACTGAGAGTCTCAGGCAGCCAAGCGGACCCAAACAGCACAGGTAGGGAATCACAGGTGCCGAAGTAACCCAACGCCACAGGAAGATCTTTGTGCAATTTATACCAGTCATGGAGGCCAGAGTCCACGTCACAGCCACCGCGAACAGGGAGGGTGAATTAAAGATTCCAAAAGAGACTAGGATGCAGTCCGATTCCAAACAAGATGAAGCTGCGAGAGAGAAGTCAGATTCCAAACGAGGAGGCTGCAGGGAGTGTAAAGTCAGATTCCAAACAAGGAGGTGGCTGTAGCGATGAAGGGTCCGATGGCAATAGAAGAGAGGGCAGTTAAGGTAGTGCTTAACCATCTCTTACACCGTCCAGCATTACGGGCAGGAGGAATATGGCAGTGCGTCCAAGTAGGTAAATTTGGTTTGAAGATTATGAAAAGGAATAAAGCAAAATTAAATTTTAGGAAGGAGCGTTGCGCACAGATATTACAATCCCCATTTCTAAGGGAAACTTTAATTTTCCAATTTATTTACTTAATTACCAGCACTACGAAAGTAAAGAATTAAGAGTAAAGGGGCAAATGAAAAGGATTCTTTTAACTAAAAACAACTAAAATAATACTGGTCAAAATTAGATTACAGTACAATGAATTCCCCATATTGTAGTTACTTTGCGGTGAATATTAAAGTTATGCAAATTAGATAGTTTTACCAATTTGTTAACTCTTTCAGCACAAGGATGACTTTTTAAATTAGACTATGGCTAAAATAGACCTATGCAATATGCAGTTTAAGAAGGACCTGTGTTACAGGAATTATGGATAGAAATTTACCCCTTTGAGTTCAAAAGGTAGATAAGCTAAAAATAGTCTAATGATAACTAGAATAAGTCATTGTGCTGAAGGGGTTAAGAAAATTCAGTTAAATGCTTATAAATTACCTATGGCTCTGGCTGTCGGCAGCATCGGCGAATGCTGCGTCCCGAGGAAGTGTTACTAGTGCTTGATAAACCAGACTATCCGAGGGAACAGCTCTTCCTCCCGGGACACATGGCTGATTAGGCACAGTATTAACCATGGCTCTTCAAGACTTCCGTTGGCACATCCATCAGGTTTCTTGCATTATGGTATTCAGTCTAGACTACCCCCTCAGATGGATTATGGAAATAGACTTAAAAAAAACAAAGTCATAAAACTCTTTATTTTCCCCATATTAAGCTTGATAAAATAAAATCAGTATACAAAGGCTGCATAGTATCCAATACAGGCATCTTTAATAAAAGTTTAAAGGAAAAAAAAGTTCTGAGAAGTTTTAGCAGATTCATCTACATTTAGTCTGAAAACTAAATGCTCAAAAAGGGGAGCCTATTTGTAAACCGTAGTTTGAAAGTTTGAAAGACAAATTTAGCAGATACACTACTAATAAAGTACAGTATGCTAACTTTCCAAACTAATTTGATAAAGTTTACTGAAAATTAAGTTTGTCAGTTACTGTGTATTAGACATACAGTACCTAGAAACTGAGCTCAAATAATAAAACTAACTTACCGCCTTCGTATTCTGTAAAGAACTTACCGCATTCGACAATCTGCAAAGGTGAAGTTACCGAATTTCACTACAGTATCTGCAAAGAACTTCCCACCGCCGAGAATCCAAAATGAAGAACTTCCTGGACTATGACAATCAGCAAAACAATTTCCCACCTCAATCTTCAAAGAAGAACTTCCTGCCTCGCTATCTGCAGAGAACGTACCACCTCGCAATCTGCAAAGAACAACTTACCGCCTCGGGATTCGGAAATTAAGAACTTCCCGCGTCTCCATCTGTGAAGAACTTACTGCCTCAATCTGTAAAAAAGAACTTATCACCTCACAATCAGCAAAGAACTTACCGCCTCGGGGTCCAGCAAAGAACTTACCGCCAAACAATCTGTAAATAAGAACTTATCGCCATACAGTCAGTAAAAGAACTTACCGCCACGGGATTCAAAGAACTTACCACCTCAGTCTGTAAAAAAAAAAAAACCCTACCACACAATCTAAAAGAACTTACCACCACGGGATTCTGTAAAGGAAAACTTACCACCACGGGATTCTGTAAAGGAGAACTTACCACCACGGGATTCTGTAAAGGAGAACTTACCACCACGGGATTCTGTAAAGGAGAACTTACCACCACGGGATTCTGTAAAGGAGAACTTACCACCACGGGATTCTGTAAAGGAGAACTTACCACCACGGGATTCTGTAAAGGAGAACTTACCAACACGGGATTCTGTAAAGGAGAACTTACCACCACGGGATTCTGTAAAGGAGAACTTACCACCACGGGATTCTGTAAAGGAGAACTTACCACCACGGGATTCTGTAAAGGAGAACTTACCACCACGGGATTCTGTAAAGGAGAACTTACCACCACGGGATTCTGTAAAGGAGAACTTACCACCACGGGATTCTGTAAAGGAGAACTTACCACCACGGGATTCTGTAAAGGAGAACTTACCACCACGGGATTCTGTAAAGGAGAACTTACCACCACGGGATTCTGTAAAGGAGAACTTACCACCACGGGATTCTGTAAAGGAGAACTTACCACCACGGGATTCTGTAAAGGAGAACTTACCACCACGGGATTCTGTAAAGGAGAACTTACCACCACGGGATTCTGTAAAGGAGAACTTACCACCACGGGATTCTGTAAAGGAGAACTTACCACCACGGGATTCTGTAAAGGAGAACTTACCACCACGGGATTCTGTAAAGAACTTACCACCACGGGATTCTGTAAAGAACTTACCACCACGGGATTCTGTAAAGAACTTACCACCACGGGATTCTGTAAAGGAGAACTTACCACCACGGGATTCTGAAAAGGAGAACTTACCACCACGGGATTCTGTATAGGAGAACTTACCACCACGGGATTCTGTAAAGGAGAACTTACCACCACGGGATTCTGTAAAGGAGAACTTACCACCACGGGATTCTGTAAAGGAGAACTTACCACCACGGGATTCTGTAAAGGAGAACTTACCACCACGGGATTCTGTAAAGGAGAACTTACCACCACGGGATTCTGTAAAGGAGAACTTACCACCACGGGATTCTGTAAAGGAGAACTTACCACCACGGGATTCTGTAAAGGAGAACTTACCACCACGGGATTCTGTAAAGGAGAACTTACCACCACGGGATTCTGTAAAGGAGAACTTACCACCACGGGATTCTGTAAAGGAGAACTTACCACCACGGGATTCTGTAAAGGAGAACTTACCACCACGGGATTCTGTAAAGGAGAACTTACCACCACAGGATTCTGTAAAGGAGAACTTACCACCACGGGATTCAGCAAAGGAGAACTTACCACCACGGGATTCAGCAAAGGAGAACTTACCACCACGGGATTCAGCAAAGGAGAACTTACCACCACGGGATTCAGCAAAGGAGAACTTACACCACAGGATCCTGAAAAGAACAGCCATACAATCTGTAAAATAACTTCCCGCCACGGGATTCACCAAAGAACTTACCGCCACAGGATTCAACGCAAAATTTTATGCCACAATCTGTAAAGAATTAAGAACTTACCGCCTCACAATCTGTAGAGAAATTATCGCCACACAATCTGTAAAGAACTTACCGCCACGGGATTCAGCAAAGAACTTCCCGCCACGGGATTCAGCAAAGAACTTACCGCCACAGGATTATGCAAAGATTAACTTACTGCCACAGGATTATGCAAAATACTTACCGCCATACAATATGTAAAAGAAATTACCGCCACGGGATTCAAAGACTACCTTTCCACCACGGGATTCAAAGAACTTAACCCCTCTCAATCTGTAAAGAAAAACTTACCACACAATCTAAAAGAACTTACTGCCACGGCATTCAGCAAAAAACTTACCGCCACGGGACAACAAAGAAGGACTTGCCGCTACACAATCTGTAAAGAAGAACTTACCAGCACGGGATTCAGAAAAGAACTTTCCGCCCTCTGGGTTCTGCAAAGACGAACTTACCGCCACTGGATTAAACGCAAGAAGAATTTTCCGCCACAATCTGTAAAAGAATTAAGAACTTACCGCCACAGGATTCAGCAATGGAGAACTTACCGCCTTGGGATTCAGCAAAGAAGAACTTACCGCCGTGGGATTCAGCAAAGAAGAACTTACCGCCGTGGGATTCAGCAAAGAAGAACTTACCGCCGTGGGATTCAGCAAAGAAGAACTTACCGCCGTGGGATTCAGCAAAGAAGAACTTGCCAACTCTTATCTTCAGAAACATAACTAGCAAACCTGAATAAAATTGTTTACCGGTATATACAATGCAGTATAAATAGAACTGGCTCAGAGGCAACTGTAATCTCCAGAATAATTAAAGACCTTTTTGTATAGCCTATGTTAACCCTCTCGTTTGCCAGAAAATGCACTAGTCTTTTACCCCCCTTACCCCCTAAACGTGACTTTCAAAACAATAATGGACAAATCACCCAAGGATGTTAATCTCATTCTCCGTTTAAGAAACAAGGAATTCAGTGAGAACTCCCAACACTTAAGCCAAAAACAAAAGCTTCAGACTTTCTTATTTTATGCCTCCGAATAGGAAATTCTTTGATCTATTATTTTTTTGGAATCTCTACTACGTACAATGTGTCCATATGCGATTGGAATCCAATACTTTACAGTATAGCAAGACAGAAGTGCTTTGATATAATCTTTTGTGGTGAAGAAATTGTCCGATACTCCTCATATTTTTAATTAAAAAAGTTCCAACTGCCACTGGTACATTACCGGTATACTGTATACGCACATGAAAATATTCTTATAACTTTTTTAGTGATAGACTTTGTTCTTGCTTAACCCCTCCAACCCGGAAGGGCTCTTGAACGCCCATTGCTTGCGTGCGTGCTTTCGAATGCCGCGCGTACATTTTTGGTATCATGGGACGGTAGGTGGCGCCACCAGCCGTAAACGACGCCACAGCAACAGTATCTACCCCGACACCATCATGGACAGTACGCCAAATAGTGATTCCGCTGTGTCCGATACCGTGCTTCCTACGACGCCCTTGCTAGTTCGTCGCGCCTTACCCCGACGCCATCGCCTAAATGTGTTATCTCCCGGAGGTATTGAGACTTTATGAGCGAGCTGATGCCAAGCATAATGTTGATGATCAAGTCAGTGACGACTCTAGTAATTATAAGTCGAGTGATTATGGACATGAGTGACAAAGAATAGCAATTCCTGGGATTTGCGAGAGAACATGACAGTGATGAGTGATGAAGGTGATGTACCAGTTGTTGAGGAAGCTGGTTTACCTAAAGACAGTGAACTTGAGAGTGAGTGGGAGAGTTCAAGGTCACTCACCAAATTTCGTATAAGTGACAAGACTCCAAGCCCTTCCCCAGGTAAATCACCTTTCAAGCTACATTTGTATAAGCAGAAAATACTTGAGAAGGCGGCCGCGGCAGCTAGGGAACAAGCAAAACTACTTGGTGAGGATGAGGCTGTGAGTGAGGGTCAGCGTGGTGACCCTTCTCGTCCGCCATTGTCTCCCTTATCTACCCACGCCACCCAAGATGACCCGGATGCCCCGCATTCTTCCCCACCACCCCCACCATTGCCAAGGGTTGAGGACCCCCCACTTTCGGCCTATTTGCCTCCTAGGTCCCCCGACAGGAGACATACTGCTGCCGAAAAGGGGAAAGGTAGGAAATATACCAAAAAAATAAAGAAACGTAAGAGTTTTGTTCGAGGCTCCCGCGTTGTCCACCCCGGCCGGCCCCAGCCATACGTCCCCGCAACTTTCCCCACGGTCCTCCCCACCTCTCCCGCCTTCAACATGTCTTCCTGAAGAAGTCTTTGAGCTCGCATCACCATCACCTGGGCCTAGGGACAGTGAAACATTGCTTTCTGTCACTCGTCGCAGGCCAAGGAGCCCAGGACCTCGGGGGGACACAGCCTCACCTGCCACTCCTTCCCCACGCATCACTGGTTCCCCACCAGATTATGTGGGGACCACTGATGATGAAGGGCACCTCTCTGAAGACTCTGGCCATGATTACATAGGTCCACAGTCAGGGCAAGATGACCACTCTGACGAGGACTATATGGAAATAGACGACCCTCGACCCATCCGCTTGGCCCGGCGTCGTGCTGCCCGCCGCCCTGGCCGCCGCCCTCGACGCCCTAGGGCGCGCGCCTCCCGAGTTGGCCGTGGGCGTGCTGGGCCACCAGCTGGAGCTCCACGTCAGCGTAGACAAGACCCATTCTAAGTTTTTCAGTGGCAAGACGTAGTTGATGAGGATGGATACAACCCTGATGTGCCAGCTTTTGAAGAGGTACTGGAGGGTTCAGGCATTACACCCAATTTTCCTGCAGGCCCCAATGCTCCACCACACGAACTATTTGAGGCCTTCTTTGATGAGGAGGTGGTAGGCTATGTTGTCAAAGAGACAAATAAGCAGCACCAATTCCAGGTCCACTTTTTGGGCAAGGTGACCAAGGGCCACATGAGGCAGTGGACCCCAGTGACTCATAAAGAGTTCATGGTGTTCCTGGCACTCCCCATGCTAATGCCTCATGTCAAGAAGCATAGGTTGCCCGACTATTGGATCACCAATGATCTGATATCCACCCCTGCCTTCGGGAAATATATGTCTCGCGACCGGTACCTTGATATCCTCGCAGCGCTCCATCTTGTCACCAACACCGACGTCCACCTCGGTGACAAGCTGTGGAAGATTAGGACGTTGTATGAGATGATGCGAGAACGCTTCACCTCCTACTTCAAGCCCTTCCGCAAGGTCGTCATTGACGAGTCTCTTGTGCTGTTCCGGAGAAAACTCAGCTTCCGGCAGTACATCCCCTCAAAAAGACATCGCTTTGGCATAAAATTCTTTGTGCTGTGCGACTGCCAAACTGGCTATGTCCTGGACTTCCTGGTCTACAGCGGGAAGGAAGGGGACTTGCTTGTGGACCCCCTCATTGGCTTTGGCGGAGCAGTGGTGCAAGCCATGATGGACCGCTACTTTCACAAGAATCACGTCCTCTACACGGACAATTATTACACGTCCCCCACTCTCTCACAGTACCTGCATGAGCGCAAGACGGGGACTGTAGGCACAGTACGAGGGAAAAGGAAGGGCATGCCACCTTTCCCTCCAAAGACCAAAAAAGGTGATGTGTTCAAGAAGAAGTCGGGGCCCATTCTGGCTATCCACTGGCACGACCAGCGGAAGGTCAACCTCCTGACCACCATCCACAAGGGGGAAATGGTGGAGACTGGCAAGGTGGATCGCCACACCCAGGCCAGGGTGACCAAGCCCGATGCTGTCCTGGACTACAACATCAACATGAGGCTGGTGGACAAGTCCGACATGCAGATAGGCTTCATTGACTGCCTGCGTACCTCGTGCAGATGGTACAAAAAGTTCTTTCTGCATATGGTGGACATGTCAGTTCTGAATGCCTACAATATATACAAGCTTCGGAATGTGAACACACCCATGAAGTTCAATAGCCTGCGGAGGTTCCAAAAGCAGGTGTTGACGGAGTTCCTGGAGAAGTATGCTACGCCACAGAGGGCAGTGGCACATCCTGGGCCCGCCGTTATTGACCGCTTGCAGTGTGCTCAATACTTGATTAGGCACAGGCTTGGTTCCCTGCCTCAGAATGAATCAGGAAGAACACAGCAGAAGCGGTGCCATGTCTGCTACAACGGCAGGGTGAGGCCGAGGTCAGGTAAAAAGTCAACCATGGAGTGTGTGGAGTGCAAGGTGGCACTCTGTGCTTTAGAGTGCTTCTTTGATTACCACTCCAAGCTGGAGTTCTAATAATCATACTGAAATTGCCAAATAAAATGACAATATGTACACTATAATTATATATAGGCAAAAAGTGGAAGAAAACCAATTTATTGTAATACAAAAGTCATGTATTATGAGAAAATTGATACAAATACAATTACACCATAATAATATGTGAAAGTGACACATATGTATATACCAAGTGACATTCATACGATTAGAACCTATAGAAATAAAGAAATCAGTGAAAAAAGACAATAAATTGTATATAAAACGTTTACAAATCATATAACTAAGTGAAAGTGACACAAGACCTAATATTTGATGGCCAAAGTATAATAAACCTGTGATAACGAATAATCAGTGCCTAATACAACAATAAACTACCTCAATTACTAATAAAATGTACGGTATCGAGTGAAAATGAGCATTATCAGTGACAGTGACACTCTCTAAAGCATATTTGTCAAAGTGAAAGTGACACAAGACCTAATATTTGATGGCCAAAGTATAATAAACACCTGTGATAACGAATAATCAGTGCCTAATACAACAATAACCTACCTCAATTACTAATAAAATGTACGGTATCGAGTGAAAATGAGCATTATCAGTGACAGTGACACTCTAAAGCATATTTATCAAAGTGAAAGTGACACAAGACAATACTTGATGACCAAAGAATAATAAACACCTGTAATAACTAATAATCAGTGCCTAATACAACAATAACCTACCTCAATTACTAATAAAATGTACGGTATCGAGTGAAAATGAGCATTATCAGTGACAGTGACACTCTAAAGCATATTTATCAAAGTGAAAGTGACAATACTTTATGACCAAAGAATAATAAACACCTGTAATAACGAATAATCAGTGCCTAATACAACAATAACCTACCTCAATTACTAATAAAATGTACGGTATCGAGTGAAAATGAGCATTATCAGTGACAGTGACACTCTAAAGCATATTTATCAAAGTGAAAGTGACAATACTTTATGACCAAAGAATAATAAACACCTGTAATAACGAATAATCAGTGCCTAATACAACAATAACCTACCTCAATTACTAATAAAATGTACGGTATAGAGTGAAAATTAGCAATATCAGTGACAGTGATACCCTAATAAACATATTTTATATAATTGGCCTCAAAATAACTAGAAAAATATCAAATAAACATCACATTCTCAATATCAAACACTAAAATCGTCTAAGGGAGATAAATACTTTGGCGCGACGAGCGGCTAGGTGCGTCGTAGCCATGGCCGGGGCGACGCGTCCGAACGCGGGAAGAATTTGCCGCCGAAAAGCACTCATCTTCCCGCGCTCACCATTATGCAACCAGAGGGGCTAGAGACCTCTACTCAACGCCATTCGACAGAGGAAGGTTTGTGGAACATTATTCTTTTTTATTCACAACATTACATGCCATATTCATTGACTTACAGAGTAGTTAACATAGCCCAAAGATCGTCAAAACACCCGGTACCGCAGCACAGTCGCAAGCTATAGCCCCCGGGGCTGGAGGGTTAAAGTTTAATTTCTTTATATACAGTATTGCCGTAAGTCCAACATTTTAAGCCGCATAGTGAAGTGAAATGTGGGAATAAAGCGAAATTTTCAACGATCCCTCATTACAATTTGAGATTAAAATATTCATATTAATTAAATTATTTATGGGAGAAACTAGATAGAAATGGCAAGGGCATACAAAATTATAGTACAGTACTCTCAAAAAAAAAAAATCATTTAAGTTTTCAGTTAAAAATGGTCAGTTAAATTACGCAAGGATAAAAAAAAATCCCCATAAATGAGATATTTAGAGGTTTATATTCTTCTTTTACGCGATTATAAGTACACAGTACAGTAAACCCCCGATAACGGACTCTTTTTAGTGGGAAACCCGCACTTCTCGTTATGGCATCGGCCTCTCGGAAATGTCCCTGTATACAGTAGTGAATCTCTGAAATTTCAGAGTTGGACGGGTTTTGTGTCCAGTTTACAATATTCTCTCCCTTGGTTTTAAGTGATTTTAGGATGAATTGAAGCCTGTGCCTTTTAATTATGGTGTAAATATTAATTACTATGTACTGTACTGTCCCTGAAAACATAAGGTTCGTATTTGTCATTAATATGATGAATTTCACGTTAAAAAAAAGCAAAAATTATATCAATTTTCTCTGACCCAGACTTTCCTCTTCCAATTCGGAATATTCCCTCTCTTAAGTCGGACTTCGGACATCAGGAAAATCGGCCTTCTCGGAAGTGGTCTACCCCCAATTAGTCCGAGTTAGCGAGGATTTACTGTATATAAGAAAAAGACAAAGTGGGGATTGGGCCGGAGTAAATAGATAAATAAAATGTATAAGAAGTAATGGTACCGTACTAAAAAATGGATTAATTTTTTTTGGTTCGACAGCACTCATTACGCCAAAACCTAAAATTTGCAATACGTATTTACAGTACTGTACAGTATATAGAATGCAATACTGTATTTCCGAATAAACCGAGAAGCAGAAAAATGCTGGATCGGCCAGGATATACTTTATAAAAACAAAATACTGCAATTAACTCTAGTAGGTAATAAAGCATATGAACATATGGGAAGAGAGAATGACAGGTGTAAGGACACAGGGAGAGTTAAACGGAGAGATGTGGAAGGATGGAATGAATGCAGTGCTGGATGGGAGGAGCTTAGACTGACTGGGGGACAGGGGTGTATGGGGGCATTTCATTCGTGGCCACTCCTTCAGGGATCACCATGTCTGACAATAAATATATAGAACTAGTAATGCCCAGCGAGAGGGTTAACCCTCCAGACCCGGTAGGGCTCTGAGGCACCCATAACAAACACCCCCCGTGCTACCCGGTAAGGCTCGGAGGCTCCGGCAGCTTGAAAGCCTGTAAGCTTGGTGTGAGAGGCGTCCGTCCTACGCGTGTAAACAACAGCCGGCTGGACCGACGCCGCGCATCTCCGACCACAAGAAGGAGTGAGTCGCTTGTTCGTGTGTGCCTGTATGTTGTTGTTGTTCCCTAAGCTGCCTGGCCGAACAGCCCAGAGTCTCTGAGGAAGGCCATGGCCATGATCGGGCTTTCCCACAGAGCTCTCATTGAGTGTAGATTGTGTTGTTGGCGTAAGTGGTTGTGTGAAATGCAGTCTTCTATGATGTGTTTAATGGTATAGGGTGCTGTATTACATCCCGGGCAGGCGTCGACAACGGAGTCATCCAGTCTCTTCTGATAGCTCAGGAGAGCTGGATGGTGTCCGCATTTCAGCCTAGCCAGGTGGACTGTCCTCGCGAGGAAGGGAAGATTCGGAAGGATGGATTTCGGGAGGTCGTGCATGCAGCTGCGTGTTGTCTGTGAGTGAGTGGATGGATCGGTGAGAGATATGAGTATGGATGTGCTTCTGGAAGTTGGTTCGGGGTGGGCAGGGAGGGAGAGAGGACAATAATTGTGTGTGATCCCGTGTGCTGGCCCGTGTTGTTTTTATATTTCTTGGTGTCTGTGGGTGTGTTGCCATGTAGTTTAGTGGGTGGTCTTGGTTCGTGGAGGCTGCTGCCAGGAATTGAGTGCCTCTCATGTCCAGATGGTCTTTGACTGAGAATTTTGGTTTCTTGATTTAGGTTTTTTTTTTTTTTTTTTTTTTTTTTTTTTTTTTTTTTTTTGAGACAATGAACGGAGGAAGAAAAAACAGATAAAACAAAAAGGTCCATGTGCCTAAAGGCATCCTCCATTCATAAAATGTTTGTGACAACTGGATTTAAACATTTGTAGATTGTAAGTTTGTGGAAAGCAATTAGAGGGAAGTGAATTCCAAAGAGTAGAAGCTCTGGGGATAAATTAATTCTGATAAGCAGAAGTTCTGCATTGTGGAAGAGAAAGTGTAAATTCATGGGCGCTCTCAGCTGCCCTAGTTCTACGGGGAAAGATGTGGAGAGGCCGCACAATTGAAGCAAGTTCCTCGGAACAATTGCTGTGAAAATATCTGTAGAATAATGCAAGGGATGCAACGTTTCTTCGTATGGATAATGTAGGAAGGTCCTGTGTGATTGCAGGGTTATTGATTAATCTAATAGCTTTATTTTGAATTTTGTCCAACTGCCTCAATGCAACCACTCCACTTCCACCCCACAGAGGTGAACAGTAATCCATCTGAGAACGCACAGGACTTTTATATATTACGGCCAACTGCTCGTCAGTGAAGAATTCTCGGACTCTGTACAGGAGTCCCAGTTTTTTAGAGGCATTCTTAGCAATGCTTCTAACATAATGTGTCCAGCTCAAGTTAGTAGTTAATGTTACACCGAGAATGTCAATACTAGGGGAAGTGGGAATATTTACACAATTACAAAATATGTGAGATTCTGTCTGTTAGAAAATTGAATGTACTTGGTTTTCTGTGCATTAAAGGAAACTAGATTCTCTTGTCCCCATTCATTAATTTAAAATGTAAAACTTGCAAACTAAACAAACCAAAATTGGGACAAGGACAATATAAAGTCAAATTAAATTATCAAAATCGCTGTGGAAACAACGCTTACTAAAATGAAAATTATTAAATAAAAGAACACAATCAACCACATAGGGTGTACATTACTACATGAGCAAGTTAATCTGTTTCCCAAGCAAACTAATCGCACATATAACAACGCACTATCGTCACGTTAAAGGAAGTAGTCAAGTTTGGGAAGTCCGGGACGTTCTGGCAAATTTGACTAAACTCTGCATGAATAAAGAAACTACATGTTAAATGTCAAAATATTATTTAAAATCAAATTTGCAACATGACAAGACATTAACAATAGTACAAAATACAAATATTGATAAGATATCTATACTATTACAAAATAATATATAAAATACAGTACAGCACTCACTAACGATAGTGCTATCGGGTAGGTACCTGTAAGCATAGCATGCCTCAAGTGACCCCTATCAATAACTACCCTACAAATAACCTACATTTATAGCACAAATAAACTAAGGAAATCGCAAAAGTTAGCAATTGATACTATCGACAATGAATACATATAATATAAAGACAAATAATTGCAAAATATGAAGTAACAACAGATTTAAACAAAGAGTACTCTTTTAACAAGAACAATAAATTTAAAAAATAATCAATATTAATATTAATATTAATAATAGAAAAAGAAAAAGATAAACAATAAATACAGACAAAAAGTAAGCAGAGGTTATACAAGAAACTTCAAGTTAAAAATGCTTGATTAAAATTATTGATGTCAAATTTTAGAATAGTCACAATAATTGACCCTAAAAATATTAAATTTATGGAACTTGCCTTGCTTCAAAACCTCTGTCCACTAAGAGTCTGTATAGTAACCTAGCTCTAGCCCAAAAGTCATCTACTTTAGTGCAGATTTTAAAAAATCTTATTAATTGGGAATAAAAACAATTATAAGTTATTTTACTATCGATATTACTACTAGGGAAAGGAAAGTTTATTACGTTAAAATTAAAATCATCAACTTTGTGATATACTTTAAGTATGCACTGTTCATTAACAATCTCTATATTTATCTCAAGAAAATTTTCAACTTTATAATTTACGTTACATTGTGTGAGGGGAATAGAATTAGGGTAAATTAGTTTAGCAACTTTATTAAAATTTAACAAATTGCAAACAAGAATATCATCAATATATCTACTATTATTACTTAACAGTTTAGCAAGTGCTAATTTTTCTGGAATTTTATTTTTCTTGCTACTGTCAACTAAGTCTTTTATATATTTAAATTCTAAAGCAAGCAAGAATAAGTCTGCAATTAAAGGGCTAGCATTTCCACCCATAGGAATTCCTAATATTAGTTTGAAAATGTACGGCCCGAATCTAACATAAGTATTGAAAAGGAGGAATTTAAGGGCATCTTTAAGTTTAGTTCTATCAAAATATACAGAACTAGTGGGAGTAGAGGTAAGTGATGCATTATTAAAATATGTATATACATTTATGAAATAATTACCATTCCTAACGAACCTGTCAAAGTGCAAATCTATAATAAAGCAAAGCTCTGAATATACTAAATCTAAAGGCAAATTGGTATACAAAGTTGAAAAGTCTAAGCTATGTACCGAGGTAACTTTCGGCATGGTATTTATTTTATCAATAACTTCTAACGAATTGTCAACACTCTAATAATAGTTAATGCCAGTTCTTCTCATGATGGTATTACAATATCTTTTATGAGTACTTTTAATGTATTTTAAGCAATTTACGACTTGATAGTTTTAGTGGTAGCACTCCGGCAATAAAGCGATATTTATAAGGTCTTTTATGAAATTTAGGTAACATGTATAATTTTGCAATGCACTTGTTCTTATCAGAAAGTTTAATATCAAATATTATATTTTTCTTGGTATGTTCATCGATTAAGTTATCAATATTCAGATTATTTTGAATTTCATAAACAGAATTACCGCAAATATTTTTACGTAATATGTTACCCTTAATACCCAATTCTTTTTTCATGTTTTCAAGATAAAATTTCTTACATGTGAAGCTATAATTATTGCTGGCTTTATCTACTGTAGTGATTACAAAATGTTTATGTAAATTTATTAAATCAGCTTTAAGCTTATTATAATTATAGTCTATAAAATCTGAAAGATTAAATTCATTTTTAAGCGAGAAAATTTTATTTCTAATTAACTTAATTAATAATTTAGACCATGCTTCTAGTTCTCTCTCGCATCGCAGCACGCAATTTTTAACAATTTATCTTTTAATTTATTGACTGAAAAAACAATATCTTTTAAAATTATGTCCCATGTTACTTTATTACTCCCTATTCTAAATTTAAACCCTTTACGACATAGCTCCGCTAATTTGTCGTTTGCAAAATGTTTAACTAGTTCTACATCACCTGTTAATATGTGACATATCGGACTATAAATGAACTTTGCTAGTGCATCACGTCTGCTAGCTGGCATATCCATGACTCTTTCACACACGCATTTATTATTATTGAAAATATCATTATCTGAAAGATTTTCTAAAAATTTATTATAATTACAAATAATAGACCCAACAGGTCGTTCATATGAATTAACTATTAATGGTTTGAAATCTTTACAACCATCTGGTAACATGGACTTAACTTTCTTTGAATTAATAAGACTGTTAACATTAATTTTGTCTAAAATTTTAGAGGAATAATTTAAAGTGGACATGACTTTATCTTTAATACGGTTATCTTTGGATTTCTTAGAATTAGCTCTAATATATCCCATAAAAGCAAAGACTATATTCTTAAATTTATTTGTGAAATTATGTTTATTGTTTAGAATATTTTCTATAAAAGGAGCAAAACTTTTCTTTTCTTTTTTACACATATAAATCTTTTAATTTTGTAATTCCGAAATTTCGATATAATGAATATAAATTATTAACAATAATTTTAATATCAGACCTGTTTTTCTTTTTATTAAATGTATTTAGTCTTCTATTACCGTGTCTACCAGGTCTTCTGTTTAAAACAGGGAAGTTAAAATATGGGTTATTAAAATCGTTTTTTAATAAATCTTTATACAAAATGTTGCCTACATTTTTTATTTGATTGTTAAGTCCAAATGGATAGATGGTCATTAATTTTCAATCCAATAATTTTCTCTATCTAAAACATTTTGATTACTTTGAACAATTTCTATAATTTTGTATTTACAATCAAATTTAGTACAATCTGTGTTAAAATGCTTATATAGAAGAATCTTGGAGTCGATGCCGTTCTTAATTCCTGATCTATGCCCGTAGGCTCTTTCTCTTAAACATTGCTCCGTCTTTCCAACATATTGTATACCACATTTCTCACAGGTTATTAAATAGATAACATTCTTTACTTTACATGGAGAAGTTACATTAACAGAAGAATTTAAAAACAAAAAAATTGTATTGGTAATGTAACTTTAAAAAAAAAATTGATGTTCAAAATCAAATTCATTCACACAGAGTTTACATTTACAGTTATCATCGAAAAGACGCCGGTTATTTTAATTATTATTTTTCATTTTTAAGTTTTTATAATTTTGCCGGGTGCAAGGGTACATAGAATTATTCTGACACATAGTCCGTGGCCTTCTAGAAAGGTCCTGGTTCAGAGAAATTGCAGTGTTTATTTTTGAATTTATAAGATCGGGTTGGGTGAAAGAATTGGTAAATGTGAAGGAACTGTGGAGTGTTGAGTCATCTGCGTAGGAATGTATTGGATTATGAGTGGTAGATATGAGATCATTGATATGAATGAGGAACAGAGTTGGGGCCAAAACTGATCCCTGGGGAACACCAGCATTTATTGAGTGAAATTGAGAATAAAGGCCATCTACCATTACACATATTTTTCTGTTATGAAGATAAGAAATTAGTGGAACTAATGATGCAAGGCCGTAGTGTGACATCTTCGACAATAAGGATTGATGCCAGACTCTATCAAATGCCTTTGATATATCCAGTGCTATTGTATGTGTTTCACCATGTTGGTCTGTAGCTTGGTTGATTTGATGCGTAAGAAGGCAAAGAATGTCTGCAGTTGATAGACATCGTCTTAAACCATATTGCCTATCACTGATTAATTTATTATTCTCAAGATGCTTAATTATGTGATTATTTAATATATCCTACATTATCCATACGAAGAAACGTTGCATCCCTTGCATTATTCTACAGATATTTTCACAGCAATTGTTCCGAGGAACTTGCTTCAATTGTGCCGCCTCTTCACATCTTTCCCCGTAGAACTAGGGCAGCTGAGAGCGCCCATGAATTTACACTTTCTCCTCCACAATGCAGAACTTCTGCTTATCAGAATTAATTTATCCCCAGAGCTACTACTCTTTGGAATTCACTTCCCTCGAATTGCTTTCCACAAACTTAGAATCTACAAATGTTTAAATCTAGTTGTTACAAACATTTTATGAATGGAGGATGCCTTTAGGCACATGGACCTTTTTGTTTTATCTGTGTTTTTCCTTCCTCCGTTCATGGTCTCTTTATATATAAAAAAAAAAAAAAAAAAAAAAAAAAAAAAAAAAAAAAAAAAAATCAAAGACTTTACCAAGAGTGGAAGTTATAGCTATTGGTCTGTAGTTTGATGGATCTGAAGAGGCACCTTTTTTAGGAACTGGATGGATGTTTGCTTCTTTCCAGGGTACTGGGAAGCATGAGGTAAGAGTACACAGACGGAAAAAAATTGCCAATACAGGAGCGAGCACCAAGGAGCAATTCTTAAGTACTATTGGAGGAATTTCATCTGGACCAGGAGCCTTATCTACTGAGATTCTGCAAAATAGTTTTGACATGTCTGGTGTGGATCTTAAGTGAGGGAATTTCAGGCGAATTAAAATTAAGTACAGGGACATCTGTATTTATTTCATCTAATGCGGAGTTGGTGGAGAAAATATCCGCAAGAAGGTTAGCTTTACCTCGTGGGTCACTTACAAGATTGCCAGTCAGAGATTTTAATGGTGAATGGATCTGTGGGTGCAGTAGCTGTGCAGCCTGTAATGATCTTCAGAGCTTTGTTTTGAATAGTCTGCAAGGTCTTATGATGGGTTTCAGCTAGGTTAGAAGCCCAGGCTGGGCTTGCGTATTCCATCACTGATCTTATGTATTGTTTATATACTGTGGTGGTAGTTTCTTTGTTGTGTCCAAATTGTGTGTGAGCAAGTGACCTGAGGGCATTAAGTCTGGGTGTCAGTTTCTTTTTAATGTTTGTGGTGTGCTGTTTGAATGTCATGAGTATCATATGTTACTCCTAGGATTTTGGGTGTGTGTGTATGTGTTAGGGGTGTGTTGTTTATGGTGAGTCGAGGGATGTATTCGTGTTCTCCTGTCCAGCTTGTGAGCAGGGTTGCGGTGGATTCGGCTGGGGCTAGATTAAGTCTGTAGTGCACCAGCCATGTAGTGTGTTGAGATAGGGTTGAAGGAGATCTGTTGCTCTTTTTGAGTCATGGTGTGTGCATGTGAGCGTTATGTCATCTGCATAGGAGGCCAAGTTTATTTGGGGCGTATTGGGTGTAGTTATATCGTGCATGTACAGATTGAAGAGTGCGGGCGATAGGACTGATCCTTGAGGGACTCCGTTTGGAAAGTTTCTGATTTTAGATGACTGACCGGCAAAAGATATGTGTGCACATCTGCCCGCTAGGAAGTTGGCCAGCCACCTTTTTGTGTTGTTGTGCATGTTTGTGTTGTAGATTTTGTTTGTTAGGTTGTGGCGGGGGATGGCATCGAAGGCTTTCCTAATGTCGAGTGTGGCTAATAGTGATCTGTGTGGTGGTCTAGCCGAGTTGATGCCGTCAAAAGCTCTTTGTGTAAGGTCTGTGAGAAGAGTGTTTGTGGAGTGCAGTGGCCTAAAGCCATGTTGTGTTGGAGCTAGCCCTGGGTAGGTCAGGTGTAATTAGTTTTAATACTAGGCGTTCCATGACTATGGAGGGGGAGCAAAGGAGTGTGATGGGGCGGTGCGAGGAGGGTAGCGTGGGGTCTTTGTTGGGTTTGGGGAATGTGATGATGATACCATGCTTCCAAATGTCTGGTATTGTGTTGTTGTTGTTGTTGTTCCCCAAGCTGCCTGGCCGAACAGCCCCAAGGCCCCGAGCAATTCCACGGCCATAACCGAGCGCCCCCACAGAACCCTCCCTGCCGACCACAATAAAGCCTGGGTGACCGAAGCCACTCCATGGCGGGGGAGCTGAGGAGGGTGCAGAAACGCCCGGGAAACCAAAGCCCCACCCAGGGCCCTGTGCCCCTCAGCAATTATGAAGAGAAAGTTGAGGGGCAAGGGAAAAATGTGACGCTTTGGCTTCCAATCTTGGTAGATTGGGAGGTCAATCCACGGAAAAGACGCCGTCACTCGAGATCTAGAAAATATATAAGTTAAAGGAACAGTCAGAGTAAGCTATGGGTATGGCAGAGATCGCTCAGTTCTCACTCTGATAGACCAGCCCATCACCACATACTGGTATTGTGTTGTGTGAATAGCTGTAGTTTGATATGTTAGTGAGTGCTTGTATGCCTTGTGGTCCCAGGTGTCTGAGGTGTATGTTGCTTATGTTGTCTAGGCCACAGGCGGGTGAGTGCTTGAGATTGTTGATATGCTTTGTCTGGTGAAGGGTGTATAGTCAGGGTCTGTGGGGAATTTTCTCTTACGTCGGATGACACGTCGGTCGTCTTTGCGAGGTTTTAGGTGGCTGACATGTGAGAAGTGATTGATGAGAGTGTTTGCTTGTTGTTTACATGAAGGAGTATTCTGTTGTTGTGATTGCAGCATGTGATTGTGTTGTGTTACTGTTGGAAAGTGTGATTCTGTTTAGTGTTTTGTAGAGTTTTTTGGAGTTTGTTTTGTGATAAAGTGTTTGTAGGAAGCTATTCTAATTTAGTTTTTGTTGTTAGTTTGGGTGTGGAGTGCTTGAATTTGTTGTGTGATGTCTTGTGTGTGGGGTGCTGGGGAGTGTTTCAGTAGGTCTCGTTGTCTGACGAGGTTTTGAATTTCTGGTGTGAAGTTGGGGTTGTGTCTTTTTCGGTTACCTCTTGGAATGCGTTTCTTGTCAGCGTTTTGGATAGTTTTATTGAGTATGTGTACAGCATTGTTGATGTTAGTGATGGGTGTACTGTTTAGAGTTGTGAAGTGTTGTTCGGTCTCATTTGTGAATGCTTCCCAGTTAGCACTTTTATAATTGGTGTATGTGTTTGTGGCTAGCTGGGGTGAGTCTGGTTTTGGTGGTGATAATGATCGGGAGGTGGTCAGAGCCTAAGGTTCTGACCACCCTCCATGATGTTGTGGGGGCGAGTTCTGGGGAGCAAAAGATGATGTCTGGAGATGATGGGTTATAGAGGGATTGGTGAGGAATATGGGTATGTTGATGGATGTCGTTAAGGATGATGAGGTTATTGGTTTGGTTTTGTAGTACCAGCCCTCTGTCTGTGTCGGGGTTGTCGACAAACCAGGCCGACTTCTTGGCGTTGAAGTCACCACCCAGGATAATGTGTGGGGTGTGTGGGGTGTTTGTGATGTGTTGTAAGTGTGGTCTGTATTCATTTGGTACTGTAGGGGATGTTTGGGGAGGGATGCATGTGTTTATGATGGTTATGTTGGAGTTGTTGCCAGTGCGTATTTTAATTGATTGTATTTCTGTTGCGTTATCATTTGGGGGGAGGAAGGATTTGGTTTGTACACTGGTTACTATGCATGATATTTCTTTGTGTAGCAGGGTGAGGAGTCCACCGCCCCCGCCGACAGCCCGGTCTTGTCTGATGGTGGTGAAATTATGCCTGTATGTTATTGTTAAGTAGCGAAAAGTAGTGTAAACTGGCTGTTTTTGCCACAAAGTTATCTCCAATGAAATAGTCATCACAACTGAACCAGTTGACTTAGAGAGCTCTACTTAATGCCATTCTACAGGTACGAAACGCATACGCTTGGGGATGCACGGAAGCCGTCAAAATAACAAAGATACGGTAGCCTAGGCATAGAAGTTTTTCGGCCAAAACCCCCGGGTTTTTGGGAATATGTATGGAATACATAGCCGGGGCTGGAGGGTTAATATCCCCCAAAAAATTCCATTTCCAAAACGCAAGTGCATTACTGTAGGCTATGGGTATATACTACAGTATAATCAAATACAGTATATTATTAATTTCACTCCAACACCAAACTCCTCCCAATTAAATAAATTAAGGAAAGCAAGTGATCCACTGGCATTCTAATCTAGGTTATCAGATTTTAAACACTAACCATTATACCATCAAACCATATTTCACAACCTCACTAAAGTGGTAGGAACCAAAACAAAGAGTGCTTTCTGAAGGCGAGAGATTTAGTTCTTTATCACAAAACCGCATTGCTATTTTATTAGAGAAAGGGTTGGTAGTATCCTTCCCACAGGTTGTAAGACACTGTACAAACAAATTTAAAGAAGTGCTCTACATTCAGTGAACTTCCAGTCTCTCAACCTAATGCCAGCATTCTAGGCAGCCCTGTTCAGAGCCATCTCGCTCTTCAGGTTTTTAAAATTAAAGATAATCGTGTAGAGAGTCATATTTCTTAGTCTAATATTACATTCAGTTTAACCCTTCCTCCCCGGGCTGTCTTACCAAATGACGGTCGCCCCTACCCGGGCGATATGGCTGAAAAACGTCTAGGCCTAGGCTACCGTATTTATGTTTATTTTCACTGCTAGAACTTTCCCACTCATCTATAATCATAGTGCAGTTTTCAATCTGTATTTTGGCATTGAGTAGAGCTCTAAGTCAACTGGTTCAGTTGTGATGACGATTTCTGTGGAGCCAATATTGCAGAGATGTTGCCAATATGGGAGCTTTTTAGACACTAATTTGGTCATGACGTCAGAACAATAACATTGAGGAGTCTTCTTGTTTTCGGAGGTGCGGTGACGAACGCTTGGGTTTGTTGACATAAGTCGTACGCACGGCGTTCGGACCAAGCTTAATTAGGCTATTAAGCTCATGCCTTAGATAAGGCATACCGGGTAGCGGCCCTTCTTTTGTGCTGTCCTTACCTAAGGCAGACCGGGTAGGAAGGGTTAAAAAGGGCCTCTAGCAATTAACAGGCTTTGAACTTTTTTGTTTCCATACTAGTTTACTACCACAGATCCTCCTTTAACGGCAGAAAATACAGTAGTCTACATAAGGCTAGAATAAAATAAATGCATTTGCAACTACAAAAGGGGTAAAGTCTTAACCATTATCCATTTAACTGTACCGGTATTCAGTAATTTTGACCTAGGTAATGGATCTAGTTTGACAGCCGGATTATGGTACTGTACTTTCATAGTTTTCACACCCACCAATTTTAAAATAAACATAACTAATGAAAATAATTAATACAGGTGGTACTCCTGATAGGCTAACCATTAACACTTTCAGTTCAGTGTTGTCCTAAACTTAATTCTGGTAACACAAACCGGTACCATTAGATTTTATTCAGTTTATAAAAGAGCCTCTAGCAATACAGTAAACAGGCTTTCAACTATCTCCCTTTACCCTTCTTACTACCACAATCTTTCTGAAACTGCAAAAAAAATGGCTATAGCTAGAATATAGACTAAATGTTGCCAGTACAGAAGGGGTTACCGTAATTTAAAGGACAAAATATAAAAAAATACTATGCGCACGATTCTGAACCGAACTGAAAAAATAAGCTTTACAATCATGAGTCGTGGCATAGTCCGTAGAACTTCGGCAGATCGAGTCCTCACCGTCAAAAGGTTATTGGTAGAAGGGCAACTTTACCTAGCGTTTCGTAACAAACTTCCAATAATCATGGCCACCCCTTCTCGGAAATTAGGCTACAGAGTGTGGCAAAAATATAAAATACTGGTACTATGCGTAAGATTTAGAACCAAACTGTTAAAATACCCTTTGCAATTAAATCTGAGGGAGGTCGTTCCGGAACTCCTTTTTCGCTCCATTAGTTTGGGGACAGACATTTCAACATTAGTTTGGTGAGAAGACTTCATTCCATTCACTTTCTATTTTCAGTCGAGCGATAGGGAGACCAACTTAAATTCTGCCTTCAGCCGTGATATTGCACTTTTGAAAAATGTACAAATAGGGTCTGGGTGGGCATTGTGTTTTTAGTTTAAAGGTCTGGGACCAAATTTTTGCTAGCCTAGTGGGACAAACTCATTCCTCAAAAATGTTAAAACATTAAACAAAATGTTTAATTTAATGAGGGTATATAGTTTGTGGAATCCCTTCACTTTTAGCCCCATTAGAGATTTTAAGAACTTCTAGTGCCATTTAGGTGGCGATTTTATCCTGGCAAGCGGAAAATTATTATTATTATTATTATTATTATTATTATTATTATTATTATTATTATTTTTTTTTTTTTTTTTTTTTTTTTTAAGTTTGGAGGTCTAGGGAGGAAACTATTACTGTAGATAAACCCTATCCCCCTTATTATCATGACTCAAAAATACCGGTACTGTAAAGTCTCGAAAAAAAAAAAAAAAAAAAAAGCCCCACATTTTTAAAACCAATGCCCGGTTTTAGTAAACTTTCCCCGTTCATGTACCCCCCCCCCCCCCCCCCCCTGGAAATTAGTGTTCACCCATTACTGTATCTAACCATTTAAAGACACCGCCCCTCCCACTAGTGGGTTAGGTCAGGGTGTCAAAGAGGAGCAATATTGTTAGAAGATTTAAAGGAATATTAATAAATATCAAATGATAGCATTTTTTTTGCTATTTTAGAACTTCTACAGAAAATTTAACTAGAATTGTTTTTTTAAGCTTTAAATTTATTTTTTTATATACAATTAAATACTAAAATTAATCTACCCTTTCCGTTGACACCCTGGTTAGGTTAGGCTTTGTTAGTTGGGCTAGGTTCAGGAATATGAACTGGGCAAGTTCGGAGCGGGGCGAGTTCCCCAAGAGGGGAGACTTACTGGTAATTTTGAGGCAAGAAAATAGTTTTTCGGGTTGTCTTCCAGTACAGTATTCAAACATAAGAAATTTTACCCGATTGTGTTTAACGATTGATAAGAGTTACCGGTAGGCCTATACTAAAGGGGAGGATTTTAGTTTGCTCCCTAGACATCCAAGTTTAACCCTTGGAATCCGGGATGCCTCATATGAGGCAAAATGCGCGGCTAAAAAGTCACCGATATAATCATCAGAACTCGGCAACCACGCAACGTAGCGATGTCATCGCAACGGCAGTCTACAGACAAGAAAACTTTCTACAATTTGCAAAAAAAAAAATGACTGCTCTAGGTAGTCTCAATCAGTAGCTACTGAATTATGAAGTTTGAAAATACCAAACTTCATACGAGGCCCCCCGGATCCCAAGGGTTAATTAATAGCGCCTGTCTAGATAAATAAAAAAAATTGGTAGAAAACTTTCTGAATTACATGCTCGCCATTGCTTGCCAGCAACAAAATTACTCAAATGGTATAAAGTCTCAAAATTGAAAGCCATGGCAAAAAATCTTAGCCAAACTAATGGGGCAAATTTCTTAAAATCTCAACAAGTAATGGGCTTTATCATATGGGAGAAGGCAATCCAAAATAAAAAAAAAAATACATTAAAACTTTCCCTTAAATCTGGGTTTAGCCTACAGGTCTTTACCTACCCCCTCAAGCCAATTGGAAAGTTACCAGTACATTACTTTTATTGATAAAAGAGAAGTCTAATTCAGCTAGAAGTTTGATTGTGGTAAATTTTTATCCCTTTGAAGATTAAACATTTTTATTATGGAAATCATTTGACCATTATATGCAGCTAAAAGGATCTGGGAATTAGACGGGTAAAGACGATCTAAATTAACCCTCGGACTTCCATATACCCTTCCTAACCCCTACTGTACCAGAGCATTTCACAATTTAACCCAAGAACTGCTAGAACCTGGCACCAAAAAAAAAAAAAAAATAGAGGTTGGGATATAACCGAGGGGGAGGAGTGGAGGATGTGGTACGGAGAGATTCCACTACTTTCCATGAATCACTAATTTGTTATACATTTCCAAGCACTGGCACGGTATTTGAAGGGTTGGTTTTACAGTTTTAAATACCATGCTACCGGAAGGACCATTGCAGACCTTTGGGTTAAGTACTGGTACCCCTCAATACCAGTCATTTCATGAACAATATTTTTTAGACAGACCTTAACCCTTAAATTAAAATGTAAAACTTGCAAACTAAACAAACCAAAATTGGGACAAGGACAATATAAAGTCAAATTAAATTATCAAAATCGCTATGTGGAAACAACGCTTACTAAAATGAAAATTATTAAATAAAAGAACACAATCAACCACATAGGGTGTACATTACTACATGAGCAAGTTAATCTGTTTCCCAAGCAAACTAATCGCACATATAACAACGCACTATCGTCACGTTAAAGGAAGTAGTAAAGTTTGGGAAGTCCAGGACGTTCTGGCAAATTTGACTAAACTCTGCATGAATAAAGAAACTAAATGTTAAATGTCAAAATATTATTTAAAATCAAATTTGCAACATGACAAGACATTAACAATAGTACAAAATACAAATATTGATAAGATAAAGAGCGGCGCTCGACTTAAGTCGTGCACCAATTTGCAGCAAGTTAGGAGCATTATTAAGGCTTTTAAAGGGTTAAAATAGAGTGCAAATGGCCGGGAGCGCAGCGGGCCAGACAGGCGACTCCCAGGGTTTACCGCCGCCCATTAACTCATGTTCCCTGTGTTCTCAAGAGGCCGGCAGTGTAGCCAGTTGTGAGCATAGCTGGGAAAAATATGCCGAAATACGCTAAACTCCCATGTTCAGGGTATCACTGTAGGAGAACCACGAGTGCTACGTAGCTCGTTCTGGTCTCATTTTGAAGCTTTTAGCGCATATTTTCTTTTCATGCAGATACTTGATTGATCATTCAGGAGGGCCTGAATATGCCCAAAACACCCCGCTAGACAAGGGTTAAGTTTCCCTCACGAAAGTTGGGGAGTAACCGATTTTCAGCCGCATTTGAACTTCAAATCAGGCGATATTTAATACTGTACCGGTAGTTGTAAGATCATATAGCAAGGGTTTAGTAAAAGGGCCAGCAGCCAAATTCTGTACAGTATAAATATTTTTCAGATGCTAGTTTGGGATCAAAGAAAATGGGCGAATTTTGCCACACTGCCTATTATTGTATTCCACGGCCGTTAAAATAGCCTAGCCTAGACGGGAATGCGATTCCGACCACAAGAGTAATTTAAATAGAGATGGCAATACGCCCGTATACTAAAAGAGCAGCGGCACAATTGAGACTAGTCCAGAGCATCATCGGACCAAATAATAGGCTAAATCAAATTTAGCATTTCCGTTGTGAATCTAAGTAGGCCTACTGTACGGGTCTAATGCCAATTCGTATTGTGTGGAATAGAGTTTACAATATAAAGCAGCCGCACCAGCATGAGATAGGCTATGTCAAAGTAACGGCCTAAAATTTAAGAAATTTTCGCACAAGCCTTGGTTTTAACTTCCGGAAATTAGGCTAATGGGTAATACGAACACCTATGAATTTAACTTTCTAGTACAGCAAGCGGAAGGCCGACTTAAATAATTACCAAGTTAACTCTCAACCATCCACACATAATCACACAACCCAAAGGCAGCCATAGCCCATAGGCCTATATACTTTTCCTTAACCAATCATAAAATCACTAAAAAGTACTGCGGAAGAGCGAAAACAACACAAGAGATTGCGAGTCATAAGAAAATGGGCTTACAGAAAACGGGAGTTTCGGGGGTACAGTCAATCCGTAACTGAAAAGTCTCACTTTAGTGAAGGTTTAATACTTTAACCCTTGTCTAGCACGGTGTTTTGGGCTCATTTGGGCATATTCAGGCCCTCCTGCATGATAAATCAAGCATCTGCATGAAAAAAAAAATATTTAGCAAAAACCTAGGCACTAAAAGCTTCAAAAGGAGACCAGAACTAGCTACGTAGCACTCTTGGTTCTCTTTCAGTGGTGCCACGAACATGGAAGTTTAGCATATATCGGTATATTTTTGCCAGCTATGCTCACTACTGGCTACACTGCCGGCATCTCGAGAACACAGGGAACATGAGTTAATGGGCGGCGGTAAGCCCTGGGAGTCGGCTGTCTGGCCCGCTGCACTCCCGGCCATTTGCACTCTATTTTAACCCTTTAAAAGCCTTAATAATGCTCCTAACTTGCTGCAAATTGGTTCACGACTTTAAGTCGAGCGCCGCTCTTTAAGGGTTAATGAATCTATTTAAAGTAAAATTGACATTTCCGAGCATCAAAACATACCAAGTCTACTACAAATAGGCCTAGGCTAATATTAACCTATTAGGAGCAACGGAATTTATTTATTTCTACACCGGGTCGAAACCATCAATATATTATTTAGACAAATATGTTAGTTAGGTCATGTACTTCATTGCCATATATGTCCACCCCGTCAGTAATTCATTATAAAAAAAATCCCTAAATGTCTAAAAAAAATCCCTAAATCTCGCACGGCTCACCCGATCTCCATTTTCGGTTGCGTTGGTGCGGGACGGCCACCCCTCTCGCGCAGCCCCCCACCCGTAATACTAGGTTAGGTTAATGACAACACTTGGCTCGGATTTCATGGATTTAGCGAGGGTGTGGGGGCAGCAGCCCCATCTTCATAGCCCTCCCCACTATCGGGGGCCGTGTCTTAAGATTGATGAATAAGACTTGTTTTGCATTTTCAGATGGGGTTCATAAAAAAAAAACTAAAAAACCCCAAAACAAGGAAAAAACTAAAACATAGGCTACTTTTAAAAATCGTCCCCGGTGTAAAACTAAATATTTACCGGAGCAACAGAATAGCGACAAATCATGGGTTGTGAAGGTGTATTTATAAATATTTTGAACAGGGTATAGCCTAGGCCAGCCGGTAAGTTTTCCGATTAACATGTGCGCGTTTTTCAAACAAAACGCGGTTTCCTAATTTTGGTAAATCTACAGTTATACTACCCCTCCCCCACTACCCCCTTTCAAAACACGCCTTTTAGAGTGTTTTTGGATGGTTCAGCAGACGCGGAAACTGGGAAAAAAAAAACTTATTTTGATAAAAATTTATCACCAATCAGATCCAAGTTTTTCAGGTAATTTGTAGTTTTTTTATTTTTTATTTGATATTCAGCGTTGTTTAATACCGAGGACCGTCACATTTTAGTATTTTTAACATTAGCCTAACCTAACCTAACTTAACCTAACCTGTCTCGAAACCGGTCTAAACCCAGCTCATGTTCCCTGTTTAAAGGTGTGCGACGGTCTAAACCCAGCTCACGTTCCCTGTTTATGGGTTCGCGAAGGTTTGTAATACTTCAATGTATCTATTTCAAGTCAAATATACATTTCGGCGCATCATCAAACCATACTAAGTCTACTACTAATAATATTAACCCATTAGTACCAACAGAATAGCGACAAAATAGGGGTAGTATAACTGTAGATTTATCCTAATTTTTTTTTAAAGTAATTTATTAGTTTTTAACCCTCTGAATCTGGAAGGCCTTATAAGAGGCTATCTATTGCATGACTCAGTGATACGGAAGGCCTCCTAGAAAAAAAAAAAAAAAAAATGGCAGTAGGCTAATCCAAGAGGCCTCATAAGAGGCAAAATGTGCGGCTAAAAATCCCTTCTAAAATCATAAGACGGCAACCACGCGTTTTAGCAAGGTCATCTCAACGGCATTCTACACCGAATCTAGGCTAGGGCCTACATACAAAGTTCTAAAATTTGAAAAAAAATGTACTGCTCTAGGTAGTCTCAATTAGTAGCTACTGAATTATTAAGATACTGTACCAAAAGGGCCCCGTACACAGCGATCGGGTCATATGAGATTATGAGGCCCCCCGGATTTCGTGGGTTAACACCCATTTCTACTTCGTTGCAGAAATTTCACTTTTTGGCTATAGCCTAGGCCTAAGGCCTACCCCATAAACAATTTCCATATTTTGTCATTAGGCCTAGCCTAACTTGGGCAATTATATCTCCACCCGATTAAACATGGCCGCCTTTCCCATATTTAACCCAGTAGGCTAGCCTAGAAAATATTTTATTTTCGCAGGTATTTAAATTTATAGGCAAGAAATTATGGAAGTCTTCTATCTATCTATCTATTGCCTGACGCCGTGATCCCCGAAGGGGTGGCCACGAATGAACCGCCCCCATGCACCTCTGTCCCCAGTCAGTCGACGCCCCTCCCCCCAACCAGCACCGCCTTCGTTCATGTAGTTCCTCACTCACATGGAAGTCATAACTACTATATATATATTACAATGATTAAAGATACCTCGTGCATGTGTCAAATCTGAAAAAAATACCGGCTGGGCTAGGCTATATGGACGTCAGACTCAGTCGAAGAGGTTAATCTGGCCTGGCCCAATATTTACCCTTTTAATTCCCATAGACGCTTCCTAAGCGATCTATAATAGTCAAAGGACATTCAGAATCTGTCAAAACTCGTCAGAACTCCAAAGGGGTTAACAAAACTTACAGAAAACAAGAGCAGAGACCGGAAGCACCAAATACTTCCAAATCCTGTCCTCTGCGCATGCGTGAGAATCAGCGTTGCCAGGTGGATTTGGCCAAAATATCGTACCAAATAGGTCAAAATTATCGTATTTGCAGAAATATCGTACAAAGCTTTCATCATACAGTATCATGAATTTCACCTATATAGACCTATTTCTAGAACTAGTTATCAAAGCTTAATGAAAAACAGTTATTTCTATTCTAAATTTTGAATGGTAGTGAAACAAAATAATACTTGTGCACTAATTGACCACTTGCGAGTTTCGTTCTATAAGGAAGTTGGTGCCGTAAACATCGGTATTAAACAGAAATACAATAATAATGTATAAGGTCTAATGAATAAAACTTATGTTGAATTTAGTTTTATGTATTTATAAATGTACCACAACCACATTTTAGCTGGTACTTTTGCTAAATATAAATTTAAAAACCCCCAACTTCCTTATAGCCTGAAACTCGCAAGTGGCATAGCAAAATGTCTGTACAAGTTTATTAAAATCAAATTTGCTGAGTGAGTAAACTCTAGGATTAGCCAACATAATTTACCATAAAGGGGGGCAAATTGTCACAATATTGGAGGGATAGTCCGAGACGTTCTTATGCGGTAAATATATACAGTAAGAGTGTAGTTTACTTATTGTAGAGATAGTTTATAAAAGTGTCTATGTATGTAGATGTGTCCTTTATCTACTATATGTATGCATAGCCTACCGGTGTTATGACCGTTTATATAACTATTGTGGAAATCTGTGTTTATGTTGGTTTCAACTTAAATAGGTAGCCTACCGATAATGGAGTGATGCCATTTTTCTATTTTGTTTTCAATATATACCATTATATATACCATTTGTTCAACAATTTTCAAATTATTGTATATCTACATTGGAATATTGTACAAATTCCTGATTAATCGCATTATTGTACACCTGGTATTGTACATTGTACAAATGGTCAAATTATTGTATTTATACGATAATTATCGTAAGACTGGCAACGCTGAGTTACCAAACCCACGTGGTCTTCCAGCACCACTATTCTGTTTAGTTTTACATTTCACTGATGAAACTATTTTTTCTTATTAAAAAATTAGCATCACGTTCTCTTTTACAAATAACAGTTCCCCGATTAAATTGCCATTGGCACTAACTAAAATCTCGTAGGCTAGTAACTAGAATAAAGTTAAAAGGACGGCACTGGTACAGTTATATTTTGCAAAAAAAAAATATAATTTAGATGCCGGGAGTTTCAATATGACCTACGTCGGTGCTGTAAATGTTTAGAAGACCTGTCAGATATGAACAATAAAATGCCATAATTCAAGGAGTTTCGGAGGCATAAACTTAAATTAATAGCCAATTTCTGTTATAAAACTTAATTATTTTCTCATTCAGGAAAAGTAGACCAAGTTAAAATACAATTACCGCTGGTTTTTTAGAGGAACCTACCGGTAATAAAGCTAGAATGAAGATGCCAGGTTTTAAGATAGAACTGTGTGAAGCGGGCATCACACTGGGCCAAATTCTCGTCATTCTCCAATCTCTAGTCTCAGTTTCCAGTCAGTAGCGCCGGCAAATTCTATCACACATGCCAAGCGTCCTGGATGCTTGAGTCTCCGACACAACAATAACAACGTCCGACCTTAGCCTATATTGTTCCGTTTCACCTATACTGTAATGTATGGTAATATGAATTTACATCCACAATTATAATGCAATATGACTCAATCTACAAGTTAGTGTATTTTTTTATTTTTTATTTGAAGCTTATGAGAAAATTCATATTTTGAACTTTTTCAATTCATACCAATCGCCGTGGCGTAGGTATAGAGCCGCATTTTCCTTTACCATCATTATCTCCGATAGACTGGAAATGGTGTCTTTCACACCCAAATGCCATAAAAGGGTGTCCAATATCAAGCCAACTCAACCCTGCTCCTCCACAGGCTTGAGGAAGTGAACAACTGGGTTAAAGTCAAGCCGATTCGGGCTTTAAGTATACTGTATATCTGTAAGCAAGTATCATATTTCATTGGTGTGTTAAAAAATTCTATCTATCTAAATGTAGTCTTAAATTAGCCCAAACATACGCCAAAGTAAAGATATTCACGATCATTCGAAATTGGGCTTTTGTGTATTTCCACAGTAAGTGTTTATACTTATAAGAGTGTGCAAAATATAAATAGGTTCTAATGTATAACTAGGAACCCCAAAAGGTTCACCAAACCCAAATATACGAAGCGTTTGTTGACTTTCTTAAAAAAAAAAACAGCTTGCGTTCGCTTATACGATGCCAGGAGAGGAATGCTTCTTTATTAAACCCTCTAAGTAGCATATTATGTTAATGTTTCTTAAACTAATGGAACTGAAATTGTGTACATAGACTTCCAAACCGATCTGATGATCTCTGAACTTTGAAATAATTGTAATAGTTTCGAAATCCGACCTTGATCATTATAACTGAATGAAGGTTCTTGGTACGATGTTTCCAGTGTAGCTGCTACCGCTAGATCCAGCGAATCACTTCCATCTAGCGACATAAAGATGTGATGAATTCTAGCGATATTCAAGTTAGTTTCCCTATTTTAAGGAATTGGAGAGATGTTTCGATTGTTAAAGATTATTCTAGATACTTCAACATTTGTTTTCTAGTGACATACAAGTTTAGTGTTTGGTGACTATCTAGCGATTTGTCAATGCTATTCTAGCATACATTTGTGATTTAGTTTATCTTGCATTTTTGTCTAAATTTGCCCTATTTCTCCAGAAGACTTCCTACATGGTATAGTGTATTGTTCTAGTGATAATTAAATATTATATAGGGCTATTTTAAGTTGGCTGATTAATATGAAGCAGTAATATGCTGGACGATGAGAACACTATGTAAACATGTCTCTGATATCAATGATAATTTTTGGCATTTTCTGCCAAAATCCCAATGACTTATCAGTGGTGGCAACACAAAATGCAGCTTACGAAGTGGTTATTTAGCTGCAAGTGGTGTAGCTATTTTAGCATTAATTCACTTAGTTTATGTCTATCCGCAGCCGTTCTCACAATCAAAACACAATTATGTAGCAAAATATATATTTCGAAGGCATATACTTGAGATATCAAGGAGATTAAATGCGAGCTGTAAAGAGGCTGACAATCTACCATCAACAAATGTTGCTTCCCACCCAGTGCGGGAAGCATCCTAGCTCCATCAAATGGTGAGATTTGTGCTGGAGACTGGCGGTAGCTCCATTTTTTGCTGAAGAATGACTAGAATTGGCCCAGTGTGATACCCACTTGAGATACGGTGCAGCAGGCTATATGTTTAGAATCTGGGACTACTTTAACCCATAACTAGCGGCGCGCAACATAAGTCGAGTATAATAAATCTGGACTATCTGGCGGCGCTCGACATAGGTCGTGTGGCAATTTCAGCACGTAATGTTGCTGAGAGAGAGAGACAAGTGGTGGCAGGAGAGTAGCGAGCGTATGACTGCTCCAGACCACCGCGGCGAACCTACTGACACGAATCCCACCTCCTCCCTCCCTCTCACTCGCTATATACGGAATTGTATGGGGAAAGTGCCGAATTACATGCTTTTTGCACTCGCGTTGCGCGGTTGTTGCAAGAAAACTAGCCATCATAAAAAGATCGTTATGGTGTCATTGGAAAGCTCTGTTTATGCCCTTTCAGGGATAGATACTTGTACACTCTGGGTCTTATTTAGGCATGAAAATGATCACGTAAACAGCCCTATTTTGGCTAAAAACACCCCGCTGGGCGGTACATATAAATCAACCGCTAGCCCGCTAATCTAGTGTTAAATGAAAATCTGGCACACTATTAACTACGATAACAGGTTTTATTTACGCCCAAGGTAAAGCTAAAACCTAGACAAAGTATATAATTCCTAAAGTGTTGTTCAAAGATACTAAATTTCAAAGTTACCCCATATAATTATGTATAGAAATAGTGACCGGGAAATTTGAAAAACATAGCTAATATTTATAAACTTCTATAAATCTACAAAAAAAAAAAAAATGCTATAGGCCTATATATTGAAGATTATCAAGTCAAAGCAAGCTTTAACTTCTTTGAGACTAAATTTTAACGGACAGGGGGCTAGAAGTCCTCCCATTATACAATTCTACTCTAAGAGACAAATAGGCGAGGGAACGCTGTAGTAGTCCGACCCTGAGAATAGAAACTTTAAAAGCTTCCGTTCGGGCTCTGTCTCATGTCGGCCACCCCCAGTAATAGGGTATGTGCCTGAGTATATACATCAAATATATACCCCACATTAAACAGAAATACTGACCGGGAATTCTGAAAATTAAAGAAATTATGTATAGCCATCTATAAATCTAAGAATTCCTAAATCTAGTTAAGATTATTAAATCAGACTAAGATTTAACTTCTTTAAGACTACATTTTAGCACTGAAATTATATATTTTTTTTTTATTAGAACTGCAATTTTTATATTTTAAATTTATAATGGCAAAAATTTAGTTAATTTTATCTGCAAGTAAAGAAGTTTTATTCACAAGCATGCTTCTACATTTTACTTTTAACAACCTTCTAGAACTTTCATAAAAATATTACGTTAAAGGCAAAATTATGAACAAAAAAACAAGATTTAACACTCACCAGAAACACCAGTTCAGCAACAGCTCTACTGCATTCTAAGGGTACCTCTTGGATCGGAATTCTTGTCTAAGAAATATTTAGTTCCTTTTTCCGTAGTAAACACTTTACCCAATTTTAGTGGTAGTTTTACGGGATATTTTCAACGCCACCCCTCGCTATTGAAATTTTATAGGTAAATTTTCTCAGTTTGTTTTATCCACATTAATCCCCCACATTAATACGCATTAAGCTATACATTCCCTGCCTTGGGGCTAATTAACTCCTTCAGCATGAAGTCTAATTTGTAATCATTCTGATAACCATTACACTAATTTATTTAGCAATAGCAAATAATCTACCGGTACCTCTTATGATTTTAAAGGGGTAAACACTCAATAAACCATCTGAATAATAGTTTAAATTACACAAGATCTAGATTTAGACATAGGTAAAAGAGTAATCTTGCTGAAGGGGTTAAATAGGTAGACAGTCTATTTATGGGAATTACAGTCCGTTACACAGAGCGATATCCTTATTGGAGCGTAACTAGAACCTTTGGTAAATTTAATGCAGCAGCATTTATTTCAGAGATCAGCTTCTAGATAACAAATAAATTTAATTTGACAGTACAAATTATTGGGCTACTGCTAATCACTTCACATAACACTAACAGTACATTAGCATCGGAGTACGGTTTCTAGTTTTTCAGAAGTTTAGTTTAAGATTTGTTTTAATTATTATTAAGTTTAGTTTTGTACAGTAAAGCTACTTTGTTTTTCTATTTGGTAACCCAGGTTCTAATCTCGGGAGGATCACATGCTTCCATTAATTTCTTTGGAAAGCGTTTGGTGTTTGAAGTTAAATAAATAAAAAAAAAAAAAAACTTTTTCGGTAGATCTTCCCACTCAAGATTTCTACCGCTAACCAATAAAGTCAGTTACACGAGCGCTTTTTCCGGCAATTGACCACTTGCGAGTTTCGTTCTATAAGGAAGTTGTATCTGTAAACTTCTATATTTAGCAGAATTACCAGCTAAAACATGGTCATACATTCATAAATACATAACACCCAATTAAAGATAACTTATTAATCAGAAACCTAAATTATTATTGTATATCTATTATAACATCAATATTTACGGCTCAAACTTCCTTATAGCCTGAAACTCAAGGTCAATTTTCGATGAGAAAATATTTTATTTCAAGAAGCATTTTCGCTTTGAATTCAGAAACTAGACTAAGGTAAAAAAATTGGACAAAATTAGGTCGGGTTCAAATTTTAGCCATAAATTTCAATGCCGTAGGCCTATAGGTTATAATCTTTTATTTCAGCGGATAGCAATTTTAATCCTTTAGCAGCTAATTTCTCAATACTGAACACAAAAATATGAAACTACGTCTATGCGTGTTATTAAGGACTAGTTTTAATAAAAAAATAGATTTCACTAAAACATCCTTAAAATAACTGCGAAATGTTGATGGGAACTTTGCAATCTACCATCAGCTGGAAAAAAATAGACTATAGTTATACTCTATGAATCGCTATATAGGTAGTTTCATCGCAAATTCAATAGTCATTGGCAGGGTGTCAATCCATTTACCCCATTACATTTACAGAAAACAGTTGGAAGTAATAAAAAAAGAAAACAAAAAATTGTCCAAAGTACAAATATTTACGGATTAAAATAACCAAGAGCGAACCGGATTATTTTGTTCAAAGTCCATAGAACAGAAAAAAAAAAAAAACGAAATGTTAGTGAAAGTCCACATATTTAAGCAATACAAACTCTGCAAAAGCGATCCCTGCTAAAGAGAATGGCCACAAAGCCTACACATCGCAAATATGGCCACAAAGCCTACACATCGCAAATATGATGGCCACAAAGCCTACACACCGCAAATATGATGGCCACAAAACCTACACACCGCAAATATGATGGCCACAAAACCTACACACCGCAAATATGGCCACAAAGCCTACACATGGCAAATATGGCCACAAACCCTACACATCGCAAATATGATGGCCACAAAGCCTACACATCGCAAATATGATGGCCACAAAGCCTACACATCGCAAATATGATCTCATTATTAACGAAGAAATGCAAGAGCGAATCCGGTACGAAAGTTAAAAGTCCACAAATATTAGCTTAGTGAAAACCGCAAGAGAGATCCCAGCTAAAGAAAATGGCCATAAAACTTAAACATCGCAATAAGTAACTCTTTAAACAAATACACAAATGCAATAGCGAATACGGTTCGAAAGTTTGTCTACAAATATTAACTCTGTAAAAACAGCGAGAGCGATTCCAGCTAAAGACATGGCAGCAAAGTATATGCATCGCAAATATTAACGCATTAACAAAGAAATGCAAGAGCGAACACTGTATGAAAGTTAAGTCCACAAATATTAGCTTAGTAAAACTCCCAAGAACGATTCAACTAGAGTAACCGGCCATAAAGTATACGCAACTAATATCGCTGGAGCACTTTCTAACCTCACCTTCACCGTTCGCAATCCTGGAAGAAAGTAACCCCTTCTCCGGTCCAGTCGTCCTTGCCTCGGATTGAGAATCGAGATAAGATTGATTCGCTGTTTTTAGGAGATTCAAACAGCCTTGGGTCGAATCAGTCTCTTTGATCTTAAAAATTCGAACTCCTTTGGGTGAAGCATTCTCTTTGTTCTTCTATAATTCGAACCGCCTTAATGGTCGAAGCATTATCGATCTCTTTTTACATACACATTTCGAACACCCTTGGTCGAATCCTTTCCCGCATTCCGACTAATACTCTGAAGATTCATCGTATTTTATTCAGAATCGACTCTTAATTATGTATTGTATTTTGTTCAGCTTAGGAAAGGCCTATGGAAATCAATGGTTTAATCAAGATAGTTTTATGCCTATTTGCGCAGGCGATTGCACAGTCGTTAACATAAATAAGGCCACACCTATTTGAATAACCGAGTCTTTGACCCTTTCTGTACCGGTGACGTCTTTTATATTTTGTTTCAGCCACATATAGACGATTTTACGAAGCTTAGGAAGGATATATAGCCGCTAAAAGGATTGAGATAGTCTGTAGCCTTTTAATGGATAGACGTCCTTCCTAAGCTGAATAAAATCGTCTAATATTTGCCAGAATGTGTCATTCGTATTGAACCATCTGGGGATAAAATAAAACATTACAATGTCATTGTCTCGCTTGGGTTCGATATGGATTTAAATGGGTTTATCCTATTGTGCTAAAACTAAAATTAATGTATATACTACATACATTAAATATTTATTCAGACTATCATATTTAGTTTAGGAAGTATCTATGAATTACTTAGTTAATTACTAATAAGAAGTAAAACATTACTCTCTCAACTACATCCTTTTTCACTCTACTATACAAAATACTATACTTAAGTCCCTCTTTATCTCTCTCTCTCTCTCCCTGTCCATCCCTCATTACTTAAGTTCCTCTTTATCTCTCTCTCCCTGTCCATCCCTCATTACTTAAGTTCCTCTTTATCTCTCTCTCCCTGTCCATCCCTCATTACTTAAGTTCCTCTTTATCTCTCTCTCCCTGTCCATCCCTCATTACTTAAGTTCCTCTTTATCTCTCTCATCCCTCATTACTTAAGTTCCTCTTTATCTCTCTCTCTCCCTGTCCATCCCTCATTACTTAAGTTCCTCTTTATCTCTCTCTCTCCCTGTCCATCCCTCATTACTTAAGTTCCTCTTTATCTCTCTCTCTCCCTGTCCATCCCTCATTCTGTCTCCATTACCTGATACAGTTCTAGGAACCTCTGGAGTCAGTATAGGCAGCCAATCACCAGCGTTGTTTACACTCGAGTCTCCGTAGCTCGTCACTCTCACCATACTTAAATCTGTGGGGTAATAGGGGGTGCTCCCTTAGAGTGGTATTCAAACAAAAAAAATCCCTTCGCAGCGCCGTTATTGGACGAAATAGCTTGACAAATAACGCTAGCTTCAGAAATGGGAGTGATACTCCGTCTAATCTCTATAAACAACACTCATTCCCATAATGTTCGTTCGGCGCTGCGAAGGGAAAAAAATGCTTAAGAATACCACTGTTAGCCTCTACACTCAAACAATAATAAAAAATTTAAATGCTGGGTGAGAAGGGAATTGTGCCTCTGAAAATATCTTGGGTTTCGAACCCGGGTCAGTAGGCACTAGCCTCCCACGCTACCACTATTACCACGCTCTGACATAGAATAAGGAAACCATCTTAGTTCTCTTTAGAAGAACCAGGAGGGCTATGGCTTCATACACGTGGTGAGTTTATTAGACTTACTACCAGTGACAATGGCTGGGGCAGTGCTGGAGGCCCATAGTGATCCTTGGTCTATGGGTCTTCTCCTGGGCGACCTAGATGTGTGTGAATTTGTATTTTGTTTTTTGTGTTGTGTTGTGTTGTCACTGTTCAGGCTTTGTCTCGAGTCGGCCACCACCCGCTATGGGGTATGTGCCTGAGTATATACATACATACGGTTTTGGTTTGTTTGTTTTGCAAGTTCTACATTTTAATAACGGTGACTTTAGTGTTGTTGCAAATACCTGCTTCCACCAACGTGGGTCCCAGCAGGAGGTGCAGAAATCTACTTTGCAGTCCTTCACAATTGGTCAGGTCCTTCGGGGTCACGGCCACAACACACCCTGACCTCACTGACTCTCCAAAGTTGACCTGGGTTCGACGGTCACCCCCCCCCCCCACCCCCGCTGCTGAGAGTAAGGTCAGCCAATGTTTTGGGTCGGTGTTGAGGGATATGGCCTCTTGTCTCTGATCTGTAGGGGGTTGAGAGAAGGAATGATATATACAGTACTGTACAGTCAAAACCCATTTACTTCTTGCATTTTGTGTCTCAAGTTGGCCACCCCCAGCTAAAAAAAAAAAAAAAAAAAAAAAAAATGGGGAATGTGCACGAGTACAATATATAGATAGATAGATTTTGTTTTTAATTTCATAGTCCATTAAATCAAAGACCCTGACAAGTGAGGCAGAGTTCCGTACGGAGCTCAGTGGTCTGGTTAATCTGCTCTACATAACCTAACCTAATCTTAACAAGGTTGCCTGGAACACCGCCATTAGGATGTGAGACCGGAACTGCGTTTTGTGTGGAGCACTCGGTCTTTAAATTTGTGTATGTATGTATCTATAATATTACAGGTATAGCAAAATCAATTAAAAACAAAATCTTTAATCACAACTCACCATCCTCAGTAATATTCCCAACCAGTGTCCCCATAATGAGAGGCTTCCCTGTGATGTACCCGGGCCGTCCACTCCTCACAAACACCGCCCCACCCTCAAGCTCCGATGCCCACACAAACTCACTCCCGAACGTCTGGCGCAAATAGTCTGTCCTGTCTGCTTGTTGTTGTTGTTGTTCCCCAAGCTGCCTGGCCGAACAGCCCCAAGGCCCCGAGCAAGGCCAAGGCCATAACCAAGCGCCCCAACAGAACCCTCCCTGCCGACCACAATAAAGCCTGGGTGACCGAAGCCACTCCATGGCGGGGAGCTGAGGAGGGTGCGGAAACGCCCAGGAAACCAAAGCCCAACCCAGGGCCCTGTGCCCCTCAGCAATTATGAAGAGAAAGTTGAGGGGCAAAGGAAAAATGTGACGCTTTAGCTTCCAATCTTGGTAGATTGGGAGGTCAATCCACGGAAGAGACGCCGTCACTTGAGATCTAGAAAATATATAAGTAAAAGGAACAGTCAGAGTAAGCTATGGGTATGGCAGAGATCGCTCAGCTCTCACTCTGATAGACCAGCCCATCACCACATGACTAGAACCCAATCCTCTCGGCATCAGCTAGGAAAGGCCCTAGAAAGCCGCCTTTGGCGGGGGGATAGCTCCCCTATTTCAACCCCTTTCGGGATTGGGCACCCGCCGTCTGCTGGTAGATCGGTGAGGCGGATGTGGGCTCAAACCTCAGTGATCCCTAGACTACCGTTATGCGTGAAGATCAAACGAACGCTCTTAACCACATTGCCACACACGTCACCTTCGTACGCTGGCTTGGGGAGATTTCCGACGCTCGTTTCGGTGCAGTTATCATCTTCACTGCTACACAGGAATATCTTTAAAGGTACTAAGGCCTTTTCATTTACGCTAGACATCAGCTTAGCCCTCAACATCTCACTTATGGCCGAAATCTGCAAGGCTCGAGATTCCGACACGAGATCATCCTTTCCGCTTTCGGCCAAGACCTGCGAGTCCATGTGTCCTCTCTCCAGCTTCTGCGATTCGAGTTCTCCGCTGGGAACGTTGAGAGGGAAGTCGGTGGTGATGGTCTCTGTGTTAAGGAAGGAGTCGGTTGTTGACGGGAGCTCTGTGGTCGTTGGTTCTTCTTCATTGTCATTACCACTTACGTTCTGGGGTATACAAAACAAAACACTATTAGTTATTTTAATAAAGGTAAAGTTAAATAAACAAATTAAAAAAGGAAAGAGGAAAAATGGGGTAAGTGCCAGAGTACATACATACATATAATGGGCTACTGTATCAGCGGACCATTGGTTCCTATCTTCAGAACATTCTTGTGCTTAGTATGCTTCCAGCCAGGGCCCCACTGGGGTAAATAAAATAGCAAAACAGTGGTGGAACTGCCATCCGGGTGAGGGACTGCTCTGGGTCTGTTCCTTCAGTGCTAAGGGTCATAATCCACTTAGTGGAAATGGTACTGTGGAATGGGTCGGTAGAGGCATGTCTGGGAACCTGGAGGCAGTTTCTGCCATGGCCATCCCTTTTGGGGCGCTTCCTCTGAAAGCGGGGTGCGTCAGATTGATGATGATGGTACTGCATCATGTAAATAAACAAAGATACAGGGGAACTTAATATGTAATATCTGCAAAACAAACAAACCAAAACCAGAAATCGCACAATATAAAGACAAAAATATTTATCTTATCAAAATCATTAGTCTATCTATCTATCTATTGCCTGACGCCGTGATCCCCGAAGGGGTGGCCACGAACGAACCGCCCCCATGCACCTCTGTCCCCAGTCAGTCGACGCCCCTCCCCCCAACCAGCACCGCCTTCGTTCATGTAGTTCCTCACTCCATCCTTCCACCTCATATTCGGTCTACCTCTCCCCCTCTGGAAAAATCATTAGTGGAAAATTTAATTAATAACATATTGAAGATTTAGCAAAACAATAATATGAAATAAAAAAACACAAAACAAATACAGTAGTACCTGAAATAAGACTCTGGGATCGGCAACCACAACGAACGTCAGAATAGTAGCTGCGTCTAGATATGGGTCACTCTGGCAGTCCTGGGGAAGCGAAGGAACCTCTCGCGTACAGGACCACTCGGAACTCTCCAGGTAGCGTAGAGATTCTGTTGTCTCGCACGTAGAGCCAATCACTGAACTGGGAAGACCTGTGATAGAGGATAATTTGTTAGGTTATTATTTCTTAGCCGAATATTTCATGCGAGACAGATGAAACTACAAGTCTCCCTCGATTCACAATTGGGTTAAGTTCCTGAAAACCAGATCTTAAATAGAAAAATCGTATAGCAAACCTTAAAATTAATGGAATAAATAGGGGTGCGTTCTCAGACCAGCCAAAACCCAAACACAAACACCTAAAAACCAATAATAATATCAAAATCGGGGCATCGGATAGTGAGGGAGACCTGTAGTGAATTTAGGGAAGTGAGAGATACAAAAGCCTAATAATAATAGTGCAGTTTTTTACCAGCATGCACTCCCTGCTCAAGAGGTGGGCTAGGGTGGATACCCTGATGTTTGAGGAACTTCAGTGGACAGTTACCACAGATTGCTAGACCACCACCATCCACCAACAACACTGTTGTCTGTCAATAACACACATTGGCTGACCCCAGACTCAAACCCTCAACCTCTCAGTTTGCAAGCCAGTGCTCTACCAACCGCAACTGCCTGTTGCAGCTCTCTTTATGTTACATTTTATTATAATGTAAAACTTGCAAAATAAACAAACCAAAACAGGAACGACACAACATAAAGACAAAAGAACTTAATCAAAATCACTATGTGGAAATAACAATTTAGCAAAAAGAAATATAAAAACAAAAAACCACCACATAGAAATTACTGCCTCACAGCACCCCATACTATTAAACACATCATAGAAGACTGCATTCCACACCATCACTTACGCCAACAACAATCTACACTCCTTGAGAGCCCTGTGGGAAAGCTCTATTTCGGCCATGGCCTTCCTTAGGGACTAGAGGCTGTTCCGCCAGGCAGCCTAGGGAACGACAACAACAACACTGACTCACACATACCTATAACAAAGAGTTCTCCCTCATTCTATCTATATTTAAATGATTTTATGAAGTTTAAGAATGATCTGTGTTACTAAAAATGGTTAAGTGAGATAGTTTGAAGCCTGGTAATTGCTGGAGGCCCTTTTGAAAACTGAATAAAATCGTTGAATATGAGCAAGAATATAATTAAAAAGATGTCGCCGGTACAGAAGTGGTTAATGACTCAGACGTACCTATAACAAAGAGTTCCCCCTCGGCGTCCACGGCCCACACAGGCTGACCGGCGGTGTATGTTTCTTCCGTAAATCTTCGACTGTGGTGTGGGTTGTGCTGCCAGGGGTATTGCCTTTCTTTAACCTAAGAAGTGGGCATGGGGGGTATGAGACACCACACTCCTGTGCTGACGTATTTGAGCTGTTCCCATCACTAACATCGTTATTTTACCATAAATAGCATTAATACTTATCCATATGCGCCTATTATAGGTTGATTATAAAGGTATTAACCTGTTACATCAATAAATCAAGTGGAAACAGCGTTTGGATGGTCAAAATCGGCGATACAGGCCGGGAGTTACATAATGTATGGCTGAGGCAACCCTCCTCCCCTCCCCTTGTCTGGAGAGATAGTCTCTCTCTCGCTCTTTCCCACGCTTGGTAACAGTGATGACAACGCCCTGCTACCAACTCGCTAATGTTAGCACGAAAATAGACCACAGAATAAGGGAATAACAGGGAAAATAGGTGATAACTGAAGATGAGGAAAGTGGGGAAGGAGGGGAGGTGGAGGAGTGATATTTGGCATGGCCCAGGGAAAAAAACAAAAAAAACAAAATGGGGGGGGGGGTAAATGGATTTTTTTTTTCTCCCCCAGACTCTTAAGTCTTCCAGCAGTTGCCCGGGGAAACTCTTAAGAGTCATCCAGCAGTTGCCGGGTTAATGTCCAATTTATTATAGTCCTCTACAGATCTTGCTCCCTGAAAATATAGTAATGGGTTGGCTATGAGAACAGATAAAATATATACTACCTTTCTATTATTTTTTGTAGTATTGGTAGGGGAATTTCCTATCTTTAATGTCCAGTTTCTTATAGTCCTCTACAGATCTTGCTCCCTGAAAATATAGTAATAGGTTGGCTATAAGAACATAAAATAAATACTATAGTACCTCTCTTTCCTTATATATAATACTTGGTTGGTAGTAAATGTAGGTAAGGGTGCTGCCTCGCTTTAATTATATTTTTTATAGTCTGGTAGAGATCTTACTTCCTGAAAATATGGCAGTGTAGAATTCTGGGTTAGCAATAAGCACAGATGCATGTATGTACTGTATATACTAAGGCAGATACCCCACAGCTGGGGGTGGCCGACTCAAAACAGAGACTGAAGAGAAACAACATTTAAAGTTCCAATTCTTAGAGTCCGGGACCACTTTCGCGTTCCCTCGCCCCTTTCTCTGTCTCGTCTAGTAAGTGAGTTGTACAATATATATATATACTGTATATTCATATTTGTTTTCACCAACTCACCAATTAATTTACAAATAAATCTAACTAGTGAAATCAATGAAAGTAATAAATACAAGGACTCGATCCTAGGATACTCACACTGAAATTCCGCACACTAAGCATTAGGCTATCGAGACAGTTACAGTATATACAGTATATAGAGAGAGATAATATGAAAAAATTATGACCCACCTTAACCGGAGTATAAGTGTTGCGATGAGGTATGTCGTCAGTAATAATACACAACGCACCATCCAGGACCACGACTTAGTTACTTCAATGTTACTACTCCATACTGTCTCACGCTGGTAACAATAACCGCTGTCTGAGGAACAACAGAAAGATTCATATTATCACCAACCCACCAATTAACTTACAAATATACCCATACCTAATTCATGAAATTAATGAAACAATGAATACATGCGGTACTCCATGGATTCCAACCTAGGATACTCACACCAAAATTCCGCGCACTTAACCATATCTTGCTATATTCTTAATCAGTAATATTGCTTAGAGCTTGTGCAGATTTATTTTATATACATAAGGCAAGAATATGAATACTTGAGCAAAAGAGTATGAAGGTGTGAGTGAGAGATGGTGAGAGTGAGTGTGTGAGAGAGTGAAACAGAGATACACATAATATACTTGTTTTACAGAAAAGACTAACCTAATATAGGCTGAGGTCTGGTAATACAATGAGAGAACACCAAACAATCATCATCACAGCAACAGTTGATGTCACAATACCCAACCTGACAATGAGACAACAATTACTTCATCAATCATTAACTTTCAAAGATATAATATGAACTGTGAAACATCATTTTATCTTTGTATATATAATTATTAATAATGACAAAAAAGATGGGACTCATATCTGGTCTGACAACCTATACTCGGTGTCAGCAACTCTGAGAAAATTACGGTTCTTTGTTTTGGTTTGTTTATTTTGCAAGTTTTACATTATAATTTTGAGATTGGACCTAAGTACCTGACCCCACGTCTTTCTAGGTTTACCCCTACGCGCAGCTCCCCTTATGTTCACATTCCGGAATTTCTTCACTTACCGGTAGCTGTAATTATATATTCTCGAGTCGCCCACCCCCAGCTATGGGCTATGTGCATGAGTACAGTATATACTGTACAGTTTGCCGCACATATTCTATACCGTTGGGGTCATGATTTGGCAGCGCTTTACCCACCTCCCTCACTCCACCTCTTATTAATAGGAGGTGGAATGAGGGAGGGGGGTTGGTTAAGTGGGTGCAGTTCTGCCAAATCAAGACCCCAACGGAATAGAATATGTGCGGCAAACTGTACATACATACATACAACAAAAGTACAGTATTAATAATCACGGTCACACAAGTCAATCAGCTGGAACTATTGCCATAAAAGTGGGTCATAATTTTCTCAGTCACTGGCACCAAGTATAATCAAACGGACAATTAAAATGTAAAACTAGCAAAACAAACAAACCAAACCTTGAGATCGCGGGTACAGAAATCCCCAACGGTAAACAGACTTTCCTCTAAGAACGCGGGAAGGGCGGAGGTGGTGGTAGTAGTGGTAGTAGGGATGGTCGTAGTGGTATCAACAGGCGCGTCACTGGTACCATTAACATCAGTACCATTCCCTATTGATGTCTGGTTGGCGTCGGTGTAGTCCAGGACGTAGTCGGTATCGTTGGAGGGAGTTTCTGAGGTGGTTCCTGTGTCGGCGTCGGTGTTTTCAATCTCCTCCGCGTCCTGGCATGTTCCCGGCACCACAAACACCATAACGCACACCACCACAACACTTAGTAAACGCCTTAACATCATCTTATACTTTTAGATGCAGATAAAATATTTACTGGTAGAACTTTACTGCATTTTAACTACTATTACACTAGATATCATTTTGTATTTTTAGATGCAGAAACAAATTTACTGGTAGTTTTTCATGAATGAAAAGTAGTACAACTACTGTTAATTGCACTCAGTAGATAACATCATATTTTTTAACTCAATGAATAATAGTACAGTAGTTTTTTTGCACTCAGTAGATGACACCATATTTTTCAGTCTCGGAGAATAATACCCAGCTCCAGATGAACCTGAAATAATAAAAGTACAATTAACTCTTGCAGTACAGTATAAAGCCGTTACTATGATACGGTAACATTATTTGGCTATCAATAAGTAACTATATTCTGTGAGTGAGGTTTGGCATCATTTACCCAACCTTAGCCGTTTCTGCCTGTCTCTTTTCCTGTAGCCTACTACTTTTCCTACTTCAGAGGCAGGAGGCTAGGAATCTCAAATCCCTTGTAAAATTCACCTACTAGTCGAGACATAAAAAAGGGGCGAGGGAACGTGAAAGTGGTCTCAGACCCTAAGAATTGGAACTTTATATGTTGTTTCTGTTTAGGCTCTGTCTGGAGTCGGCCACCCCTAGCTATGGGGTATGTGCCTGAGTATATACATACATACATAAGATACTGTATGTACAGGTCTCCATCACTATCCGATGCCCTGATCTACGATATTATTATAGGTTTTTAGGTGTTTGTGTTTGGGTTTTGGCTGGTCCCAGAACGCATCCCCATTTACCTCAATAATTTTAGGGTTCACTATACAATTTTTCTAGTTATGATCGGGGTTTCAGGAACGTAACCAAATCATAAATCAAGGGAGATCTATACAGTATGTGCCTGAGTATAAACATACATACATACATACTGTATGTATATATGTATTGTTACCTTGCCGGCCGCTATGGTGTGAAGTCTGTAGCGCTCGGAGGAAGAGTGGATGAATTCCGTGGAGAGCAACTGTGGTCCACCGCCGACGAACGCTCTTCTTACTTCCTCCGCAAACGTTCCTGGAACAAGGAATTAATATGTAAATCTTGCAAAATTAACAAACCAAAACAGGAACTGCACAATATAAATGAAAATGTATGTACAGTATGTATGTACTGTACAGTATATACACAGGCACATACCCCATAGCTGGGGGTGGCCGACTCCAGACATATGTATAGATATACAGTATATGAAGACTAAATCACAAATACTAGTGATCAAATTATGTAGTAAAACTTGCAGGAAAAATTAAACATTGGAACACCAAGCTTTCGTCTATTCTCTCAAGACATCTTCAGAGAGAATAGACGAAAGCTTGGTGTTCCAATGTTTAATTTTTCCTGCGAGTTTTACTATATATAGAGTATACAGTAAACCCTCGCTATCTCGGACTAATTGGGGGGAGACCCAGTCCGAGATGACCGAAAATCCGAGATGTCCGAAGTCCGACTTATGTCCGACTTAAGAGAGGAAAATGTCCGAATTGGAAGAGGGAGTCCGAGCCACCAGAGAAAACGGAGACTTCCCTATCACTAACAACGTAGATTCAAGAAAAATTACAGTACCTGTACAGTATCCAGCAGACATATATTATAAATATCACTTTCCTTCTCCATTTCACTGTAGCCTTAGATCTCGGAATTTGCCCTTAGACCTCGGAATTTTCCGAGATATACGACACCTGTCCGACAGACCATGTGGGCCCTCGGAGTTTTCCCCTTACATCTCGGAATTTTCTGAGATATACGGCGAACTTTCCGAGAGGCCGATGCCAGCCCGAGTAGTGCGGGTTTCCGACTTCTAGAGGTCCGAGATAGTGAGGGTTTACTTTACAGTATGTTAAATATAATAAAGAGAGCCGTAGAATGTACCCATAGGTCTCCATGTATGACAGGTGATGGAGTGTTGACCTGGTGATGTTGGCATATGGGTCACACCGTACCCACATAGGTCAACACGACCAAGGTCATCTTAACGGTACACTTGTAGCAGTAACCGAGGCCAATCTGGGGACAGAGAACGCTATATTAACCCAGGGACTGAGACGGTCCTTCCGGAAGCATGGTATTTAAGGGGGGATGGTTCACTTTTTGGGCAATTTTTGCATGTATTCATTATTTTTCTAGTTTCCTCCCTAGACCTCCATCAAATTTAAAAAAAAAACATCCATTAGATCCCTCTTCTAGATTAATTTGTACATTTTTCGGTAGAAAAATTTCCCGGCCAAAGGCCAGTTCTTCCAACATTACAGGCTCACTATCGTTCGCCAGGGAAAAAATCGACACCTAAATAGCACGAAAGGTCTAAATATTGACTAAGAAATGGGGCGAAAGGTCTTAAAATCGACTAACTAATGGGGCAAACATTTTAACATCTGAAAACTAATGGGGCTAAACATGAGCGAGAAAGTGGTCCAGAAAACCGGCCCATGTCCCCTTAAACATGTGTAAAAACAACCCTTCAAATACTGTGACAGTGCCGGGAAATGTCTCAAAATTGGGTGACGCATAGAAAGTAGTGGCATCTCTCCATACCACATCCTCCACTCCTCCCCCTCTTTATACCCCACCCCCCCTCCCTCCCTCCCTCAACTTGACCTTTTATTTTGCACAGGTTCTAGTCTATTCGCTGTAAGTAGGCAAGGAATCATGACCTCTAACCTCTGTAACTCAAAAACGACTGGAGTAATCGAGCTAATATTTCTACCATTTGGGAAGAGTCAGCCAAAGAATAAATGTGGAAATTTACAGCCAATTTGCTCTAGCCCTTTTTGAGTTAGAGAGGATTAGAAGTCATGATTTCTCGCCTACTTACAGCGAATAGACTATAGCAGTTCATGGGTTAGCATCTGGCAGACATTGTTACTGCCACTTGATCTCTTTTGAAACATAAAACACTGACTGCAAGAATAGTGTAAAGGGAGGTAAAACTGTGATCAGATTTTTTAGTTGTATATTTAGTGTAAAGGGAAGTAAAACTGTGATCAGATCTTTTATTTTTCTATTTATTTATTTATCTATTTTTTTTTTTTTTTTTTGCCAATGTCGTAATTTCCGAGAAGGGGTGGCCATGAACATTAGGCGTTAGTCACGAATCACTAAGTTAAGTTGCCCGGGCTTGACATCTACCAATAAAATTTTGACAGTGCTTACTTACTTGAATCTTACTTGAAGTCGTCTAGAGGTCCCGTCCTCACAGTCGTGGTCCGCCACCGCTGCGTCCGTCCCGTGCGTCCCTTCGAAGGAGGTCCGTCTGGTCCGGTATAGAGTTTGAGGCCGCCCGGCAGTTAGCAGTGTATCCAGACACTGGTGGTTCATCTGGGAGGGTCTTTAGAAACTTGTCTAATAACCCTTTGAACCTGTCTACCGGGCAACCTACTATGTCTCGCACTTCCTTGGGCAGCGAGTTGAAATTTTTTGGTCCATTGTGGCCTAGGCTGGACGCGAGGAGGGATCTCACTCGTTCTGGTGCCTGTGTTGGGAGGGATCTCCTCTCACACTTCCTTCCAGTCCGACCATTTTGTTTTTCCTGGAGTTCATTACCAGTTGGATCTGGAACCAGCTTCTCCAGGATTTTCCACACATAAATTGCGCAGTACCTGCCTCGCCTTCTCTGCTGGGAATACAACCCTAGCTTCTTGAGCCGGTCCCAGTAGCTAAGGTCCTTCATCCCCCGAATGTTTCTAGTGAAGGACCTCTGGATGGACTCAAGATCTCGTATGTACCCCTTTTTGTGTGGCGACCATAGTTGACTACAGTAGTCAAGGAAGGGTTGTACCATAGACCTCCAGAGAGTTAGCATTGTTTCTTGTTCCCTGGAGTAGAACGTCCGGCCATTCCCTTGGCTTTCTTAACAGCTGCAGAAATGTGGCATCGTCGGACAATTGCACACCTAGGCATCTCACATGTGGCTTGGGGGTGATGTCGTGGCCGCCTGCAGTGAGTAGTTTGGTGGTGTCCTTGAGGGTTTGGTTCGGGCCACATCGTAACGCTTCAAACTTTTCTTCGTTAAAGGTCATGTTGTTTTCGTCTGCCCATTTGTAGATTTTGTCGAGGTCATCCTGGAGATTATGAATATCCTCTTCATTTCTGACGACACGACTTATGTTCGTATCGTCAGCAAAGGAAGAGATAACTGATTGACCAACTCCATCATCAATGTCCCCTATCAGTATAAGGAAAAGCAGAGGTCCTAATACTGATCCCTGGGGTACTCCACTAATGACGTGGGACTTTTCAGATGTGTGGCCCTTAACAGCAACAGTCTGCGTTCTTGCGGAGAGGAAACTGTGCAGCCTCACACCTATTTTGCCTTGGATGCCGAGTTTCTTAATCTTGTGAAGGAGGATGCCGTGATCCACCTTGTCGAATGCTTTAGCAAAGTCTAGAAACACGACATCCACAGTGCTGGCTCGATCCACCGACAAAACCAAGAAACTTACCCTGTATGCCGCGAGTGGAGAGGTGCAGATCAATAGGATGACACCAAGTTGCTGATCCACTTGTCTCACCCTGATCCGCCTGTGTCTGTCCTTCTGTTACACCTTCCACCACATTCCAACCTCCACCTAGGGGATACAGAGGGTTGCATATTTATGCTCTCACTGCATTATGTATACATACAAGTTTAATGACCGTATTGTCCACAGAGAATGTGGTTACAGTCTCACATCCTAAATGGCGGCTTTCCAGGCGTCCCTGTCAAGGGCTGGCTCTGTAATCAAGTTCTTTATTTTGAGATCGGACCGGAGTACCTGATCCCACGTCATTTTAGGTCTACCCCTACGCGCAGCTCCCCCCCCACGTTCACAATCCGGCATACCCTTTAGTAATTTTTATGCTAACATGATGTAGTTGATGAAGCTTTGAACGCTGTGCTCTCCCTTGATTGACAGGCTCAGGGTGTGCCCTTGTTACAGGGACTTTACTGGCTATTTACCATGAATTACTAGAGCAAGCTGCCCAAACTCTTGCTATCTACGAAAGGCAAGGACCACTTGCAGAACAGTGAAGTATGAGGAAAGGCACTGGCCCCACTGACTTGACCAATGATGTGAACCTAAAAAAATAACAATAAGAAGAATACTGTACATTACTACTACAGTACTACTATTACTAATATACAATTAACATACCTAATTGTATGGACCACTTGCAGAAGAGTGAAGTGTGAGGGAAGGTACTGGCTCCACTAACTTGACCAATGATGTGGACCTCAGCCATGGGAGAACACACTCACCTGTTAATATATAGGAATATTATTAATAATAATAATAATAATAATAATAATAATAATAATATTAACACTTACGCTGCGGGCTTATTTGCGCTATTTAGGGCATATTCAGGCACTCCTGAATTATTAATCAAGCATCTGCATTAAATGAACTGTATTCTGACGAAAACTAGGCGAAAATAGCTTCAAAATGAGACCAGAACGAGCTTTGTAGGTGGCGGGGTTCACCCGCAGCCGGAAAATTTGCTAATTATTAGCTCTCGCTCGCTCGGCAACACTGTTGTGAGACACCGCGCGAGACACAGTCTCCCTCAGTGAGCGGCTGGCTGCTCTGAGGGTCGGAGGGAGGTCCCTCACGCTCCCGCCCACTGACACTCGATTTCTACGGCTGGTCAATATACAGGAGGCGCTACAAGATTGGTAACAAATTAAGCTCAATAGCATAATATTAAGCAATTTTTTTCCAAATTTTTGATGTAGGTGTCATTCCCAGGAAACTAACATAATACATATTATATGGATATTTATGTTTTAAGGGTTTGTTTACACTTCTTCCTTTTCTTCTTCTGGGAGAGCTGTTTTGCGTGATGTCAGTCAACAACTGAGATATCTGGTGGCGAATGCAATGAACTATACTGCTGGCGAGAGTAATGCTCTCATGGCAAATATAATCTAGTTCAACCAATTACGATGTAGTCCACTGACACGTGATGTCTATCGACCAATCAGGTGATGCCAGGCTTGGATACACAGGTCCTGGATCTTCAACTCGGTCAGTCTGAGGATGTGTACAGGGTGGTGAGGAAGGAAGTGTGAGAGTTGACAGTGCAAGAACGAAGTCTCTCGAGGTACTTACTTTGGTAATAGACAATAAAGGCAAGCACTATCCACGATTCGAGTTTGCTGTTGTCCAGAAATGACCCTTTGGACTTGCAAACACTATAATTGCACAACTTTCTTTTATCTCGACAACCCCAGCCAGAAGCCATCCAACCCGACGACTCTCCGCATAACTAGCCTACCCTCAGTCTCAAGCCACTCAACCCAACGACCCTCAACTCACTACATCCTGTGCTCATTAAGGTTAGTTGGTTAAATACACCAAACATCAGTCAAAAAAGTCAAATAGCGGGGGTGTGGGGGCGGCAGCCCCCACCCATAATACTAGGATAGGTTAGGTAAGGTTGTTAGGTTAGGCGAATGTCCTTTTTCACAGAGAAATTCACCAAAAATCAGTCAACAATTTCAAATAGCGGGGGTGTGGGGGTGGCAGCCCCCACCCATAATACTGTACTAGGATAGGTTAGGTAAGGTTGTTAAGTTAGGCTAATGTCCTTTCAAAGGGGTATACTAGGCTAGTAAATACTAGGATATCTTATACCCGGTCAGAGGTAAGAAGAAGAAGAAGAGTCCTGCTGTAGCCTTGAATGCTACCCCCTATTCTTACTAGGTTAGGTTAGGTTAGGCTAATGTTAACCCGATTCTTACTTCGTTAGGTGAGGCTAATGTTAACCCTATGAAAACCCAAACAAAGATTTTATTAGGGTTACTGTGTAATTTTAACATGAAAATTAGTTAAATCCCAGCCAAGTTTCGTCAAAACTTGGCTCGGGTTTTCAAAAAGTCGGGTTTTATGGGTCTGGAATTTGACAAAACCCAAACCAACATTTTAATAAGGTTACTGTGTTATTTTCATTTTTAAATTAGTTAAATCCGAGCCAAGTTTCGTCAAAACTTGGCTCGGGATTTCAAAAAAGTTGGGTTTTATGGGTCTGGAAATTCACAAAACCCGAGCCAAATTTTAGTTACAAATGTGTATTATCGTGTTCTATACGCTTTTTACCCCTCAATTTCCCTGATCTTCATAGCCCTCCCCACTATCGGGGGGCGTGTCTTTAGATTGATGGATAATGGGTAAATGCTTAATTCCCATTCAATTTCATCACTAGATTCCACTAAAACACCAAAAACAAAATCAAAATACCAAAAAAAAATACCTGAAAAACACGTTGTCTCCTGTATATTAACCCTACGGCTTTTACAGGCTTTTAACCCTTGTCTAACGGGGGGTCTGTGGCGGTTTTGGGCCTTTTCAGGCCATTCTGACTGCTATATCAACCATCAGCATGAAAGGAACTGTATTGTGCCGAAAACTAGGCGGAAATCGCTACACAATGACACCACATACAGCTACGTAGCACTCGTGGAGCCCTGACAGTGTTACCTCAAAGATGGAAGTTTAGCGGATTTTGCTACTTTGTTCACTTTTCGCGAACTATTGGTCACACTGTCATCCTCCCGTGCGGTGGGGGAACTGGAGTTAGTGTGGGCCGGGAGGCCACAGATGTCGGACGTATGGTTCATTACTGTTCCACCCATTTTCACTTGATTTTCACCCGTTTTTTGCCAGTTTCTTTAACTCGACTTATGTTGTGGGCCGCCAGTAAAGGGTTAAAGCCTGGAAATTGCTGTAAATTGCCTATGTGTTCCAAAACGTCACCTGCAGGGAATGGGTTAATAATGATAATAATAATAATATCGGTAATAGTAATGTAGCCTATACCGGTATGTATATACAGTACAGTACTCGGGCACATACCTCATTGCTGGGGGTGGCCGACTCGAGACAGAGCTCGAACAGAATCATTCAAGGGTCCGGGACCACTTTCACGTTCCCTCGCTCCTTTCTCAGTCTCGATGAGTAGGATAATTGGCAAGAGTTGTGTTATCGGGAGTATCACCTACCTCTGACCGGGTATATCCTTTCTTACAGTTTCTTACAGTAGATCCTCTGGAAAAAGGCAAACTATGCCTGTGTATCCAGCTCAGTACCAGTACTTGCACTGCTGCGGTCGTTCACGGTGTTGGCGGCGGCGGTAGCAGACGCAACATTTTTACTATTCTGTATTTTTGTTTTATAATCAAACTTCAAATCTTGTCTTCCCCCATGCTTTATCAAGATTACTTTCAAACTCCCTTATTGATCCTTAGGAGTCTTAGTCAGACTAAGACTCCTAGTGTTTACTATACTCTTTGAAAGGACATTAGCCTAACCTAACAAATCCTAGTATTATGGGTGGGGGCTGCTGCCCCCACACCCCCGCTGTTTGACATCAACTCACGTGTTTACACGACGTACGTCCGGTAACACAACTCATTCCGGAGAATTTTACAAGGGGAGAAGGATTCCTAGCCCCCTGCCCCAAATACAATACTACTTATACTACTACTACTACTACTACTACCGGTACTACTCCCAGGCTTCCACAGTCACCACACAGGAAAACATTTGATAAAATTCATGACATTTATTTGTCTGTAACATAGGCCTAAAGACAAATATTGATAGAGACTTCGTACTTCGTAGGGGAGGTGTGGTGGAGTGGTCTTGCCACTGGCCTGGTAATCCAAAGGTCCCGGGTTCAAATCCTGATGTATCAATGGGAAGATATTATTGGGATGGAATTTGTGCTGTACCTAGTATCAGTGCATTACCACAAAGCCCACCGAAACGTCAATAAAATACCCTCATTGTTCCCTGATTAAATAGCACTGTATGAATATTCCCATATTCAAAATATGCTATAGGGGTTCAATGCCTGGTGAGTTATATGCTCAACAGGTGGCGTTGTGTGTGTGTAAGTGTGAGAGTCCGAGTGTAGGGAGTGAGACAGTGAAGCACGGGAATGAGGTGGCTTCAGAGATGGGGTCGTTTCGGGCCATGAGTGAGCACCGTGCCTCATGTGAAGGCAAGATGGCAGGTGCTCGTTGTACTCTACGTGCTTCACATGTCTCACTCCCTAGACTGGAACAAGATTTCACAGGCTTCACTGTTCATTGTAAAGCGGTGAATGTTAAGGCTCTCAGCCTATGCCCGAGAGGAAGTAAGTTGGAATATAAAAAAAAAAAAAAAAAAAAAAAAATGTATGCAAACTTTAAAAAGGTTGAACTGTAAGTGAATAAACTGGATACATGTAGGCTAGGCCTAGACCATAATCCAAACCACAATTTAATTTTCCTTCATGGCTCTTTCACTGCCAAATTGAATGTACCCCCTAGGCCTAGGCCAAAATAGACTTTTGATTAGCCTAGGCAAATACAAATAGGCCTATTGAAGTACAGTATTTAGTCTTTGACTAGTAACCCTTAATATTACCTAGGCCTAATCCCATTTCAATACTAATTATCGAAATAATTATCTAGGCATTGAAAGCATGTTAGGCTAGCCTAGCAGCATGTTTAAGGACTTGAGGAGAGCGAGAGGCATAGGCTAGCCTACAGGCCTAGGCACGTCGCTTTAGTTATGTAATTATGTCCAATTGGCTTTCACATTTCACTTTTGTTATTCATATAGGATAATCGGTACGATTTTTGTTACTGGACACCTAGCCTATTTGACAGGTACCACCGAGGATTTAATACATATTTTTTTCGGTTTCCACGCATCCAACACCAAGCTACACCTTTTTCTGGTCCGGTAATAGTATTGAAAACGATATAATAACTTTTTAAATATGGTTTTCGACGAGAATAAAACGGGGAGTTTGTGCCGAAAATCGGCGGCAGGGGGGGGACGACGGACTCTCTCTCTCCCCCCGAGAGAGAGAGTCCGTCGTCGCTTCGGATCGTCGCGGTTTGTTTACCCAGGACGCTCGAGGTTACTACGGCCAGCTGTTTTACTTGCCCCCTGCTGGCCACATAGATGACGATTATTATAATTCACAGGGGGGGGGGGGGCAGAGCACCCCTTCAACCCTGTTCTGTATCCCACGGCCTATAACGCAAGTCTTTATAAAAAAAAATTGACCCAACAACTGGTTATAAGCTTAGCCATTTTAAGTTGACCGCCAAGGCGGGACCGGGAAGTTACTCAGAGCGTAAAGTAAACAAAGCGACGCTACTTCCACGAACGCAACCGAGTTGTCTTTAGGCCTATATTTCGTCTCATATTATCATTATTAAAGTGTCCCCATTGCTTTTTTAGTGTTCCGTACACCAGGAAAGGGGGTACGATTTTAGTTACTGGACACCTATTTGACAGGTACCACCGAGGATTTAATACATATTTTTTTTCGGTTTCCACGCATCCAACACCAAGCTACACCTTTTTCTGGTCCGGTAATAGTATTGAAAACGATATAATAACTTTTTAAATGTGGTTTTCGACGAGAATAAAATGGCGCGTTTGGGCCGAAAATCGGCGGCGGGGGGAGTCCGTCGTCGCTTTGGATCGTCGCGGTTTGTTTACCCAGGACGCTCGAGGTTACTACGGCCAGCTGTTTTACTTGCCCCCTGCTGGCCACATATATGACGATTATTATAATTCATGGGGGGGGGGGGGTGAGGGTATCCCACGGCCTATAACGCAAGTCTTTATTAAAAAAATTGACCCAACAACTGGTTATATAAGCTTAGCCATTTGAAGTCGACCGCCAAGGCAGGACCGGGAAGTCACTCCGAGCGTAAAGTAAACAAAGCGACGCTACTTCCACGAACGCAACCGAGTTGTCTTTATATTTCGTCTCATATTATCATTATTAAAGTGTCCCCATTGCTTTTTTAGTGTTCCGTACACCAGGAAGGGGGTACGATTTTAGTTACTGGACACCTATTTGACAGGTACCACCGAGGATTTAATACATATTTGTTTTCGGTTTCCACGCATTCAACACCAAGCTACACCTTTTTCTGGTCCGGTAATAGTATTGAAAACGATATAATAACTTTTTAATTGTGATTTTCGACGAGAATAAAACGGCGCGTTTGGGCCGAAAATCGGCGGCGGGGGGAGTCCGTCGTCGCTTCGGATCGTCGCGGTTTGTTTACCCAGGACGCTCGAGGTTACTACGGCCAGCTGTTTTACTTGCCCCCTGCTGGCCACATATATGACGATTATTATAATTCATGGGGGGGGGGGTGAGGGGGGGCAGAGCCCCCCCCTCAACCCTGTCCTGTATCCCACGGCCTATAACGCAAGTCTTATCAAAAAATTGACCCAACAACTGGTTATATAAGCTTAGCCATTTGAAGTCGACCGCCAAGGCAGGACCGGGAAGTCACTCCGAGCGTAAAGTAAACAAAGCGACGCTACTTCCACGAACGCAACCGAGTTGTCTTTATATTTCGTCTCATATTATCATTATTAAAGTGTCCCCATTGCTTTTTTAGTGTTTCGTACACCAGAAAAGGGTGTAGCTTGGTGTTGGATGCGTGGAAACCGAAAAAAAATATGTATTAAATCGTTGGTGGTACCTGTCAAATACGTGTCCAGTAACTAAAATCGTACCGAAAAGGGTGTAGCTTGGTGTTGGATGCGTGGAAACCGAAAACAAATATGTAGCCTACTAAATCGTTGGCGGTACCTGTCAAATAGGTGTCCAGTAACTAAAATCGTACCGGATAATTTAAACACAACTATTATAGGTAGCATTCAAGGAGACTCCTGTACTGCAAGACTCTTCTTCTTCTTCTTCTTACCTCTGACCGGGTATAGGCTATCCTAGTGTTTACTAGCCTATACCCCTTTGAAAGGACGATAATTATCGCGAATAGACTCGCAGCGTTATTATACATAATTTATTAGGGAAAGTGAAGCTCTATGGAATCCTTATAATATACTCACATAGATTGCGTTGTGGTAGAATAGTTTTGATAAGTTTTGTAACTCGATTTTGTCGATATAAATAGCCCCGCGCGTAAACAAACTCAGTCCCGCAATCTTGAGAGCTCTGCCGCCTCTGCTACAGACGTGTTCAATGTTTACAAAAAGTGTTCGGAAGGGAGTACACTCGCTATGGTAACGTGTTATGTTCTACAAAGATGTTACTGTATGTCTAATATATGAACCCACAATAGCTGGCATGCAAGGGCTAGAGTGTTGTATCCCACGTACTGGGTCTAGGGTTAGGTTGTTTGGTTAGGTTAATATACTAGGTCTCGGAAACAAGATTCGTAGATGCGGTAGTATTTACATCAAAACTATAGTTAACATCAAAACAATTCTCGGATTTTTTTTATTTTAATACCACAAATTTTCCGAGTGTTTTTTATAAACAAAATTGTTCATTTGCATCAATATATAATGTTTGTAATTAATTAGAAATCTCGGGAAAACCTATTTTCCCCATTAGGCCTATCGATCGATGTTGAGACACGCTCGATCCCCGATAGTGATTTGAAAAGATATTAGCCTAACCTAACAACCTTACCTAACCTAACCTAGTATTATTGGTGGGGTCTGCCGCCCCCACACCCCCGCTGGTTGAGTACTAATCCCTTAATAAAAAAATAAAAATATTGGCTGTCGATTATACGAAGCTGAAAGAAAAGTCGATGAAGTCTATGGTGTTTACTCTGCAATCTTCAGCTTGAATGTACATTGATAACGGGAAAGTACCGTATTGACAACCTTGTTACGAAAATTAAATTTTAGTACCATAGCCTACTTTTATATTAGGTTTTTCCGAGGGTTTAACACATTTTCATATGATCTTTAGAGCTATCGATGACTGAAAGTACCGTATTGACAACCTTGTTACGAAAAAGACATTTTAGTACCATACTTTTTTATTAGGTTTTCTATCTATCTATCTATTGCCTGACGCCGTGATCCCCGAAGGGGTGGCCACGAACGAACCGCCCCCATGCACCTCTGTCCCCAGTCAGTCGACGCCCCTCCCCCCAACCAGCACCGCCTTCGTTCATGTACTTCCTCACTCCATCCTTCCACCTCTCATTCGGTCTACCTCTCCCTCTCTGTCCCTCCACCTCACTCTCGTACACCCTCTTAGTCATTCTCTCGCTTTCCATACGTTCCATATGGCCGAACCATCTCAAGTTGTTCCTTTTCACACTTTCCAGCACATCTACCTCCACACCACACCTCCTTCTTACTTCCTCATTAGTCTGTCTATCCCTCCATGTAACTCCGCACGCACTCCTTAAGTAATTCATTTCCACTGCTCTCACTCTTGGTCTGAGTCTCTCAACCAACGTCCATGCTTTGCTTCCGTAAGTCAGTGTCGGGATTACCACACTGTCATGCAAGGACTTCTTCACTTCCATACTGACCACCCTATTTCTTGTTACTGCTTTTAGCGTTCCTACAACCCTCTTCCCCTGTTGTACCCTCTCCCGCACTTCTTCATCCATAGTCCCATCTTTACTCAACACACTGCCCAGATACTTAAGAGTTGACAATCTCCATAGCCTGACCGTTCAGCTTCACCTCACACTCTGTGACTTCACCCCTTTCGAAGACCATAACCTTGCTCTTCCCCGCATTTACCTTCAAATTCCGTTTTTCGCACACTGTTCCAAACTCATTTACCAGACCCTGCAACTCCCATTCATTATCACTCATCAGAACTCAGGGTGTCAATCCACAAAATATGAATTGTGTTATCATTAGGCCTATGGTTTATTATTTTGTTATCATTAGGCCTATAGCGCGACGGAGCGAGCTCTAGGGGGCATGCCCCCCCGTGATTTTTTGAGAATTTAGATGTCTAAAACAGTATTTCCTGCAATAAAAGCAATCAAGATGGAAAATATGGAGACCAAAATTAGGCCTAGGCTATGTCAATTTACCTTTTTTGTTTAAATAAAAAAAAAAAAAAAGGGTTGGGGGAGTTTCTGTTATGATTAGGCTAGCCTATACAAAAAGTTAATTTGCGTTATCACTCAAAAAAACAGCGTCGTTTGACACCCTGTCAGAACTGTATCATCCGCAAACAGCAGTATAGGTAGCTTCCACTCAATTCCCTCCCTTTTCAGCGATACACCAACATCCACTGCTCTTGATAGTATTTCTTTCATGACTCCATCCATATAGGCTATACAGTAAACAACCACAGGGACATCACACACCCCTGTTTCAAACCAACATTCAGGTCAAAGAACTCGCTCTGCTCACTCTCCACACGTACTGCCGCCTTTGCACCCTCATACATATTAGGTTTTGCCGAGGGTTAAAACAAATGTTCTTATGATCTTTAGAGCGGTAATTGTTTAGTGTATGGCCTCCTAAAGAAAATGGATTTTTGAGCACAGACTGAACCAAATGTGCACTACTGTATTTACATAGCTGGTCATTAACCTAACCTAACCTAACCTAACCTAACCTAACCTAACCTAACCTAACCTAACCTAACCTAACCTAACCTAACCTAACCTAACCTAACCTAACCTAACCTAACCTAACCTAACCTAACCTAACCTAACCTAACCTAACCTAACCTAACCTAACCTAACCTAACCTAACCTAACCTAACCTAACCTAACCTAACCTAACCTAACCTAACCTAACCGCTGGTCTTGGGTTGAAAAGAGTTAAAAAACACATATCTCTTGCCTCATTATTCAAAGTTTTGTATTTGGTTTAATATACACTTCCCAGGTCATTTGAACAGTTCTATTGCTTCTATATATCATATAATACACCATAGAATACGTTTTTAATAACTAGAAAAAGAGGACTTCGATTAAACAAGTACGCGAAAATCCTTCATGCTGACTATGTTGTTGTTGATGTGTTGGAGGGAAGAGGCCTATAGAGGAAAATATGGCGAATCTATTGGTGCCTATTTTCCCTAATAAATTGTTTCTCATAACGTCGCACTAGTGTCCTTGAATATTATCCTATTATATTCCACACATTATTATTCCTATATTCGAAGATATGTATGCTATGCAGACTACTCGAGATTGGGAGAGGCATGCTGCCACCAGTTCGTCTTCTTCTTCTTCTTATTGTTTAAATGTGCAGTTTGCTTGGAGGGTTGTCTCCAGATTACTGCACAGGCGTTTAGATGGGACAGAATAAGAATAGAAGGGGAAAATCATAGAATGAGGAATGAAAAACTACTCAAAATTAGTCACTGAAGCCCCGCAACCGCGTCAAGGAGAGTAGTCGTCTTCTTCTTCTTCTTCTTTTGAACCCGCCCGCAGACCGTGCAGATCCGCAGGGCTGACCTTTGTATCGGTACTGGCTCAGAAACGTTAGTAGGAGGGAAAGTTTAGAGTAGAAGGATAGTTTAAGAGACAGTTTTTGTTTTGTTTGTATAACCCCCCCCTCACTTCCTCCCCCTCACCTCCGCTCCTCCCCCCCCCCCCCCCTCACTCACTTCTCTTCCTCCACATTTTCTCCAATATCCTCTTCATCATCTCCATGTCTTGTAGTATCAGGGGGGGCCACCAGTTCAGTTTTCAGATCAGATCAGATGTTGTTCGGGAAGTAATGCCTTAACAACGGCACTTCCCTGAGAGGTTCTTGTAATTTTCCTTTTGTGACGTGCTCTGTTATATTATATTGTATTTCTTTTCTTTTTTCTCTATGTTGCATTATAATCTATTTCTTCTTATTCCAGCTCCTTCATTTTCTTGGTTCTTATTCTCCACATACCATATAACATCTTCACTCGTTCCTGGTTTTCTTCTTTGAACAGTAGATTTCCTATCACTTGATTTTCCTCCTCAACGTAAGGTTGTTGTAGCGCTGTTTCCTTTACTCTCTCCTCTATATATATAGGGCACCATAAAATAAAGTGTTTGATGTCCTCTATCTCAGCATTACATAGTAAGCATTTTATATCTCCTACATGCCTGTTCCTGTCTCTTAAATTTAAATTATTCGTTCTACACCTATATAATATGACTGAAGCTTCTGTATTATCATAAAGTTCTTCTTCTCCCTTTATTTCTGATTTAAAGGCCCTGTATATTTCTAAACTGCTTTTCTCCCCTAGCTCTTCGCACACTTGGACTTGTGGTTCAGTTCAGTTGTTGGGCGGGAAGCTTGGCCTTTACAACGGCGCCTCCCTTTTGTCGTGCTCTTTTTACTTTTATTTATGTTTGGGTGTTTTTGTGTTTTACGTTTCTTCTTTCATCTTGGTTAATAATAATAATAATAATAATAGTTCTTAAAGCTAGCGCATGCTAAGCTAGCTAAGGATAGCTCAATAAGGCCGATTAGGCGTATTTCCATTGGGGTCCTGTACTACTACCCCATCCCTTTGCTCATGAGGGATGGTAACGACTCAGTGCTTGTGAAAAATCTTTAATGCGCCGAGCGTGGGCGCGAACCCGGGCCTTCTGGGTGGAAGTCCGAGACGCTAGTCACTACACCAAGCGAGCCGCTTATTGTCGGTTGTTCTTCTTTCTTCTTGGTTGTTCTTCTTTCTTCTTGGTTCTTCTTCATTCTTCTTAGTCTTCTTTTGTTTGCTGGTTCTTTAATTGTTGTTGGTGTAATTTTCTCTTAACCTCCAAAATATATATATTTTCTTCTTTACCCTATCTATGTTCTATCAAATAGCAAATGTCCTAACAATTTATCTTCTTCTTCTATGTATGGTTGCTGGAATAGAGGTTCCTTTCTTCTTCTGCGTATTCTTACCAGTGGTGGGCGTGGGCACGCCGATTTGGCGCTCTGCGCTCTGCGATCCGGTGCGCACTACCAATATAAGGTGCGCGGAGTGAGGAGTGGCAAAAATCTGAACTCGGAGTGCAGGCGGGGAGCGCAGCTTGAATTTTGCACTCCTTTTTGGCGCTCCGGAAGCGATTTTTCCTGTCAACAACAGGTTCAAGAACGTCATTATCGTGTACAGTCATCGTATGGTGTTACTCACGGTGTTAGTGAACTGTGATACAGTGATACTATGATAGTGACAGACTGACAGTGCCACCTTCAAACCCTGGAAAGGTAAGAACCTGGCCAGTGCCATTTTTTTGTTTTTTTTTTTTTTTTTGGCTAAATCTATCAAGTTGGGTGAGAAAGGAAGGATAATGGTAAAAAAAAAACTCCCCTTGTCCATTTTCACCAGAAATCAGGTCCCCGATAGTCGCGAACGTAGATGAAAAGAGTCAAAAGACACTATAGACTTCAGAGACTTTTATAATTTTATGGTATCGATACCATCGGAATGTTACTTGAATGTATGGGTAGGAGGGTGGTTTGGGGGGATGGTGGGGGGGGGGGAAGGTAGAAGCGTAATTGACTCGTGTTACAAATATGAAGCCGATTGGTGAGGTAGTTTCGCCACCACAGATTTTTCTTTTTTTCCTTTTCTTCGTACGGATACGCTGGAAGTGGGTTGTGGGAGGCAGAAGGGTAAGGCACTTGTCACACAAATATGGAACCGATTGGTGGAACCGATTGGTGCAATCGTTTCGCCGCCACAGATTTTCCTTTTTTTCCTTGTGAGGTGACCGATAGTCAGCGAGTGGGTGGGAGGAGGGGTTTGGGGTAGTGGTGGTGGGTATGCAGAAGGGTAAGGTACATGTGGTAAAAAACTAAAAATATGAAAGCCATAGGTGCAGTCGTTTCGCTGCTACAATTTGTTTTCGGCGAGTCAGTATATAATTATATACGGACCTGGCACTGGGCGTGACAACTGACAAGACCCTAGTCCCGGCCGTATATATACCGTCGAAGACTGGTCAGCGGGTCATCCATGATATATCAATCATATCATTGATATGACATAAAGAATTACAGAAACTGAGAAAGTGAGAAACTTAAACTTCAGAAAGACACCATGACTTGAGTTTTTTTTAATGTTTTGAATTTTTTGAATTTAATGAAGTGAAAGACACAAGATTGTATTAATTTAGGTAAATAATTAAATAACTTCTAGAAGCTGTTTTTTACTTGTTTTTTATTATATACCTATTTTTGGGAGCGCGGAGCGCAGGAGCGCGGAGCGCAGGAGCGCAGAGCGGGAAGCGCATCGGGTCGGCTGACCAAAGGAGCGCGTGAGCGCTGCCGCATTACCTTATGTCTGAGGAGCGCGGAGCGCTGCCGCATTACCGGTCCCACCGGAGCGCGCCCACCACCGATTCTTACCTGGTGGGCTTCCCAGACCTCAGAGCTAAGTGGTAGGTCAGGGTCCACGGAAGCCACACACTGCTGATGCGCCAGCCCAAAGATAATTTTAAATTTGTAGTAAAAACAGGGAGTATAGAAATCTATGGACTGGAAAGTGCATCATAAGCAGCTACGTTAACAAACAAGGTACAAGTATAAGTGGTTGAGGAGGCCAGAAGGTGTGACATCGAGAACAAAATCATGAATATTCAAATAAAACTCCTGCAAGATAGTCGGAAAGGGCAGCCTTGAAAGATAATAGGTTAGTCAGGGATACCAATTTTGTGGGCAAAGAGTTCCACAGAGACACATATCTAAGATTAAAAAAAAAAAATCTTATTTCAAGCTGGCATCTCGAGTGAGCAATTTTATATGGGTGACCCCTGGTTGCAAAATATCGGGGACGATCAAAAACATCTTCAGGAGTAATTGAGCAGAGACTGTGAAATATTTGACAGTACTTAATTATGTCATGCCTAAGAAGTCTACCCTTAATGGAAAATAGGTTTAATATCCTCAATCTCTCACCATAATCAAGATTCTCGAGACCCCCAATAGATTTAGTCCAGCGTCTCTGAACAGACTCCAGTAGTCTTAGGTCCCCCAAATACCCAAGGTTCCACAGAGAGGAAGAATATTCTAATATGGGACGAATATGGGAAATAAATAGTGGCATCATAAAGGAGGCATCCCGGTTGACAGTTGACCTTAGGATACTATGGGCGAGTCCTCCAGCCTTGTGGACAATATTAGAGATGTGTGTATGAAACTTAAGGGAGGAATCGATTAAAATTCCTAGATCGGATGCAGAGTCTCTAATAGGGATTAAGGAGTTGTCAAGATAGTATCTGCCAGAATGACCCAGGTCATCCCAATCAATTTCTTTCCTACAAAATCTTAGGTGGACACATTTATCTGGGTTCATCGTTAGGCCCCAGGATTTAGAGACCTTAGCAAGCACGTCTATATCAGACTGGCAAGCAAACATACAATTAAGAAAATTTAAGAGGTTATCATATTTGATTTTTACATACAGTTTCAAATCATCAGCATATATTTTGGTAGACGAATTAATATTACGAGTAATATAATTGATAAATATGAGGAAAAGCAGGGGACCAAGGACAGAGCCTTGAGGGACTCCGCTAAGCACATCCCTGAAAGAACTAAAATGATTATTTACTTTGACATGCATAATACGGTTATGGAGAAAGTCCCTAATCCAGTCCAGTACCCTACCCCTAATTCCCAACTATAAAGTTTGGTGATCAGAATGTCATGATTAACCACGTCAAAGGCCTTGGAATAGTCAAACAGGATCAAGTCAACATTATAACCCTGGTCCATCCATTTGGTGATGTCCTTGTAAGTAAGAAGGAGTTGGTCCTCGGATGATCTGCCTGGTCTGAATCCAAATTGGTCCTTATTGAGAAGATTGTTAGAGTCAAGATATTCATAGATAAATTTAGTTATAATACGTTCCAAGGACTTTGAACAGATGGAAGTTAGAGAGATTGGTCTATACATTAGTGGATTGTAGCGAGAACCCTTTTTAAAAATGGGCACAACTGAGGAACTCTTCCAGGCAGAAGGGAGGGTTCCAGAGACCAATGAGGCACGGTATATCAGCAAAAGAGGATATGCAAGGGTATGGACACAGGATTTGAGTAGGTGGGCGTGGATACCGTCTGGACCCATCGATGAGGACGTATCAAGTTTGTTGAGAACAGATATAACATCATTAAGATTAATATTGATATCTGGAATTATACTGTCTGTTACCTGATGTGAGCATATGCTGTAGGCTACAGTGTATGCTGTACACCACAGAATGAAATGTTTTAGGTCCTCTATCCCATTCCCACACATTTCACACACTGTATCCCCTTCTACAAATCTCTTTCTATCATTTAGATTTAGGTTATTAGTTCTAGCTTTGTATAAGATTACTGACGCTGGCCTATTATCATATATTAGTTCTCCTTCTATTCCTTTCTTCCATTTTCTATAAACGGTTAGACTTGTTTTCCTGTTCATTTCTTCTTTCCAAGTTTTAGTATCCCAGTCATTAACTTTTTCTTTATCTCTACTTTACTCATTTCTATTAGTTCCTCTTCTTTAACTTTTACTTCTCGGAGGTAGGCTACTTAGTAGTTGATTCGAACCAGGGGTCATTTGCAAATTCTAGTTTTTCTTGTACTATTCTTTGTAATAGTTCACATCCGTTATTTTCTTCTATATATTTTAAATATTTTATTTGTCCTCCCATGATTCTTGTTACCATTGACGATGCACCTATTTCCCCCCTTAATGTTTCAACCTGGGCATACCTTGGAGCTCCTAAAATGTACCTAGGCCTATAGACTTTATTTTCTACTCTTTGCAGCTTATCAATATCTGTTTTAGTATAACCTAACACGCTAGCTCCATATAGAACTGTTGGTAAAGCGACACTTTTCCAGAACGTTTTCCCTATGAGTATTTTGTTACAGCTTTGGGCTATTATTGGATATGTTAAATTTGCTACCACTACCACTACCACTACCTCCCATCGATGTAAACACAAAACTGAAACGAGAATTCCGAGAAAGCGGAGAAACGCTGGTCGGCCGAATCTGGGTGGAGGGTGGTGGTGAGCGATAATGTATATTATATTTAATTTATTCTCTGGTCTAACATTCTGTTTACCCACTGACGACCGTTAAAGCATTATAATACACAACACTGTTATACCCAAGAGGAAATTTCAGTGGCATGGGCTGCTACATTAGTTCTTTTTAATCATATATGATAGAGACTTTTAAGATAGTGTCAGGAAAGTATGATGAGGATGTGTGTGAAGGTATCTTCTTGATGCGGGAGGGAACAAGAACGAGAGGACACTCTAAGAAAATTTACAAAGAAAGAAATAGGCTTGAAAAGGCAAAACACTCATTTTGTGAAAAGAGTGGTACATGAGTGGAACGCACTGCCCCAGTATGTAGTCGATTCCGAATCAATAAGGGAGTTTGAAAGGAATCTTGATAAAGCATGGGGAAGACAAGATTTGAAGTTTGATTATAAAGCAAAAATACAGAATAGTAAAAATGTTGCGTCTGCTACCGCCGCCGCCAACACCGTGAACGACCGCAGCAGTGCAAGTACTGGTACTGAGCTGGATACACAGGCCTGGTTTGCCTTTTTCCAGAGGATCTACTGTAAGAAACTAAGAAATATCCCGTATTATAATCCATTGAATCTGGCAACTCCCGAGATATTCTCTGGAGAATATCTGCCTGCGCGCGCAGCTGACTACATTTTTACCCCGTGTTAAGAAGGGGAGCGTCTGTACGCAGCCGGATACCTTACCCTCTATGCATGCGCGAAAATGTAAGCCTCCCTTGGCCCCGCCCCCCGTTCCCCGCATTTAAATAAACCCTTCAAACCGTTCCTGCCAGCTCGCTCTGTCATACAGTCACTAGAGCTCCTGCCTGGCATTCAGATATCCAGTGTTCGATCCCACTCGAAGTTTAGTATATTTTTATATTTTTATTTTGTTATTTGTTATGTTATATTATATTATATTATATTAGGGTTAGGTTAGGTTAAGTTAGGTTAATCTAATCTAATCTAATATATAATATTTGTACATTTTCGGCAGTGGGCGGGGCCAAGGGAGGCTTACATTTTCGCACATGCGTAGAGGGTAAGGTATCCGGCTGCGAACAGACCCTCCCATTGGCCCTCCTTATTGGCGGCGCTCGACTTAAGTCGTGCACCAATTTGCAGCAAGTTAGGAGCATTATTAAGGCTTTTAAAGGGTTATAATCGAGTGCAAATGGCCGGGAGCACAGCGGGCCAGACAGCCGACTCCCAGGGCTTACCGCCGCCCATTAACTCATGTTCCCTGTGTTATCGAGAGGCCGGCAGTGTAGCCAGTAGTGAGCATAGCTGGGAAAAATATACCGATATATGCTAAACTCCCATGTTCGTGGCATCACTGCAAGAGAACCACGAGTGCTACGTAGCTCGTTCTGGTCTCATTTTGAAGCTTTTAGTACCTAGTTGTTTGCTAAATATTTTTGTTTCATGCAGATGCTTGATTTATCATGCAGGAGGGCCTGAATATGCCCAAATGAGCCCAAAACACCCCGCTAGACAAGGGTTAAGAAGTCGCTGGAGAACTACTTTTAGTACGATACGTTTTCCGGACTTTTTACGTGTCTAGTGGATGCGCAGAAGCTTCGCGTCGTCAACTTTTTATTGTTGTTGTCGTTGTTTTAATGTAGTCGATGCCGGATATACCGTTATAATAAACCTCATATGTTTAGACGATTTTGTCTATCAAATTTTATCTTGAAACTCTATATCATTCATTAGGTATTAGTGAGTTGGGTCTATAATTAGGCCTTGTCATTGGGATTGGCTGTGACAGGGATCTGCCTTGTGTGGGCCGATCGGTTTTCTGCAGACTCCTATTTTCTTATGTTCTTATCCCACTATAGCACTCGGTAGCCTACTCCACATATCTACAACTCTGTTACCAATATATTTTCTGAAACTAAATTTATCTATTTAAATGTGTATATATATCTAAATTTAACTGTCTTGATAGCGTAATGCATAGCGCGTGGAATTTCGATGCGAGTATCCTGGGTTCGAGTCCTCGGAGTGCCACATGTATTTGTTGATTTCATTAATTGAGTTTAGATCTGAAGTTGGTTGGTGTAAAAAACAATAATATCCTTTCTGAAACTAAATTTATCTAATTATAAACCATTTGTTCGAGTTATTTCGCTATCACTGAGCTATCCCATAATGAGGTATTCTGAGTTAGGACCAAGTTACTTAACCCTTTGAGTACCAGCGACGTGTGTTATATTTTATTCTAGCTATAATTAGACGATATTATGCAGCTTAGGAAGGATATGTGGTAGTTTAAGGGGTTGATTAGATAGTATGAAGCCTTATTGTTGCTAGAGGTCCTTCCTAAGCTGAATACAATTGTCTAATTGTTGCCGGAATATAATGCAAAGGATATCACCAGTACAGAAGGGGTTAATACACAATAAGTTACAGCAGGTTAGTGTTGTCCCTGCCTGTACTACAACTAAAGCCGGTATCACACGAGAGCTTTTATAGTCAACATTCGATTATCAAAACATTTCTGGCAACATTTCTGGAATGTTTTGCACTGGTATCGGAAACTAGATTGATGGTAGATGAATTTAGGTAACCAATAAAGTATAAATATTGACCTAAGAAGCTGCCAGACCAGTGTCGAGTATACATGTTGAGTGAAAAAGCGCTCGTGTGATATAGGCTTAACACTCCGTACGAAACCTCTGTGAAGGGCGCGGGGACAAAATGAATGCAACACATCCTCCCAAATTGCGCAATGGCCTCTTTATTTAAACCTGTAGCTAACAAGCCTGGTCATTTTCCCATCATATTCACCCATAGATGTATTAATAGTGTTCATATCAATAAACGCCTGGTGTTAATTTTCAAAGGGAGTGGGTGATTTGAATGGGACGGGTCGGTTGGTTCGCGGTATCGGGGTCCGAACAACTTGTTGCTATGGCTTGGTGTGTGCGCTGCTCTCCGATCCCTGCCCAATGACTTTGACTTCGGCTTGATATATTTCCAATTACGACATCGAGGAATAAGTTGTTTTTAATATATTTAGGCCTATAATTAAATGTATATTATGCATTAAGGCATGCTAATTAAAAAGCTGAGTTAGCTTCGGTATCGAAAGTTCTAGGTGGGGATTCGGGCGACGGCATACGGACACAGTTGGCGCCAAGGGTTTCCTAGATGGCGGGTGTTTATGTTGTGCGTCTGAACGAAGAGTTTAGGTGCGCGGACTCCCTGCCCCCACGTGGTTTCTCACAACACCACGTGGAGCCCAGTGCACTGCTGATATGAGGGAAGGGAACACGCAGAAGGCCCGATGAAGGAGGGAAAGCATGGAAATACGATAAAAATAGGAGGAACAGAGAGAAAACGCGATAGATAGGGGAGGGAATGATGGGACAGAACATGCATAAGGGGAGGGAACACGCAGAAGGCCCGATAAAGGAGGGAGAGCAAGGAAATACGATAAACATAGGAGGAACAGAGAGAAAATGCGATAGATAGGGGTGAGAATGATGGGACAACATGCATAAGGGGAGGTAACACGTAGAAGGCCCGATAAAGGAGGGAAAACAAGGACACCCGATTAAAATAGGAATAGAAAGAAAACGCGATAGATGATGGGACAGAACATGCATAAGGGTTGATAAAGGAGAGGAAGCAGGGATAAACGATAAATAGCGGAGTGAACGAAACAAATGTGATACATAGAGAAGGGAAGAAAATATGATATACATGATAATATGGAGACATGCGGAGAGAGAACAAGCATAAGGGCCGATGAAGGATGGGAAAGTAGGAATATACAATACACGGGAGAGGAAGGGGAGAAAAGGCGATAAACACAGTAGAGAAAGGGACACAAACACTAAATATATATACAATTAAGAGGAAAGACAAATGAAAAGGTAAGAGCCTTGGGCAGATATCCAGTTTCTTATGTTTTTAAGAGGGGAGAACAGGCATAACTGGCGATAAAGGAGGGGAGAGGAGGAACATGCAATAAATATAAGGAAAGGGAGATAAATTCGATCAATAATGAGGAGGGTGAAATAGTTAAGGAAGGATAGGTGGTAAATTAAAAGCAAATCCATAAATATAGCTGTCTTCAATGTAGAAATTAAATCCATGCAATTAACTTGTGTTTAATGGGGAATGGGAGTCACGTGACGAATGAACCTCGGATAGATGACGTAGCTATAAGGGAAAAGTAGATAAAAAAACACGAATATATATATGCAGAAGGCCGACTGGCCCACACAAGGCAGATCCCCCTAACACGCAGCCCATCACGTCCATGTGTTTATCTATTTGTATCTATCGCTCTTGCTCCTACTATTGCACTTGGTAGCCTATTCTACATACACGAGCAGATCAATGAGGAACTAAACAAATGAAGTAGTTACACGTGAAAAGTAGATTGTATCACATGAGCCTAATAATGGGATAAATAGAATATAATTAGATTGAAGCACACGCAGCTGATAAATGAGATATATGAAACAAATGAAGCTGTGTATAATGGTGATGTAGGAAGGGGTCGAGAGGGGGATGAGCGTTCATAACTAAGCTTATGAGATAAATTAAACAAATTAAGCAGTGTATAATGGTTTATGACTAAGTAAGCTTATATATGAGAGAAGTGAAACAAATGAAGTAGTGTAGGCTATAGTGGTGAAATAGGGGGAGCTGAGGTTCTTGAGTCTTGACTAAGCTAATAATTGAGATAAAGGAAACCAACGAAACCGTGTACAATGGAGAAATAGGGGGGAGGGGGGGATCTTGACTTGCGTGGGTTACAGGTTGGATCGGTGGGGTGATCTACGGAAGTCGGCCCCGGTAAAATTGCAAAATAGTTCCCCCCGATAATTTGTTGACGAACGAAGCTTGCCTTGCCGGCCGGAAACTCGCTCGTGTGACACAGGTTGAGCGCAGGCGGAGTCACACGGAGGCTTGTTACTATAGTTTATTCGCTGTAAGTAGGCGAGAAATCATGAACTCTAACCTCGGTAACTCCTAAACGACTAGAGTAATCGAGCTAATATGTCTACCATTTGGGAAGAGTCAGTCCAGGAATAGATGTGGAAATGTACAGCCAATTTGCTCAAGCCCTTTTTGAGTTACAGAGGATAGAGTTCGTAATGTCTCGCCTACTTATAGCGAATTGGGATAGTCTGCAGCCTTTGAATTGTCAGACCCTTCCTAAGCTGAACAAAATCGTCCAATAGTTGCCATAATATGATACAAAAATGTCACCGGTACTGAACGAACTTTGTACTATAGTCAGTTCATTCAAGGTTGGCCAGAAATCGTAACCGCTAACCTCTCATAACTCCTGAAGGACTAGAGTAATCGATTTAACTTTTCTACCAAATAGGAAGACTTGGTTAGGGAATAGGTGTATAAATTGATAGCTCATTTGCTTCAGCCCTTTTTGAGTTACAGAGGTTAGAAGTTACAATTTCTACCCAACCTAGAATGAACGGACTATAGTTGAGTAATGAAGATGGGGATAGGCCTACTGTAAGACACTCTCAACAACTTTATAACACACACACACACACACACACACACACACACACTTCAAACAAATTGCCAGGATACATGGGTGATAAGGAATTGCTGGGCGAAACGTCCGTGTGAGTCCGCCTGTTAAGTATGAATGTACTCTCTTATTACTCTCTCTCTCTCTCTCTCTCTCTCTCTCTAAACGTTAAAATATGATGCTGGCCAAAGTAAAAACAAAATATAAACAATTATCTCATACACTCTCTCTCTCTCTCAACATTATTTTACTATTATGATGCTGGCCAAAGTAAAAACAAATAAATATATATATTATCTCTCAGACTCAAACTCCTACTCACTCACTCTCTCTCTCTTAACATGATACTAATGCTGATCAAAGTAAACAAAAAATAAAAAACACACACACATACACAAACACACATAAACTCTCCCATTTAATATTTAACACTATCGTAATAATAATAATAATAATGATAATAATGATATATTCGTAAATCGGCACCTCCTTGTCTTCTAAGACTACGTTGTCATTTATGCCATATATGAGATACCTTGTTCCCAAAATGTTTCGTTCGTGTTCGTTTTCTTTCGTTTCCTTTCGTTTATTTTTTTATTTGTTTTATTTGTTTGGTTCTCGCCACACTTGAAGGGGAGCTTCCATTGATGGTGTAATCGTTAGTGTTGAAAATATGTATACGGTAACCCAGGTTCGAATCCCGGTGGATCACATGCTTGCTTTCATTAATTTATTTGAGAGGTGTTTGGTGTTGGAGTGAAATTAATAAAATAGATTATATTATATTATTTTATATTGTTGTATTAGTTTCTTCCCTAGACCTCCACCATGCTTAAATTAAAACAAATAAACAAATACATGTATAATTAGGCCTACCTACCCCCAAGACCTACCTTCGAGATAAATTTAGGCATTTTTCGGTCTTCCTCCTAAATTGCAGGCTCGCTATCGCTCGTCAGGAAATATTCGACACCTAAATGACATGAATAGTCTTTAAATCGTCAGACTAATAGGGCAAATATCTTAAAATCTCAAAACCAATGGGGCTAAACATGAGGGAGGTGCGGGTTTCAGGCTATACGAAAGTTGGAAGTATAAACATAGATATTTAGAAGAATTCTATCTATCTATCTATCTACTCGGGCCCAATCCCAACTTTTAGAAGAATTAGCCTACCAGCTAAAATACGGTCGTAGTACATCTATAAATACATAAAAGCCAATTAATCATACATTCCATATATCAGAAACCTACACTATTATTACATATATGTTTAATAGCGATGTTTACGGCCCTAACCTCCTTATAGCCTGAAATTTAGTTAGCCTATTTAGCATCAGGTGAATCTATGAGGGATAAGCCTTTACAACAGCACCTCGTATCTACATTCTACTTTTCATATTTTTATGAAGAGTGTAGAGAGGGGAGAAGGGTGTTGGAGAGAGGAAGCTGTTGGAGTGGCTTTGCTATATGTGTTATGTTAGTCTGTATACGTCGTCGAGGGGTCCCCCGACTGGGTGCTACAACACCCACTACATGTTCGCCTGGGCTGGGATCGAACCCAGGTCAAGCAAATTCCACTCGACCGCCGCATATTTTCTATATATCAGACACCTACATTATTATTGCATATATATTTAATAGCGTTGTTTACGGCTCCAACTTCCTTATAGCCTGAAACTCGCAAGCGGTCAATTTAGTTAGCCTATTTAGCATATTCGAATCACTAATTCCCTCAATGAAGCAGCTATTAAGGCAATCGGCAATCGCTAAAGCCGGTATCGCACGAACGCCTTTTCCCTGAACATGTATCCTCAACACTGGTCTGGCAGATTATGAGGCAAGCATTTAAAATATTGTTGTCACCTAATTGTATCCATCATTAGTATAGTTTCCGATACCAGTGCAAAATATTCCAGAAATGTTGCCAGAAAATTTTTGATCATAGAATGTTGACTATAAAAGGTCTCGTGTGATACCGGCTTTACCTATATATATATCCGTCCTGCTACCACTTACTGTACTATCCTGGTACTATCAACGACTAAAGTTAATTCCCCCAACCAGCCACTGAGTGAATCCGAAACACCTGGGGGTCGACAAACGAAGCATCTGAAAGAAGTGTCACTTACACGCAAAAAATGCTTCGTTTATCGACCCCAAGGTGATCCGGATTAATTAACACAATAGCAGGTTAAGGGGAGATTTCCACCTGGAGGATTTTTTTCTGGACCTCTTTCTCCCTCATGTTTAGCCCCATTGCTTTTGAAATTTTAAGACGTTCGCCCTAGTAGTTTTGACATTTTAAGACATTTTGCCCCATTTCTGTCAATTTTAAGACCTTTCGTGCCATTAAGGTGTCGATTTTTTCCTGGCGAGCGATAGCGAGCCTGTAATTTAAGAGCAACCGGCCTCTGGCCGGGAAATTTGTCTACCGAAAAATGTACAAATTTATCTTGAAAGGGGGTCTAGGGGGTGTAATTTTAAGCTTGATGAAAACGTAGGGAACAAACTAAATACCTCCCCTTAAGGGAACGAACTTTTGCCGTTGATAGCAGGCTACCATATCTATTACACAGCCTAATCATATATAGCTAAATGTAAACCTATAAAAACATCACATATCTCTATTACACATCACATATCTATTACACATCACATATCTATTACACAGCCTAATCATATAGTTAAATGTAAACCTATAAAAACATCATAAACAAATTTTGTTGTTGCTTTGACTACTTGCGAGTTTCAGGCTATAAGGAAGTTGGAGCTGTAGACATCGATAATGAGCAGATTTAGCAGCTATAATATGGTTGTAGTACATCTATAAATACATAAAACCCAATTAAACATCCTTTTTAACCATCAAAAACCTACATTATTATTGCATTTGTATTTACTATCGATGTCTACAGCTCCAACTTCCTTATAGAACGAAACTCGCAAGTGGTCAAATATTGGTTGGTAATAAACCCTTTCAATCCATAGTAGTATGTGTCGGAAAAATACCCAATACACCTTTTAATCCACTGAACTATACTAACCGTGTTTTTAATAAAAAAAAAAGCAAAGAGGAACCATCAAGTTATTACATAAATCTGTGTATGGGAGCATGTGCCTGTAAAGGCTTATCCCTCAATACCTTCACCTGTCGTCAGGCAGAGCAAAGGCTGAGTACCATCCTTACGTATAACCAGAGAAGTGTAATTCTTGGCCCTTATATTTAACTATCTCATATCAATGACTACTATATTAGATTATTGTATTATATATGTTTAATCTGATGAATGGTGCTAGATAAAACATAAATATTTGTTACACGATAGGCATTGTCATACTCGCATCAATTGGCACGCCTGTAGTGTCAAAACATTGCCCCGTGATTTGAAGAGCAGGAGTGATTTGTCTTTTAAATTCGCCGATCCCACGATTACCGTAATATTGCCACGTAAGCTGATTATACACAGTGATCCGCGAATATGTAGTGATTATCATATACTAGCGCGGAATCCTGAATCTTGACGTAATAGAATTGATAAGCATGTGTAAATACGGGATTTTCAGAATTTGGCCTGTGATCGTAGAGGGCCGTTTCGGACCTGATGTACAGTTCCTTACACACATTCTGTTACTCTAAATATTTACGATATTTTCAATCAAGCCTAGTTTTACAATCTGTGTAGGCCTATATATAAACATAGTGAACGAACTATACTCTAGATATTTACGATATTTTCAATCCAGCCTAGTTTTACAATCTGTGTAGGCCTATAAACATAGTGAACGAACTATAGGTTAATATGCCTAATCGAAGCCATTAAATGTAGTTATCGTTATTAGCTCTATGAAGAAATACAATATGACATAGCCTAGGCCTAGTATAATATATTGATAACAAATTTGAGGTACTACTAACTACTTTAAGAGTAAATAGATTAATAAATAAATAGATACAAAATAGATACAAAATAGATAAATAAGTAATACAAATAGGCCTAGGCCTATACCGGCAAGTGATAAATAAAGATATTTGATAGCCTAAATAGATAATTAGCCTAAGTGAAAAATATATATTAGGCCTATATATAGATAAGAGATACATAGATAAGTAAGTTATATATAGGCCTAGATAACACATAGGTCTATCGGTGATCATTAGATAAATAGGCCTAAGTGATTAATAGAAAAGTGAAACATCTTTACACGAAGACCGAAGGAAAAGTTTCAAAAGAGGCAGTACCGTAGGCTAGGATAATGCAGAATAATTTTGTTTGAAGCCTTGAATGAATATGAGAAGGAATAGGCCTACAAGAAAACCTAACATGAAATAGCATTTTTTTTTTAGCCATTTTATCCCTTCCAGACTTAATTTGAACTTTGAACTATAAACCGTAAATTTGTCTTTGCATAGCCTAGCCTAGGCCTATAGGCTAAATACTAAACTGAATGGACCTGAAAGACTAACCCGAATGGACCGGAATTTCTTTTGACACACAAGGTAAGCTATTTATCTTATCATATAATTCTATTTATTATAAGCGATTTCTCTTATTACATTATTCTGTTTATTAGGCTATAGGCTAAGCTAATAAGGCTTAATAAGAGTTTGACTGCCGTCAATAGGGAGAGTTTTTTGTTTTTACAGTACTTTATATAGTGCACATAAAATGTATCTCCGGAGGTTGAAAAACATTTTAATATGATTTTTAGAGCATATAGATTCCATATTTGTCTTCAATTGGGCCTAGGACCAGGCCTATATAAAACAAAAAAATCGTGACCAATATTAAAATAAAGTTATACTAAAATATCCACTACCGGTACCAGGGCTGATTTTATTTACCCGTATATTTCGTTTAATTGTTATTATTTTTATATTTTTTTTCACTGTTGTTTCTGTTCATCTCGAGTCGGTCACCCCCCAACTATCGAGTACCGGTATGTGCCCGAGTCTATACATACATACATACTTATCATAGTGCCGAGTTCATACCACCAAGCTGCCCTTGCCAGTGGTCAAAATAAGTAGGTTGCTAGGCTATATATAAGTGCTCAAAATAAGTGGGTTGCTATAAATAAGTTGGATCGGGGTGTGAGAATGAGTTGGGATTGAGTAGCATGAGGGTGGTGTATTAGAGAGAGAGAGAAGCATGAGGGTTGTGTATTGAAGATAGATAGAGAGAGAGGGGGCTGTCACGGCATTACAGAAAAATTCGTACCGTATATATTTGTCTCTTCTTCAAATTAGGCTAATCCAAAAGGGTTTATGTGTGTGTAGAATAAAGATAAATAATAGATAAGTAAATATATATATACATAAAGCTGAGGTCGCTATGCTCTCAACAACAAAAACACAAATATTATTTGACGGTGTTTTTGTTTTCCCTCCAAATTCGACAAAATCCCCGCGCTCAATTTTGTGACGTCATAAGGCGGGGTGGATTGATTCTGACCTTGTGCTTGGTCCGGAGTAGGGGAGGTGTGTCTAGCAAGGTTAGTACATGCACAAACATTAAATACTAAACCACATACTCATAATATTATACCCTCATACACGTACACAGTCTCTCTCTCTCTCTCTCTCTCTCTCTCTCTCTCTCTCTCTCTCTCTCTCTCTCTCTCTCTCTCTCTCTCTCTCATACGGTCATACACGTACACATTCTCTCACATACAGTCAGTTTCACACACACACACACACACACACACACGTGGTCAGCCTCATAAACACATACGGTACTCTTAAAACATATATAGTCACTCCCACACCCACATCCACACACCTACTTGGTTTAAAAACTTATCGTTTGGTCAAAATTGTTAAGAACGGGGTGTTACTTATAGGCTATACTTCCAAATTTGAAATAGGTGAAGTCCTGGAATATGTGTGAGTAGGCTAGAGACTGGTAACTATAGTCTATTCGCTGTAAGTAGGCGAGAAATCATGAACTCTAACCCCTATAACTCTGAAACGACTAGAGTAATCGAGCTAATATTTCTAACATTTGGGAAGAGTCAGTCAAGGTATAGATTTGGAAATTTACAGCCAATTTGATCCAGCCCTTTTTGAGTTACAGTGGATAGAGGTCATAATTTCTCGCCTACTTACAGCGAATAAACTATGAATAAACTAAACGAATAGGCTATGGTGTTGATGGCTACTACAGTAGAGCTGGTCAGTCAGAGGCAGTCAGAGTGACTTGTGGAAAGGTTGAAGGACAATTAACTGGACCCATGGAAGAATTTATTCTATTTTATTCTCTTTATTTTGTATTTATTTATTTATTTATGTTTTAAGGGGGGATGGTTCACTTTTTGGTCGATTTGTTCATCATTTAATTATATTTCTAGTTTCCTCCCTAGACCTCCATCAAACTAAAAAAAAAAAAAAAAAAAAATCCATTAGATCCCTCTTCTAGATTAATTTGTACATTGTTCGGTAGAAAAATGTTCCGGCGGAAGGCCGGTTCTTCCAAAATTACAGGCTCACTATCGTTCGCCAGGAAAAATATCGACACCTAAATAGCACGAAAGGTTCATGTAGGCCTATGCTAGAGTTAGTCATTTATTATACAGTATATTGTATTTACATTTTTTTTGTTTTTTTTAAGAGAGACTATACTGTAATAATTTGAACACTAACTATACTGTAATAATTTGATCACTAACTAAAGTTGTGCACATGAACAAAAACAACAACACCACCAACAACAACAACAACAACAACAACAACAACAACATCAACAACATCCATAACAGCAACACCACCACCACCACCAACAACATCCATAACAGCAACACCACCACCACCAACAACAACAACAACACCAACAACAACTATAACACCAACAACAACTATAACACCAACAACAACTATAACACCAACACCAACAACAACTATAACACCAACAACACCACCACCACCAACAACAACACCAACAGCACCAACAACAACAACAACACCAACAACAGCAACACCACCACCACCAACAACTACAACACCAACACCAACAACAACAACAACAACAACTACAACACCAACAACCACACCAACAACCACACCACTAGAAATATACAGTATAATAGTCTGGGGTGACCTTGTGAGCGACATGTTTTTCCATTTTCTTCGTGCTATATTTAGACGCTTTTGTGCAGCTTAAGGGGGGTGACCTGCTCTTTGTTAGTTCTGTCCTTTTTTCTTTTTCTCTGGCTTGTATCCATTCGGCCCCATTCAGCCTACTGTTTTAAGACGTTTATCCCCATCTAGGTGTCGATTTCTTCCTGGCGAGCGATAGCGAGCCAGCATCGTATGGAGGAATCCGGCTTCGCCGGAGACATTTTTCTATCGAAAAATGTACAAATTTAGCTTGCTGTCAAAACAAAAATATATATATGCTGGCTCGCTACCGCTCGCCAGGAAAATATTGACACATGGATGGGGATAAACGTCTTAAAACAGTAGGCTGAATGGGGCCAAATGGATACAAGCCAGAGAAAGATAGAAAAGGACAGAACAAAAACAGGTCTGTGGTACGGTAGTAAAAAGGGTTATCCATCTCCGTCCATCTGTTTAACTGTGTTGGTGGTGTAATGGTTGAGATGCTTATGTTCTGGGTGTGGTGTCCCGAGTTCGAATCCCGGGAGGACCATATGCTTTGATTAGTTTATTCAAGTACATTGGGGGTTTGTAATTGATGATTGTTAAAAACAGGGTGTTTCTTATATCCATTTACCTATCTATCTATCTATCTATATCCTTAGAGTCCTCAATGACCTTGCGTTAGATTGAGCACATGCGGAGGAATGCTACTATCTATCTGTCTATCTGGCTATCTCTTTGTCTGTCTATCTGTCTTGTCTGTCTATCTATCTATCTATCTATCTATCTATCTGTCTCTGTCTGTCTCCGGTAGCCTATCTATATCTTTATTATAATATCGATCTATCTATATATTTATCTATCTATCTTTCGGTCAAAATGCGGCATAGGCATAATCGTCAAGGGGTTTGGTTGGGTGATATTATGTCCTACGGAAAAAAAAAAAAAAAAAAACCGCACAGATAGCCTACACCAGGACCAAACATATTCTCCATAAAACCAGACCTGCAGGTTGGGGGGGGGGGGGGGGGGTCTGGTTCCACTTCTCCCTCATGCATAGCCCCATTAGTTTTCAGATTTTAAGACGTTTGACCCATTAGTTTGGCAATGTAAGACCTTTTTCGCCCCATTCCTGTGTCAATAGGCCTATATAGATTGTTCGTCTCATTCAGGTATCGATTTTTTCCTGGCGAGCGATAGCGAGCCTGTAATTTAAGAGGAACCGGCTTTTCGCCGGGCAATTTTTGTAACGAAAAATTACCAATTTATCTTGAAAGTGGGTTTTGGGGGAGTGTATTTTAAGCTTGATGGAAGTTTAGGGAGGAAACTAAAAAGATAATAAAGATAAGCCTACATAAATGAGCAAATAAATACACCTATCCCCCCTTAATGTGATCGTGACTCTTTCCTTCCTTCTGTTCCTCCCTCTATTCTTTTCTCTCTCTCTCCCCCCCCCCCCACCCTTAATTTCCGTTTCCCCTCCAAAATGACACCTACTATGAGTTTCAGAGGCTGTGTTACATCGTTTTTCGGGAATAAAAAAAAAAAAAAAAAAAAAATGGATCAGTATGATATTTTGCCACAGCTTGTTTCACACCGTGCCCTAATTTTCGTTAATATTGTGCATTACCAAAAAGTGGATAATTAAGCCACTTGTCCCTGTGTCATGAGGTTAAAATCACACCACTGGCTGTGGAAATAAATGTTATTATTATTGTGAACATTTGAAACAGACTACCGGTACGGTACCTTCAAACATTGTGAACTGTGATACAGTTGAGTTTCAAGAACCCTCTTGATAAATACCGTACCGGTACTAGTTTTTTTCTATGTAGATTAGGGAGACAAAAGGCAGAACTGCCTGTGACGAGTGCCTCCCCCAGAGTTGAAAGAGTGACAGGGCCAACATCAAGGAATATTCGAGCCACTAACCTTCAATTAACACTCCACATTAATATTTTATGTGTTTATTTATATATTTATTTTTATTATTATTTTATTTTAGAATAACTTGAACTCGTAATGAAAACTACCGGTACCACATATCGCAATGTAAATAATATTTCTGCATATTTTTCCACGACCGAAACTTGATATTGTTTCCCTTAGATGTAGGCTATATTTAGCATGGACTACGGTACTAATTAATCTCCTTTCATCCTATCCTATCCGAAATTCCATGTCAGGTTTTCCAAACTGCACTGTACATATTTTCCAACTGTTTCCTCGCCAGGTTAAGCTGGAGGGAGTGGTGGGTGGGGAGGAGCCTTCTGCTTTACTAGTCTTTCCTTTACCTAGTAGTTATAGTCTATTCGCTTTTAGTAGGCGAGCAAGCATTACCTCTGTCCTCTGTAACTCAAAAAGGACTAGAGCAAAATAATTGGCTGTAAATGTCCACATTTATTCCTTGACGGCCTCTTCCCCTCCCTCTCCCCCTACACCCTCTCCTCCTCTCCTCCTCGTTCCCTCTCCCCCTACACCCCCTCCTCCTCCTCTCCTCCTCGTTCCCTCTCCCCCTACACCCCCTTCTCCTCTCCTTCTCTTTTCCTCTACAAACCCCCTCCTTCTCAAACCCCCTCCTTCCCCCCCCCCCCCCCCCCCCCCCCCCCCCCCCTCCTCCTCCTCCTCTCCCCCTACGCCCCTCCCCCTCTCTTCCTCCTCCCCTCCTTCCTCTTCTAGTTTTCCCTTTGTACGGTCGCGCTAATAAGTCATGTCCCAGTTGGCATTACGTTTGGCTTGCTATGTGCTGTATTAATGTCTGTCAGATGTTGAAAAGGGTGGGTAAGAGTAGGAATAGGTTTGTATATTTCACTCGATATGAAGAAATGAAGCTTAGATGTTGCTGATACCAATTATTGATCAAAACATACTTAGTGCCGAGCCATCACTTATTAGCGCGACTGTACTATCTCAATAAAGAATAAAATAAAATAAAATCTCCCTCTTCTCACCCTCCCCCCTCCCCCCCCCCCCCCCCCCAGTACACACGATCTCCCAAGTCCCAACCTGTTTTTCCGTCTCTATCCTTGAAGCACCTGATGTGCCGCGCCCCTACAGAGAACTTGGCGAGAGAGAGAGAGAGAGAGAGAGAGAGAGAGAGAGAGAGAGAGAGAGAGAGAGAGAGGGGGGGGGGGAGAGTGTGTGTGTGTGTGGACAAGCGGTGGTGTGTAAAGGTACAAAATTCACGAAATATGTAGGCTTGCAGGTACATGAGGTTTACGGCGACAGTTTAAGTGTACACACCTCTTTAAAATACGTTGAAATGGAGTGTTTTCGGTTAGGTTAGGTAAGTTAGGTAGGTTAGGTTAGGTTAGGTTAGGTTAAGTTTTATCTAGATAGTTTTATATACAGTAGGTTTAAAAATCGCAAAATGTACTCGTAAGCATGCAAAAATAACGTGTGTACCAATAAACACACCACCGCTTGGGTGTGTGTGTGTGTGTGTGTGTGTGTGTGTGTGTGTGTGTGTGTGTGTGTGTGTGTGTGTGTGTGTGTGTGTGAACTGTTCAACACAAAATAGTCCTATAGTCTATTCGCTGTAAGTAGGCGAGAAATCATGATCTCTATCCTCTGTAACTCAAAAGGGGCTAGAGCAAATTGGTTGTAAATTTCCACATCTATTCCTTGGCTGACTCTTCCCAAATGGTAGAAATATTAGCTTGATTAGGCCTACTCTAGTCGTTTTTTGAGTTACAGAGGTTAGAGGTCATGATGTCTCGCCTACTTACAGCGATTAGACTATAGTAATGTGGGAAGAACAACAACAACAACAACATTTAAGATTGGCCTTACTCATAGCAAATTAAGAGAGGAAGTTGTTGGAGTGGATTTGTTGTGTGTGTGCTATTGGTATGTATGTGTTTATGAACTTAAGGGGAGACAGGCCGTTTTTCTGGACCCCCTTCTTCCTAATGTTTAGCCCCACTAGTTTTGAGATTTTAAGACTTTGGTTCCATTAGTTTGGGGATTTTATGACCTTTCACCCCATTTTTTTTTTTTTTCAATATTAGGACCCTTCGTGCCATTTAGGTGTTGAATTTGTCCTTGCGAGGGATAGCAAGTCTGTAATTTTAGGAGGAATGGCCTTTGGTCGGGACATTTTTCTACCGAAAAATTTACAACTCTATCTATCTAGGGTGTGTTTTTCTAATCTTGATGGAGATCTAGGGAGGAAACTAAAAAGATATATGAATAAATTAATTAATAGACCAAACAAACAGCCACTGTCCCCTTAATATGTGTACCGGTATGTCTCTATTTACACCCTATCACTACAAGGCATGAATGTACAGTTGCCCAAATAAGTGATGTCGCGGCACCAAGTATATTGCGATCAATAATTGGTATCAGCACTATCTGAGCATTACTTCATCGTTTCGAGCGAGATATACAAACATGTTCCTATACTTATCCACCCTATTCAACATCTGACAGAGTGAGATATACAAACATGTTCCTATACTTATCCACCCTATTCAACATCTGACAGAGTGAGATATACAAACATGTTCCTATACTTATCCACCCTATTCAACATCTGACAGAGTGAGATATACAAACATGTTCCTATCTTTACCCACCCTATTCAACATCTGACCGAGTGAGATATACAAACATGTTCCTATCCTCACACACCCTATTCAACATCTGACCGAGTGAGATATACAAACAAATCCTCACACACCCTATTCAACATCTGACCGAGTGAGATATACAAACATGTTCCTATCCTCACACACCCTATTCAACATCTGACCGAGTGAGATATACAAACATGTTCCTATCCTCACACACCCTATTCAACATCTGACAGAGTGAGATATACCAACATGTTCCTATCCTCACACACCATATTCAACATCTGACAGAGTGAGATATACCAACATGTTCCTATCCTCACACACCCTATTCAACACCTGACAGAGTGAGATATACCAACATGTTCCTATCCTCACACACCCTATTGAACATCTGACAGAGGGAGATATACAAACATGTTCCTATCCTCACACACCCTATTCAACATCTGACAGAGTGAGATATACCAACATGTTCCTATCCTCACACACCCTATTCAACATCTGACAGAGTGAGATATACCAACATGTTCCTAAACCTACCCACCCTATTCAACATCTGACAGAGTGAGATATACCAACATGTTCCTAAACCTACCCACCCTATTCAACATCTGACAGACATTAATACAGCACACACCGAGCAAAACGTAATGACAGCGGGGACACACTATCTATTTTATTTATTTATTTTATTTATTTTATCTATTTTATTTATTAATTTTATTTATTAATTTTATCTATTTTATTTATTTATCTATTTTATTTTATTATTTATTTATTTTATCTATTTTATTTATTTATTTTATCTATTTTATTTATTTATTTATCTATTTTATTTATTTATTTATTTTATCTATTTTATTATTTATTTATTTTATCTATTTTATTTATTTATTTTATCTTTTATTTATTTTATTTATTTATTAATTTATTTTATTTATTTATTTTTCCAAGGTCTAAGCCGAAGTACATATTTATTTTATTTTTTATTTTTATTTACCAAGTTATGAGCTGGATTAAAAAATGCTGTTTACCAAGGTCTGAGCTGGAGTCCCTTTTTTTTTTTTTTTTTTTTTTAACCTACTTGTATATACTGCCAGACGTATGATGAGTGCACGAGAGTACGTTATATGAATACAATACACTCACAAGATTAAGGGGAGGTTTTTAGTGTGTTTCCTAGACTTTCATCAAGCTTGAAATTATACCCCCTTGACCCCATTTCAAGATAAATTTGTACATTTTTCGGTAGAAAAATTTCCCGGCCAAAGGCCGGTTCCTCTTAAATTACATGCTCGCTATCGCTCGCCAGGAAATAATCGACACCTAAATGGCACGCAAGGTCTTAAAAGTGACATAAATGGGTGAAAGTTTTTAAAATCGCCAAACTAATGGGGCGAACGTCTCAAAATATCAAACGCAATGGGGCTAAACATGAGGGAGAAAGGGGTAAAGAAAACAATCCCTCAAATGGAAATCTCCCCTTAAGAAAGTGTTTTTCCGGCATCTTTAAGAAGGGGGGTAGTACTCGCTTTTTCTGGACTCCTTTCTCCTTCATGTTTAGCATATTAGTTTTGAGATTTTAAGATGCTTAGCTGTCATTACGTTTGGATCGCTCTGTGCTGTATTAAAGTCTGTCAGATGTTGAATAGGGTGGGTAAGTGTAGGAACATGGTTGTATATCTCACTCAAAAAGAAGAAATCATGTGTAAATATTGCCGATACCAATTATTGATCCAAACATAATTGGTGCCGAGACATGACTTATTAGACCGACTGTATAGCCCCCCTCCCCCCATTTGAGTACAACCAATGCACCTGAGTACATTTAGAGTACTTTATGAGTACATTGACAAGTGGCGTCAGTTGTACTATAGTGTGTACTGTGGTATATGGTACACCGTTCATAGTACGGTACCGGTACCACTTATGTGTAAATGTGTATCAGTCGCGCTAATAAGTCATGTCCCAGCTGGGTTCCATGTCATCTCAACCAGTAGACCATTTCAACCAGTAGCTCTCAACCAGTGCCAAATCAACCCAGACCAACCAAACCAGTGCCAAAATATAGTACCGGGTACTGTAGTAACCTAACCTAACCTAACCTAACCGTATTGGTTGATTTGGTACTGGTTGAGAGCTACTGGTTGAAATGGTCTACTGGTGAGTTGACCGGTCACCCCCAGCTGTCATTACGTTTGGCTCGCTCTGTGCTGTATTAATGTCTGTCAGATGTTGAATAGGGTGGGTAAGTGTAGGAACATGGCTGTATATTTCACTCGATATGAAGAAATGAAACTTAAATATTACTGATACCAATTATTGATCAAAACATATTTGGTGGCGAGACATGACTTATTAGCGCGACTGTACGGTACTGTGGTATTATGGTCTATGGTACCGGTACACCGTTCATAGTACCACTGTTATGTGTACCGGTACCGTACTGTGGTATATGGTACGGGTGGCCAAATAAGTCGTGTCGCCGCTGTCATTACGTTTTGCTCGCTGTGTGCTGTATTAATGTCTGTCAGATGTTGAATAGCGTGTGTAAAGATAGGAACATATTTGTATATCTCACTCGAAACGATGAATTAATGCTTAGATAGTGCTGATACCCATTATTGATCGACATATACTTGGTGCCGCAACATCACTTCTTTGACCGACTGTACACGTTTCATAGTACCGGTACCTTAGTTGGTGTAAAGTCACATATATAAATTCCTGGACCCCCTATGTGTTTCATTATGGAATTATAAATATCTGAATTATAACTATCTGAATTATAACTACCGGTATCTGAATTATAACTATCTGAATTATAACTATCTGAATTATAACTACCGGTATCTGAATTATAACTATCTGAATTATAACTATCTGAATTATAACTATCTGAATTATAACTATCTGAATTATAACTATCTGAATTATAACTATCTGAATTATAACTATCTGAATTATAACTATCTGAATTGATTTTTGGATATAACTTGCCTTTCAATAAATAGTATATATTGTTTTGTAGTTGATGTCTAGAAAAAAAAAATCCACGAATGTTTATGAGTGACTGCACAGTTCAATAATGTACCTATGTGTACTGGCATAATATATAGTACAGGTATATAGTATATACAGTTTGTTAAGGGGGTGACCTGCTTTTTGTTATTTCTGTCCTTTTCTCTCTTTCTCTGGCTTGTATCCATTCGGCCCCATTCAGCCAACTATTTTAAGACGTTTATCCCCATCTAGGTGTCGATTTCTTCCTGGCGAGCGATAGCGAGCCAGCATTATATGAAGAAATCCGGCTTCGCCGGACATTTTTCTATCGAAAAATGTACAAATTTAGCTTGCTGTCAAACAAAAATAAAAAATATGCTGGCTCGCTACCGCTCACCAGTAAGAAATTGACACCTGGATGGGGATAAACGTCTTAAAATAGTAGGCTGAATGGGGCCAAATGGATACAAGCCAGAGAAAGATAGAAAAGGACAGAACCAAAACAGGTCACCCCCCTTAACCCTCTCCGACATATGATACGATTTTGAGCCTATTAGGGATACTTTAAAGCCTTTGTTACCATCAGGGATATTTAGAAATCTTTAGTTTAGTTACTTCAACCTCTGCAGTTGTCTTTGAGTTAGCTGTGGGCAGAAAACTAACTTTGGAGAGGTAATTATAAGAGTGAGAGAACTCTATTTCTTATTGCTAATCTGGCAACCTCTGCGTCATAAATGCGTGAAAGGGTTAATAAGGGTAGGCTATACCGGTACTGTTATATAATGGGGTATACAGTTCAATAATAGCCTACTGTAGCCTACTATCATTTACAGGATACAGTTTATTTATAAGGGGAAACTGTTTTAAGATGGGGTATACAGTTCAGTAATAAGGGTGTACGGTTGCGCTAATAAGTGATGTCTCGGCACCAAGTATGTTTTGATCAATAATTGGTATCAGCAATATCTAAGCTTTATTTCTTCATATCAAGTGAAATATACAAACATGTTCCTACACTTACCCACCCTATTCAACATCTGACAGACATTAATACAGCACAGAGCAAGCCAAACGTAATGTCAGCTGGGACGGGACATACGGTAATACAAACATGTTCCTACACTTACCCACCCTATTCAACATCTGACAGACATTAATACAGCACAGAGCAAGCCAAACGTAATGACAGCTGGGACATAATACAAACATGTTCCTACACTTGCCCGTCCTATTCAACATCTGACAGACATTAATACAGCACAGAGCGAGCCAAACGTAATGACAGCTGGGACATGACTTATTAGCGCAACGGTACCTTCAAACATTGTGAACTGTGATACAGTTGAGACGGTGACCGGTCAACTCAACCAGTAGACCATTTCAACCAGTAGCTCTCAACCAGTACCAAATCAACCAATACGGTTAGCTTAGGTTAGGTTAGGTTAGTACGGTACTACCTTATATTTTGGCACTGGTTTGGTTGGTCTTGGTTGATTTGGCACTGGTTGAGAGCTACTGGTTGAAATGGTCTACTGGTTGAGATGACATGGAACCGTTGAATATTTAGCCCCATTGGTTTTCTAATTTTAAGACGTTCGCCCCATTATTTTGACAATTTTAAGAATTTTCGACCCATTTCTGTCAGTTTTAAGACCTTTCGTGCCATTTAGGTGTCGATTTTATCCTGGCGAGCGATAGCGAGCCTGTACTTTAAGAGGAACCGGCTTTCAGCCGGGAAATTTTTCTACCGAAAAATATACAAATTTATCTTGAAAGGGGCTCAAGGAGGTGTAATCTTAAGCTTGGTGGATATCTAGAGACCAAACTAAAAACCTCCCCATAAGTGTTGTCATAGATTTCAGTGGGCTTCGCTCAAAAAGTTTTATTGGTATCTTTATAGTTACTGGGAAGAGTGCTTATCCCTTAGAGTATTAGTCAGTGTCCGAAACTTTGTGAAATATCTGACAACACTTATTAACCTCGACCGTACACCATTATCTCTATAAGGCATGGATGTCAACCAGGCATGTCTAGTTTCGTTATGGTTCCAATAACTTCAAGGTCTGAGCTGGAGTAACGGTACATTTTTAGTGTGTGTGTGTGTGTGTGTGTGTGTGTGTGTGTGTGTGTGTGTGTGTGTGTTCATAGCGTAATGCTTAGTGTGCGGAATTTCGGTGTGAGTCTCCTAGGTTCGAGTCCTTGGAGTACCGGTACTACATTGTATTAATTACCCGGTACTTTCATTGATTTATTGATTAATTGGTGGGTTGGTGAACACACATCTGAATACAATAAGGAGTTTGTAATTCCTTTGTATTCCTCTCTGTGGTAAAAGCGACAGTCACACAGAGCCTATGAATATATTAAAAAAAAAAAAAAAATCGATGAGGGAGACAAAAGGCAAAACTACATGTGACGAGTGTCTTCCCCAGAGTTGAAAGAGTGACTGAAAACATCAAGGAATGTTCTAGCCAAAATGATACCTATGTGATTTTTTTTTTTTTTTTTTATGCCTATGAGGGAGACAAAAGGCAAAACTACCTGTGACGAGTGTCTTCCCCAGAGTTGAAAGAGTGACAGGGAAAACATCAAGGAATGTTCTAGCCAAATGATACCTATGTGAATACCGGTATATATATATATATATTTTTTTTTTTTTTTTTTTTCTATGAGGGAGACAAAAGGCAAAACTACCTGTGACGAGTGTCTTCCCCAGAGTTGAAAGAGTGACAGGGAAAACATCAAGGAATGTTCTAGCCAAAATGCTACCCTATCTCATAATAATTTAACTTGCCGGTACTATTATGTAGGTTAAGGGGAGATGGGGATTTTTTTATCCTAGACCCCCTTCTCCCTCATGTTTAGCCCCATTCGTTTTCAGATTTTAAGATGATATGCCCCATTAGTTTGTCGATTTTATGATCTTTTGCTCCATTTTTTTGTCAATATTAAGGGGAGGTTTTTAGTGTGTTTCCTAGACTTCCATCAAGCTTGAAATTACACTCCCTTTGTAAATTTGTACATTTGTAAATTTGTAAATTTGTACATTTGTACATTTTTGATAAATTTGTACATTTTTCGGTAGAAAAATGTCCTGGCCGAAGGCCGGTTCCTCTTAAATTACAGGCTCGCTATCGCTCGCCAGGAAAAAATCGACACCTAAATGGGACGAAAGGTCTTAAAAGTGACATAAATGGGGTGAAAGTTCTTAAAATCGCCAAACTAATGGGGCGAACGTCTTAAAATCTAAAAAAACAATGGGGCTAAACATGAGGGAGAAAGGGCTAAAGAAAAAAAATCCCTCCAGTGGCAAATTTCTCCCCTCAATGAAGAACTTGGGTGTTATTTAGGTGTCGATTTTTTGTCCTGGCGAACGATATGCAAATTACGGTACCTAATCTAGAAGGGGGGGGGGGATCTAATGGGTATATCAATTGTTGTTTTAAGGGGAGATTGATTTCCACTTGAGGGATTGTTTTCTGGATCCCTTTCTCCCTCATGTTTAGCTCCATTGCTTTTGAGATTGTAAGACGTTCGCCCCATTAGTGTGGCGATCTTACGAACTTTCGCCCCATTTCTGTCAATTTTAAGACCTTTCGTGCCAATTAGGTGTCGATTTTTTCCTGGCGAGCGACAGCGAGCCTGTAATTTAAGAGGAACCGGCCTTCGGCCGGGAAATTTTTCTACCGAAAAATTTACAAATTTATCTTGAAAGGGGGTCTAGGGGGTGTAATCGTAAGCTTGACGGAAATCTAGGGACCAAACTAAAAACCTCCCCTTAAGTTTATTGGAGGTCTAGGGAGGAAACTAGGAAAATAATGAATAAATGACAAAATCGCCCAAAAAGTGAACCACCCTCCCTTAATGTCCTCCCTTCCTCTATTGGTGATTTTAACCCAATGATATATATATCTTAACCCTTTGAAGCTCTGATGGGTTTCAGCAGTTTATGTTGGCTATCATTAGACGATTGTATGCAGCTTAAGAAGTATCTGTGGGTATTAAAAGGGTAAATACTATCTCAATCAACCCTCTGACTTCCATATACCGTTACTAATCTGAATAATATCGTCTAATAGTAGCCAGAAACAGAACAGAAACGCGTATTGGAGCTTGAGAGGGTTAAGCCTAGTGCAATACCTTTTAACTCATTTATTTACTACAAACCTTAATCTCTCTCTCTCTCTCTCTGTAGGCCTGGTAATCCAAAGGTCCCGGGTTCAAATCCCGATGTATCAATGGGAAGATATTATTGGGATGGAATTTGTGCTGTACCTGGTATCAGTGCATTACCACAAGCCCACCGAAACGTCAATAAAATACCCTCATTGTTCCCTGATTAAATAGCACTGTATGAATATTCCCATATTCAAAATATGCTATAGGGGTGCAATGCCTGGTGAGTTATCTGCTCAACAGGTGGCGTTGTGTGTGTGTAAGTGTGAGAGTCCGAGTGTAGGGGGTGAGACAGTGAAGCACGGGAACGAGGTGGCTTCAGAGATGGGGTCGTTTCGGGCCATGAGTGAGCACCGTGCCTCATGTGAAGGCAAGATGGCAGGTGCTCGTTGTACTCTACGTGCTTCACATGTCTCACTCCCTAGACTGGAACAAGACCTCACGGGCTTCACTGTTCATTGTAAAGCGGTGAATGTTAAGGCTGAGCTCAGCCTATGCCCGAGAGGAAGTAAGTTGGAAAAAAAAAAAAAAAAAAAAAAAAAAAAAAATATATATATATATATATATATATATAAACAGTATATATATATATATATATATATATACAGTATATATATATATATATATATACTGTATATATTATCCTTCCTCCCCTCTCCCTTCCTTACTCCGTCCTTCCTCCTTCGTTAACCTTGGATAACACAAACATACCAAACTCATCTAGTCTCTAAAAGATGTAAGGGGACAGTGGTTATTTTTTGGGTCTATTTACTTATATAGTCATGTATTTTTTTAGTTTCCTCCCTAGACCTCCATCAAACTTAAAAAAAAAAATCCAGGTGTAGGTAGGCTATTGAGGAATAAGCCTTTACAACGGCTCTCATAAATTATATCCCCCTTCGAGACTAATTTGTACATTTTTCGGTAGGGAAATGCCACGTTCCTCCACAATAATAGGCTCGCTATCGCTCGCCTGGAAAACAATAGGCACCATAAGGGCACGAAAGGTCTTAATATTGACAAACAAATAAGGGCAAAAGGTCTTAAAATTAACTAACTAATTGGGCAAACTTTTTAAGATCTCAAAATTAATGGGGATAAGCATGAGGAAGAAAGGGGACCAGAAAAACCGGGCCACCTCCCCTTAAGTAATAGTCAGTAAAATCCTTCCTTACTCCCTTTGTTCTGTCCTTACTCCACCCTCCTCCTCCTCCCTCCACTAACTCCACCCTCCTCCCTCCACCCTCCACTAACTCCATCCTCCTTCCTACACCAACTCCTCCCTGCACCCTCCTCCCTCCACTAACTCCACCCTCCTCCTCCTCCCTCCACTAACTCGACTCTCCTCCCTCCACTACCTCCATCCTCCTTCCTACACCAACTCCTCCCTCCTCCCTCCACCAAATCCCCCACCATCTCCCTCCATCCTCCCCCTCCCCATGGTATAATCGACAGTGCCACATAAGATATATACATATTTTTAAAGTTGACTACATGACCTTCTAACTCTGCTATCCTCTTATGAAATTATACTACCGGGAGCAAAACATTCATCCTCGCTTCCTCCTTAAGTTACTCAATAACCCTCTTCCTCCTTCTTCTAACTTCCTCCTGCTCCTCCTCTTTCTAACACTTCCTCCTCCCTACAACCTCCTCTTCTTTCTAACACCTCCTCCTCCTCCTCCCTCCAACCCCTCCTTCTATCACCTCCTCCTCCCCCCTCCTTCTAACACCTCCTCCTCCTTCTAACACTTCCTCCTCCTCCCTCTAACACCTCCTCCTCCTCCTAACACCCCCTCCTCCTCCTTCTAACACCCCCTCCTCCTCCTTCTAACACCCCCTCCTCCTCCTTCTTCTAATACCTCCTCCTCCTTCGAACACTTCCTCCTCCTCCCTCTAACACCTCCTCCTGATAACACCTCCTCCTGCTAACACTTCCAACCCCTCTTTCTAACACCTCCTCCTCCTTCTAACACTTCCTCAGACTCTTCCCTCCAACCCCTCCTTCTAACACCTCCTCCCCCCTCCAACCCCTCCCTCTAACACCTCCTCCTCCCTCTAACACCTCCTCCTCCTCCATCCTTCTAACACCTCCTCCTCCAACCCCTCCCTCTAACACCTCCTCCTCCCCCCTTCAACCCCTCCCTCTAACACCTCCTCCTCCTCCTTCTAACACCTCCTCCTCCTCCCCCCTCCAACCCCTCCCTCTAACACCTCCTCCTCCCCTCTCCAACCCCTCCTTCTAACACCTCCTCCTCCTCCAACCCCTCCTTCTTACACCTCCATCCTTCTAACACCTCCTCCTTCTCCCCCCTCTGACACCTCCTCCTCCATCCTTCTAACACCTCCTCCCCCCTCTAACCCCTCCTTCTAACACCTCCTCCTCCCTCTAACACCTCCTCCTCCTCCCTCCTTCTAACACCTCTCCTCCCCTCCTCTAACACCTCTCCTCCCCTCCTCTAACACCTCCTCCTCCCCCCCTAACACCTCCTCCTCCCCCCCCCTCCCTCTAACACCTCCTCATACTTTCCCTCTCTTCCTCTTCCTCCTCAGACTTCCCCTTCCCTCCTCCTCCCCCCTCCAACCCCTCCCTCTAACCCTCCTCCCCCCTCCAACCCCTCCCTCTAACACCTCCTCCCCCCTCCAACCCCTCCCTCTAACACCTCCTCCTCCTCCCCCCTCCCTCTAACACCTCCTCCTCCCCCTCCCTCTAACACCTCCTCATACTTTCCCTCTCTTCCTCTTCCTCCTCAGACTCCTCCCCCCTCCCACCCCTCACTCTAAAACCTCATACTTTCCCTCTCTTCCTCCTCAGACTCCCCCTCCCCTCCTCCTCCTCTCCCCTCCCTCGAACACCTCCTCATACTTTCCCTCTCTTCCTCCTCAGACTCCCCCTCCCCTCCTCCTCCTCCCCCCTCCCTCTAACACCTCCTCATACTTTCCCTCTCTTCCTCCTCCTTCTCAGATTCCCCCTCCCCTCCTCCCCCCCCTCCCTCTAACACCTCATACTTTCCCTCTCTTCCTCCTCAGACTCCCCCTCCCCTCCTCCTCCCCCCTCCAACCCCTCCCTCTAACACCTTCTCATACTTTCCCTCTCTTCCTCCTCCTTCTCAGACTCCCCCTCCCCTCCTCCTCCCTGTGGTATACTGGACAGTGCCACATAGGCCTATGCTTTAAATTAATCTTTAAATCTTTCAGAGCGGGACACGTTTCTTGGAATTTATTGTAGCCATATGTAGACGATTGTATGCAGCTTAGGAAAGACCTCTGGCATTCAAAGGGGTCAAGTCGATCTTGATAAATCTTTTGACTCGAGCAGATCCCTCCTTTGTTCAATATAATCGCTTAGTAATAGCCTGCATAAACTGTCAACACGCGTCATAATCCTCAAGGGCATTAATTAAGAGCATGCCACCATATCTGCCAACTCATCTATCCTGCACATAAAAACTAACCTCATCTATCATGCACATAAAAACTAACCTCATCTATCCTGCACATAAAAACTAACCTCATCTATCATGCACATAAAAACTAACCTCATAATATCCTGCACATAAAAACTAACCTCATCTATCATGCACATAAAAACTAACTTCATAATATCCTGCACATACAAACTAACCTTACTATTCTGTAGGCCTATAGTCTGTTCATTCAAGGTTGGGCAGAAATTGTAATCTATAACCTATGTAACTCAAGAAAGGACTAGAGTAGGCCTAATCGAGCTCATTTTTCTACCAAATAGGAAGGCTTGGCTAGGGAATAGGTGTGGAAATTGACAGCTCATTTCCTCTAGCCCTTTTTGAGTTACAGGAGTTAGAACTTAGAGGTTACCGGTACGATTTCTGCCCAACCTGGAAAGAACGGACTATAGTAATGTCCTTCCTCCCACTCTATAGGTATAACACAATAGTATATATAGTATGATATAACTTATATATGATAACTTATGTATTCGCTATATATATTTATTACCGGTACCTATATATGTAAGACAAACTGTAATCCTTCCGCCCTTCTCAGCCCTCAATCTTAATAATAAATATAGTGCCATATATTAAAGTGTACTAGTATGATTATATATATATATATATATATATATATATATATATATATATATATATATATATATATAATTTTTATTCTCTAAAAAATGAACGTTGAAAAAAATGATTCCTCTACTAGTCTACTTCCTCTTATCCACCTCTCTCTCTCTCTCTCTCTGTAAGCGACAGTGCCAGTGGCGCCAATGTTCTATACAGGATGATAACATTGTTAAGGGGAACATTTTTATTTTTCATAACAGATATATTTTTTATTATATTTCCCATTTTATAATAGGCTATTTCATTTTTGTATTATTATTGTGATTTAGTTTGCTACCTAAACCTTCATCAAGCTTTATAATATACCCCTTGAAGGCCGGTTCCTCCTAAATTGCAGGCTTGCTATCACTAGTCAGAAAAACAAAATCGACACTTGAATGGCAGGAAAGGTCATATAATTGACAAAGAAAAGGCCTAACTAATGGCGCTAAACATAAGGGAGAAGGGGGTCCAGAAAAAAACCACTTCCTTAAGTGTGTAGTTCTTTACGAAACAATTAGTTACCGTACCTTACTACCATATATATAAAACACCCCCTTTCCCCTCCTCCTCCTTACTTTTCTTCCACACTCCACCCTCCTCCTCCTCTAGGCCCCATTCCACCTACTCCTCCACCTTACTCCACCCACCTCACTCCTCCCTCGTGGTGGTGGTAGTGCCTAGTGGTGAAAGCGACGGTGCCACATTGAGTCAAGTTCAGGGCCAGGGAAGGGGGAAGCGGCCGCCCTGCAATGAGGAAGTCTGGCAACCCCGG
>CM064565.1:4172721-4268228 GCA_032716605.1 Paralithodes platypus | reverse complement strand
CTTAAGAAATTTGACCTGGTACGTGTGTATGTTATTTACTAATATATACAGTATATACCGGTACTATATACCGTATATATATATATACTGTATACAGTATAGCCTATATATATATTACTATCTATAATTTACATAGCAATATAATATATACGAAAACTGATCGGGTGGCTGGTTTTGACAAGGCCACATAGTTTCGTTATTCGTATAAAGGGAAATCACCACTGCATATTTGCATCACAATCCCACACTTAAGGTGTATTATTTATTTATTTGTATATATGGTTTCCTAACTAGACCTCCGCCAAGCTTAATAAAAATCACCCCAGTTATATTACCGTATATATTTATTTTTATATATGGTTTCATAACTAGACCTCCACTAAGCTTACTAAAAATCACCCCAAGACCCCCATGTTCTAGATAAATTTGTACATTTTTCGGTAGAAATATTTTGAATCCACACCTTAAGCTTTATGACCAAGTAAGTGGTGGTATTTTCACTAACATTACGTCTATATTCACCACTCATGTCTAACCAACTAACATACTTTTTGTGCCACTGTCTTCTTTAAACTTACGATGCGGTGAAATTATTGTCATTATTGAACAAAACCACTATTATTTGTTATATATTTTGTTTAGCCACTTGTCTTACCTAACATCACTATTATTTGTTATAATATTATATTTTTGTGATAGATTCTTGTCTTGCCTATCATGACGACTATTATCACAATACAAACCAGTGGTCATGTGTTTTTAAATGCTGAATTTACACACAAGAGGGAAAACACAAAATTTAATCAATATAATCCATGCACCAAATGGCTGACTATTTCTACTTATTTAACTTATTTATACATTAAATAAAAATAGGTTATAGAAACTTATTCTTCAAACTAATAATACGTATTTGCTTTTGTGTTTGAGGTTGGCATATATTTAAATAATTACCTAATACTGTATTAGATTTCATTCGGGTTGTAAAAGGTTAATGAGGTTATTCTAGCTACAGCTATATAATAAAAATCAGATTATTTAACCTTCCGAGTCAAAAGGTTAACCCGGGAAGTGTGATATGCCTTCAGGAAGGCCCGGTATTTATATGTGTAAAAAGAACCCTTCAAATACCGTGCTAGTGCCGGGAAATATTCCAAAATTGGGTGGCACATAGAAAGTAGTGGCATCTCCCTATACCACACCTCTACTTCCCCCCTTCATCACCCCCCCCCACCCCCTCCTACCCTCCCTCAACTTGACAATTTTCTTGTCCATTTATTTGCAGTCCATGAGTTAACATGTATCTGTTTTGTGTTCCAGGTGAGCATGTTGGTGGACCACAAGGCCGTGGGTGGCCATCTTCCACTGGGCAAGAGAAATTCCACGCCGGTGACTTCCCTGGCGGGTCCTCTCCTGCACCATCACAAGGTTGTTGCTGCCGCTGCCACTCTGGAAGCTGCCAACAGTCATCGCCGCCTTGACCGCTCTCACTCGGAACCTGTACGCAGCGGCGATGGTCGTGGGGCCAATTCCTCTCGCTACAAGACAGAGCTGTGCCGGCCCTTTGAGGAGAATGGTTTCTGCAAATATGGTGACAAGTGCCAGTTCGCGCACGGTGGCAATGAACTGAGGTCTCTGTCCCGGCATCCCAAGTACAAGACGGAGCTGTGTCGTACCTTCCACACCATTGGATTCTGTCCCTATGGTCCGCGGTGCCACTTCATCCACAATGCTGAGGAGAGACGTAATCCCCGTCCCGGCCCCGACGGCTCCACCTCTGACTCCCCCTCCCCTCCACCTTCTCTCCACGGATCTCCCACATCTTCTGGCGGATCATTCTTTGACGACTTCACGCTCTTCCCTGGCGGCAACAGTTATTCCAGCAATAGCTATTCCAGCAACAGTTATTCCAATCACTGTGGTCTGCTGGAGGGACTGACTGTGGGGCTCTCTGGGATGGGGATTGAGGGATCGGGCTTGCAGCTGGACACACCGCCAGTCAGTCCCGGTGAGTCTCTGGCAGATGATCTAGACAACCTCTCCCTGTCCTCTGCTTCGCCTACACCAGCCGTCACCCCCGCTCTCACACCCCTCATGTCACCCCTGGACCTCTCCCGTTCCCTGCGTCTGCCCATCTTCGAGCAGCTGTGTGAGCACGACTGAGCATTAACAACAGCGCCCCTCATTTAGTATCCTGCCCCGCCCGGAAAGCTTGTGATATAAGGCTGTATTCATCAACAGTTGCTGTAGGGTTGAAGGCTATGAAACTAGTGATAAATAGGCAATGATTTTGTTGATAGTTATACCAACAATTCTCTTATTCCATTAGTATTCGTAAGTATACTAAGTATACAGTACAACGCTTCTGTTCATATAATTTTATTATGGAATATTATCTAAATATCATCAGTGAAAGCTCCAATTTAGTTAGTGAAATAATGTAATGTTTTTTCTGTGTCCAACAATTTTTGCCTAAAAGTTTGTCGAACATGGCATTCGTTAGTGTTTGGTAGACTACAACTTGAATGCAACTGTGAATACAGCTGATTGGGGTCCTCAGTGCCCCAACCTTAGAAACGCATCGGGGCGGGATGGACTCAGTCGTGTGTGTATGTACAGAACAAAACCAACCTGCACTTTCTTGTCTCTTGTAATTATTTGAAAGAACTGCTTTTATTTATCTACGTTATTTATTGGAGTGGAAGAGACACATGAATTAATAATAATATTAATAATTTATCCGCCGCTGCCGCTGCTGCCCCTTGGATGCCATAACAGAGTGACTTCCTTCTCGCTTAAGTTCGCGCCGCTCGTCTCAAAACGCGAGCTGGTTTTAGTCCGCTCCTGACAACCCCCTCCCCCCCATATGTAACGCTCTTCCTACGACCCCTACTAGGCTGCTCTGACTGCTACGATGGGACGGAATAAGAAGAGTTAAGTCAAAGTCATACAATCGCTTTCTATCGTAACTATTTTAAGCAATTGTGGTCTGGCAGCTTCTAAATTAAGTGTTGTAAGGATTCAGTCAACCATATCAAGTCAATGTTTGCTCGCGTTGCCCATACTGACGCAAAAGTCCTTTGGCGAATCCTGAGATGCTGCCAGGGAAAAAAAAGGTTAAGGTACCGTTAAGAATACTGATGCAGTAGAGATCAGATATGTTGAATAAAAACACTAGGCCCTATATGAGGAGTAGCATTTTATCGATAGTTTGCAGATTTTTTGTTTCCAGAGAACTATCTGCAAAATGTCAATAAAGTGATCCTCCTCAATTGGTGTTTATATGCATTCTATAAACTTCTCGGAGGAACATTTTATTTATTGACAACGTTTGCTTATAGTTTTTTCAGAGAGCTATCTGGAAAATGTTGTCAAAGTGTTCCTCCTCTAATGTTTTATCATGCATTGTATCAACTTATCGGACTTCATGTTGCTGATTATGATAACCGATTCTTGTTATCATTCTAAATATGTTGCTGATGACGATAACCGATTCTTGTTAACGTTCTAAATATGTTGCTGATTACGATAACCGATTCTTGTTAACGTTCTAAATGTGTTGCTGATTACAATAACCGATTCTTGTTAACGTTCTAAATATGTTGCTGATGACGATAACCGATTCTTGTTAACGTTCTAAATATGTTGCTGATGACGATAACTGATTCTTGTTAACGTTCTAAATATGTTGCTGATGACGACAAACGATTCTTTAGAGCCACAAAATATTGCAGATCGAAAATTGCCCGAAAAATGCGATGGTGTGACGTGACTCTGAGGGAGGGAGGAGAGTGGGGGGAGAATATAGGAACAGTGAGCCTTACACACTGCCGACTTGGTTTAGGTCAAGTTTCCTCCTTCCCTTCCTTCCCTCCCTCCTCCTTCTTCCCTCCCTCTGATTCTACTTTATCTCTCTTTTCCTCCTTCCCTCTATTTTGTCATATTTCCCTTTTCATTCCTCCTTCCCTCCCTCCTAATTTCTATCTCCTTTTTTCTTCTTCCTTCCCTCTCTCGCTCCCTCTGATTCATCTTTACCTCCCTTTTCCCTCCTAATCTCTATATCCCTGTTTCTTTTTCCTTCCCTCTCTCCCTCCTTCCTTCCTTCCTCTCTGATTCTTCTTTATCACCCTCATCCTTTTCCTTCCTCCTTCACCCCTCCCTCCCTCAGATTCTTTATATTCCTTCCTCCTTCCTTCCCTCTCTCCTGATTCTTCTCCATCTCCCCTATCCAGTCTTGTACTCTTTCATTCTCTTCATCATTCTTTTCTCCTTCCTTAACTTCATTCATTCCTTTCCTTTCTCGATTACTATTTATCTTATTCCTATTTCGTATTTTCAACCTATTTCTTCGTATTCTCTCTTTCTTATTTCGCGTTTTGCTCTTTATCTCTCATTTGTTTTTCATTACGTTCTACTCTTTATTCTTCCTTTCTGTCCTATTCGTTCATCTTCTCTTGCCATGAAACCTGACTCTATCTAGCCTGAGAGAGAGAGAGAGAGAGAGAGAGCTATGTTTGGCCATCTCATCCTCCCTTTTTTTATTGGGAGGAAGAAAGAGAACAACAGAATAAGTAAGAAAAGTGGGAGATATATTCTTAATCTCCATAAAAGTCCCCAACATAATTATTATCCAACCTTAAAATTACCCAGTCCCCCCTTCCTCTCTCTCAGTCTATCTCTCTCACTTGAACCTGATCCTTCATAATATACCAGTGAAATTCTTTACTTATCTTCCCCCTCTCCCAGTCTCTCTCTCTCTCTGATATTATTATATATATATATCGTTTTATAGTAACCATCTTTAACCCAGTGATTCCGTGGGCACTCATAACCCTATATATATAATTTACATATATATATAACAAAGCTGAAGAGTATATTATTATATTTATATATATTTTGAGTCAATCTTGTCTTACTGCAGTCAGAGCGGCCTCGTTCAAGGGTAAACGAAAACGGCAAGAGACCAATCCACGATAATGTCGAAGAAACAACTCGCTATGTAGTTTTGAAGTCATTGGAACCGTGGGCCAATTTAGTAAAAGTTAAGAAGAAATTATTACAAAGGCAGTCGTATCAAGTCGTAGAAATTGAAATGGCAAGGGAATTCATTCTTAAAGCATGAAATTATGTAATATCAAGCACTTTGAAGAAATATAAGACAAACTACAATTAATTGAGCAATGGGTGTAAAATATATTTACTTACAAGACACTGGAGGTAGGCATTATAACTGTCTTGAAAATAATATAAATATATATAAAGACTATGCAATGCAAATATTTGCCTTCAAGAATATGTAAATTATCGTGGAACATATGTCTTTGCCCTCCAGAACAAATACCGGGTAGATTATCGTGGAAAGGTCTTATGCCGAACGACAACGAAGTATCCCAGAATATGGATATCTTCAACCGAGAATGTATATGTATACGCACTAATATTTAGCCACACTATTACTTAAATGTCGACGAGAGTGATCACCTTTAAGTTATCCCGGAGTAGAATTCAGTCATGTAATCCACAAATAGAGTCTGTACAGTGTACACAAGTCTTGTCACCTGTAGTCCATGTTGGTAACCTTTGTCCGGAAATACGAGCTTCGAAATGAGCTACAAATACAAAATGAGAGTAGAATCCGGTCTTGTAATCCACGAGTAGAGTCTGTACACGAGTCATGTCACCTGTTGTCCATGTTGGTAACCTTTGTCCAGAAATACGAGCTTTGAAATGAGCTACTAATACAGGGTGTTAGCTTTTGATACTTTACAACTCAACAAGCAATGTATGTTAGCTTTTGATACTAGACATCGCTAGAAGCAAAGCATAGTATACAGTACCCGGTAATATAAAGCTATATTTGGGTGGTCTATCTGTTGATTAAGGATTTGCTTGAAGTTAACTCTAATTAGAAAGGACATGGCGATAGGGAAAACCTCGTAGCTAAGGAGTACCAACATGGCCGCCATGACTGACAAGCGAGAGAACATACAAAACAGATGCATGTGTTACGGGAGGCTTTCAATGCCTTCAGCGAGGGGTACTTTATGCCGTTACGTTGAATAAGTAATTTCAACCATTACAAGTACCTCGATGTGTCTATTGTTTAATGTAAATGGATATCCACCAAAAGTCCCAAAGGATTTTCAATGGATTTTGGCGAATATTCTGTTACATTAAGGTATCTATTACAGCAGAAAGCTCGGTTTCTGTATGACAGATTCGTCCCTTCTCAAATAAGTAAGTGGTTAAACTCAATAAATCACTTTCCTATTACTGTATAAACAAATCTGTCTCGCATCCAAAAGTTTCAACTTGGAAACTGGCCTACTCGGGATAATTTATAGTTGTCACTTTACTATTTAATATTTATACTTATATTTAAACCCATTTGTTTTTCGTACATATTTAAATAAGAGGCCTCCTTAAAGGGTACCATTGCTCAAAAAAAATCATCCTCACATTTTGGTGTTGTTTTGATGTTCTAGTGAAGTATATTGAAGTTCTGTCACCTGTTGAACCAAAAGTGTGAAAATGACGATGATTTTTAGCGTTATTTGTAAGCGAAGATGAAACCCCTCCCATATCAGATCATTCGGCCATCTTGTGTTACGGCTTCAGGCTGTCGGCTTATATAGGAAGCTTTTTGTTTATGTACATATATATAAATGACCTTGTTATTTGCTACATTGTATATTATTAAAAGCACAGAAATTTTTTGAGATGCTGTCACAAGGTCACATTAGCAGAATAAGGAAGTCTTATGTTTCTTTAAAAAAAAAGGATGCTTTAGTTTACCATTGTAATTTTATCTTCTATGCTTCTTTTATATTATATTAATTATTTGTCGTGTACAAGTATAATTATATTTTTGTAAAGTTAATTTAAAAAAAGAACCACTGTGTTTTTTTAATTTTCATTATTTTTATATTAACCCCTTCAAGGTTCATGCTGCATTTTGACATTTTATTCTGGCCATCATTAGACGATTTTATACAGCTTAAGAAGGATTTGTGGGCATGAAAGGGGTAAAGACTATTGCAATTAACCCTCTGACTGCCATACAACCTTCCCAATCTGAATAAAAATTGCCTAATAACAGCCAGAGATACCGAACAGAAAATGCGTCTTGGTATCTTCTAAGGGGTAACTAACTCACTACAGCATATAATTACTCTACTCTCTTATAATTCTTTAATTAACAAATAAAAGACAATCCTCCCCATATCTTATTTTCTATGTCCATACTAATAATTGGTCTAACTGTTTTTTTTTTTTTTTCTCTCTTTCTTTTTTGCATGATGTAGGGGAAAAATTAATCTCATTCTGTTCTTTAGTCTTTATATTCTTAAGGGGGGTGACCTGCTTTTTCTTCTCTCCTTTCTCTCTCTTTCTCTGGCTTGTATCCATTCGGCCCCATTCAGCCTACTGTTTTAAGACGTTTATCCCCATCCAGGTGTCAATTTTTTACTGGTGAGCGGTAGCGAGCCAGCATATTTTTTATATTTGTTTGACAGCAAGCTAAATTTGTAAATTTTTCGATAGAAAAATTTCTCCGGCGAAGCCGGATTTCTTTATATAATGCTGGCTCGCTATCGCATCGCCAGGAAGAAATCGACACCTAGATGGGGATAAACGTCTTAAAATAGTTGGCTGAATGGGGCCGAATGGATACAAGCCAGAGAAAGAGAGAAAAGGAGAGAAATAACAAAAAGCAGGTCACCCCCCTTAAAGGTGATGTATAACGGTAATATTTTAAATTGTATTCAGTATATTGAAGACATGCGCCATATAGAAAATCCATTTGCTGGTTTAATTAAATAGAAAGCTTGCGTTCAAATTACATTCTCTGATAACATTCCGGAAGCACTTGGCAATGAGACATGCTTGTTTATTTTCATCTCATAACTTTAACTTCATGATTCAAACTACCGGTATATATACTGTAATTATATAACTAAAAATACTGCTATACTTCACCTTCAAGCTTTATATGCTTCCATACATATATAAATTATTCATATATAAAACTTGGGATTTGGTTTTCAATATATATATATATTATTTAAACATATTTTTACTTGTTTGGATAAATTTGTCATTTTACATATTCATGAAATTGGAAACCTTGGATGTATTTATAAGAATTTGTTCTGTTTATCATGGTAATATTACTTATTAAAAATATTTATAACTATCATGTTTTGCTATTGGTGTAATAGTCAAAATATATCATGTTTTGCTATTGGTGTAATAGTCAAAATATATCATGTTTTGCTATTGGTGTAATAGTCAAAATATATCATGTTTTGCTATTGGTGTAATAGTCAAAATATATCATGTTTTGCTATTGGTGTAATAGTCAAAATATATCATGTTTTGCTATTGGTGTAATAGTCAAAATATATCATGTTTTGCTATTGGTGTAATAGTCAAAATATATCATGTTTTGCTATTGGTGTAATAGTCAAAATATATCATGTTTTGCTATTGGTGTAATAGTCAAAATATATCATGTTTTGCTATTGGTGTAATAGTCAAAATATATCATGTTTTGCTATTGGTGTAATAGTCAAAATATATCATGTTTTGCTATTGGTGTAATAGTCAAAATATATCATGTTTTGCTATTGGTGTAATAGTCAAATATATCATGTTTTGCTATTGGTGTAATAGTCAAAATATATCATGTTTTGCTATTGGTGTAATAGTCAAAATATATCATGTTTTGCTATTGGTGTAATAGTCAAAATATATCATGTTTTGCTATTGGTGTAATAGTCAAAATATATCATGTTTTGCTATTGGTGTAATAGTCAAAATATATCATGTTTTGCTATTGGTGTAATAGTCAAAATATATCATGTTTTGCTATTGGTGTAATAGTCAAAATATATCATGTTTTGCTATTGGTGTAATAGTCAAAATATATCATGTTTTTTCATTTAATTTACTGGAAATTATTAGCTAGACAAACTTTTATCCTCTGTAGAAAATATCCTCCTAATTTCTCTCTTCCGTTTTCTTCCAATCATGAAGCATTATTACTTTATCTTTATAATAACAATTATTTATATAATAGCCAACCCTGTTCATACCTTAGGCAAATGTATATTATAACTGTATAATTAATAGGTGTGTTGGAGTTACATATATAGAGTATATATTTGCAACCTTGTAGAATTATTATAAGACAGAGATATACTTGATAAATTCTGACCCATATATGCATACACAAGTCTACATACATACATGAATACACACACACGCACATATACATACATACATACATACATACGGGGATATAGAAGTTCAACCCTTTCAATCCGACTATGATATATTTACTTATTTGATGCTACTGTACTTCCAGACATTTTTCTCAGCTTATGAAGGACCTCTAGTAAATGAAGGGCTACCCAACTATCTCAATTATCCCTCGAAACTCTGACAGGTCCTCTCGTAAGTCGCATAAAATAGTCTGACGGTAGCGGCCAAAATAAGATAGAAATTGGCGCCATTTGATTGAAAGGGCCAGAGTACTGTAGGTGTCACACGGTCAACTTTCTGGCATATTCTTATCGGCAATTATTATTATTATTACTATCATTTATTTATGTAGGACTATTTATTATAATTTTTCTTAATAACTATAACTACTTTGGCAGCTTTGGAATTGGATTTTCCTAAGATTAATGGACTCGACTTTGGTTTAACACCCTGTATACATATGGATTGAATCAACTGTCTTGATAGCGTAATGCATAAATGCGCGGAATTTCAGTGTGAGTATCCTAGGTTCGAGTCCTTGGAGTGCCACGTGTATTCGTTGATTTCATTAATTGAGTTAGAAGTAAAGTTGGTTGGTGAGAAAATACGAAATATTAATTCTATTTTTTACACTCATGCAAAAAAGATCCGCAAAACTCCGCTAACCAAGAAAATGTGATGTGGAAATTGCCAGAAAATGGCCTGATGTGACTCCTTTTCGTTTTACTCGTTTGTGATTCCAATAAATCAGAATATTTGTGAATTTAATTGGATCATTTGTTAATTATGTTCAGTTTGTCTAAACAAAACATTCGGCTATCACACAACTTCATTTTATTTCATTATTTTATGTATTTATTCCTGCGATTATATTGTTGTAGTGCGACAAATCATTCAGGAATCATACAACTTCATTTAATTTAATTATTTTATGTATTGATAATTTGTTAATAATCAAATTGTATATAAACATATTTTGATAGTATTTTTTACTTTCTAGTCTGATTCAAATACCTTGACGTGGGTCTTCATCAAATTATTAAGTGGAGATGTTTATTTATTTAATATATATATACTTTTTTGTAGTTTCTTCCTTAGACCACCATCAAGCTTAAAAAGACCCCCCACCCCACTTGAAGATAAATATGTGCCTTAATCGGTAGAATCACAGAGAGTAGAGAAACTAACCAAACTTTATGCCAAACTTTATTCCCCGTCTGTACACACATACCACCAAAACCAACATATAACAAAAATACACGTAAATTCATATAGCAAAAATACAACTAAATTTAATGTGTAAATTTTCTTATACTTACAATTTATAATGAGCTTCAGCTTGTAAATCTTTGTATACAGTATTTACAATATATAAATTCAATTCAATGTATGCTTAGCCTACAATATGTAATAAAATTCACCTAAATTTAACGTGTAAATCTTCGCATACTTACGATATATACATTTTCGAAGTCGACCTACCATGCCAAGATTATCGTACAGTGTATACATAAGCTAGTATCACACGAGCGCTTTTTCCCTCAACTTTTAACCTCAACACTGGTCTGGCAGCTTATGAGGTCAACATTTTAAATATTTTGGTCACCTAAATTCACCTATCATCGGTTGAGTTTACGATACCAGTGCAAAACATTCCAAAAATGTTGCCAGAAAAATATTGATGATAAAGGCTCTCGTGTGATACCGGCTATAAATTGATTAATGAAAAACTTATAAGTCTGTAACCCATTTAGACACTTTGGAAATGACTACATACGTGACTGATTTGGTTATTTATATTATACACACTGTCAGTTATTATATATACAAACATACAGGTCTCCCTCGATTGGGTTACGTTCCTGAAAACCCGATCTTAGATATATATACAAAATCATATAGCGAACCCTCAAATTAATGGGGTAAATGGGGATGCGTTCTCGGACCAGCCAAAACCCCAACACAAACTCCTAAAAACCCTATGATAATATCGTAAATCGAGGCATCGGATAGTGAGGGAGACCTACTCAAATATTTCAGTCAGTCAACATACATACATACATACTTGTATGCTCAAATACTTTATGCATACATACAAATACATGTATATACATACAAATACATGTATATACATACAAATACATGTATATACACATACATACATACTTATATACTCAAATACTTCTGTCAGTCACACTTACATATATATACAGTAAATAGGCTACATACGCACATACTGTATACATACATACTGCATACTCATACACTTCAGTCATACATACATACAGTACATACATACATACAGACACCACTGCAGAACTACTTTATCTGAAATAGACGTTTTCGTTTACATACGTGAAAGTTTAATATATTATTTATATTTTTTAGAAAATGGATAATAATTTCATTTTAGTAATTATTAATTTATTATTTTATGTTACTGGTATAATAATAAATGGTTGTGTTTTTATTATTTCCATGTATAACTACTTATCAAAGTCAAAATTAATTTGTTTTATGATGCATATGGAATTGAGGGGAGGTTTTTAGTTTGCTCCCTGGACCCCCATCAAGCTTAAACAAAAATACCCTCAAGACCCCCCTTCGAGATCAATTTGTACATTTTTCGGTACTAAAAACAAAAAAGTCTTTGGCCGGGTTCCTCCTAAATTATTGGCTTGCTATCGCGCGACATAAAAAGTCGACACCTAAATGGCACAGAAGGCTTTGGTATTGACAGAGAAATGAGGCAAATGGTCTTAAAATTGCCAATCTAATGGGGGCAAACATCATTAAATTTCAAAACTAATGAAGCTAAACATGAGGGAGAAGGGGGTCCAGCATAACCAAAAACCTCCCCTTAAATTTTACTCTAATTAGACTGTGCAAACCAATCCTCCTTATTTCCAAATTGTATGTAATTTTCTTTTTCTTAATTTAATTATGTTATTATGTTATTCAATATTTCATAAATGTTTGGTGTAAATCTTTTCAAATACCTTTTTCATTATTAATCAACTTGTATCAGATAAAAAAAACATTAAATACTTTTATAATTTTCTAATGAACATGGTTTTTATTTATTTCCATCCCAAATTAGTTAGGTAATATGTATATACCGGGTACCCAGGCACTTACCCCATAACTGGGGATGGCCAACTCGAGACAGACTGAACAGAAACAACATTGAAAGTTCCAATTCTTAGGGTCCAGGACCATTTTCGCGTTCCTTCGACCCTTACTCCGTCTCGTCTAGTAGGTGAAGTTTGTCAACTTCTTAGCTATCGCTGAGACCAGCCCTACATAAGTTTCATTTTGTAACTCAGTGGTCTGGTTAAACTTTGATGAAAAAAAAAAAAAAAAAAATAATAATAAAAATAATAATAATAACAACAATACTGTAATTCTAATAAAAAGGTGAATTCTACAAGGGAGGAGGATCATATCCTAGCCTCCCTGCCCCCTAAAAGGAAAAGTAGTGCAGTAAAACAGACGGATAAAAATGGCTGAGGATGCCAAACCTCACTCTGGATAGGACCAGTCCTCACCCAAAATTGAAAATAATAATAATAAATATATAATACAAATAATGAATGGCAATGATAAAAAAGTAAAATAATAATGTAGGCTATGTATATATAATTGTAATGCCCTCGAAAATGTCCCGCACCCACAATAATACTAACCCGAGTTGACGTCAGGTATAGCGTAAAATAGTCGTAGATGGTAAGTCCAATAAACTCATCTCGAGAGACTATCACCGTGGTTCTTAAAAATCGGACTAAGGTTGCTATACTTTTGTACGTCCGTGGTAGTACAGTGGGTTAGCGCGCGGGCCTGGTGGTGATGGTGGTGCGTCACTAACCAGGGTTCGAACCCCACTCAAGGCATCTCAAAACCTGTGGGTTTTTAGGGGGGTTAAATTCCCTTCAGAGGTTCGTACCCCGCGCCAGGTACCAGGAAAGGTTGATCCTAAAGGTAGTCTGGGGATAATTCCCATTCCTATTTAACCCTGGTAAAACCTAGCATTTCATTGGTGGCAGCGGTGGGATAGTTGTTGAAGGATGAGGCTGGGTAGGCATTCTTGGAGTTTTGGTGGTTGGTTTGCTGCGGGTGCGTGGGAAACCTCTTGATTGCAGCGATTTGGGTGGGTGCTTCTGTGCGCACGGCCAAAATACGTCGGATCGTGATAAGGTCTTTTTTGTATCCGACGAAATCGTGCACCCGGAAATGTTTTTTTACTGCTGAGGGCAATATCGACACAAGGTTGACCAGAATTTGCTGTTCTTGTTGGATTCTGGTCAACGTGGGGAAATTTTTTTTTATGTGTTGGGTAAGCTGATTCACTGTGGCATCTACATCGCCTTCGAATTTAGTGTCTATAGCATTTCAATAATTATATTCATACATACGGTAGGCTTCATTATTATAATATATATTATGATTATGCAAAGACAGATAAAATAGTATAATAAAGATAATGAGTAATACACAAATATTATATATACATCATACAAAGTGGCCTGAAAGGTGACCGTAAAACACTAAACGTCTGATCGGCCAACCTGCCACGAGTGTCATAAGCCTCTCTGCACACAATAGACCACTTGCGAGTTTCAGGCTATATGAAAGTTGGAGCCGTAAACATCCACATACAAAGGATAAGACGGGTAGCATTGATCAGCTAGCATCAATATGGTTGCTCATCGAGAAAACTATGTAGAGACTCCTGGATATGGAAGAGGCAAGCGATAGAGAGGATTCACAAGGTTTTATCTATCTATATATATATTTGGGGAGGTGTGGTGGAGTGGTCTTGCCACTGGACTGGTAATCCAATGGACCCGGGTTCGAATCCCGATGTATCAATGAGAAAATATTGGGATGGAATTTGTGCTGTACCTAGTATCAGTGCATCACCACAAAGCCCACTGAAACGCCAAATAAATACCCTCATTGTTCCCTGATTAAATAGCACTGTATGAATATTCCCATATTCAAAAATTGCGACAGGGGGACAATGTCTAATGAGTCCATTGCTCAATAGGTGGCATTCTGAGAGTGAGGGTCCGAGTCTGGGATTTGAGACAGTGAGGCAGCTTCAGAGATGGGGCTGCTTCGAGCCGTGAGTGAGCAACTAAGCCCCATGCATCCTGCGAAGGCAAGATGGCTGGGGCTGGTTGCAGCTAAAAGTGCTTTAAATGTCTCGCCTAGACTGGAACGAGACCTCACGGGCTTCACCGTTCAATGGATAACGGTTGAATGTACAGGCTCCCAGCCTATGCCCGAGAGGGAGTAGTTGAAATATAGGGAATATTTTTTTTGCTTTCCCCAAGCGCTAATGCATCACTGTGGCTGATGGCCGTGCCTCAGCAAGACTCAACGAAGCGCACCTCCAAACCACACCAGCCTCAACAGTGCTACAAGAAGACAGGACCAACACCTGTTTATTATATTATATTATATATTTATATGGATGGAGTGAATCAGAATAGATTATGCAAAAGTGAGCCTAGCAATTAGTTTAAAGAGGGAGGAAAGGGAATGGAATACGTTAACCCTTTGAAGATTGTGACGCATTTGCAGTTTATTCTGGCTATTATAATATACAGCTTAAGAAGGCTATGTGCGGGAATTATAAGGGTAAAGACTATCTCGATTAACCCCCTGACTACCATATACCCTTCCTAATCTGAATAAAATCGCCTAACAATAGCCAGAATAAATGCGTCATAGTCCTCAAGGGGTTAAAAACTTCAGGACGGAGAGAGGGAGGGGGTGGGGAGTGGAGTAAGGGAGGTAGAGAAGCAAGGAGGGAGGAAGGGAAGCAAGGAGGGAGGAAGGGAAGCAAGGAGGGAGGTAGAGAGGCAAGGAGGGAGGTAGAGAGGCAAGGAGGGAGGTAGAGAGGCAAGGAGGGAGGGAGGGTGTAAGGAAGGGAAGCTAGGACGGACTATGGGAGGTAGGGAATAAGGGAGTGGAGCAGGGCAGAATGTAGGGAGGAAATGAAGGAAGGAGGGAGGGAGGAAAGGGGGGAATCAAGGAGTAAGATCAAGAATAAGGGGGGGAAGCAAGGAGGGAGAGAGGGAAGCAAGGAGGTAGGGAGGAAGATACGAAACAAGGAGGGAGGGAATCAAGGAGAGAGGGAGGGAAGGGAGGAGAAAGAATAACCGTTAAATTAAGTATAACAATATTTTTATTCTAAGACTTATTTTCGAATTACAGCTACAATAAAGTAATTGTATATTTTGTTTTATTAAACTTAAAAAGTAATAAAGTTGGCTAACATCCAGAATAAAACGTAAATTGATAATATATATAGATAGATGCAAATAGATCGAGAGAGAGAGAGAGAACAATACCCTGTTCCAAGAAGGTAGTCCAGAAATCCTAAACCCTAACCTCTGTAACTAAAAAAGGGCTAGAGCAAATGGGCTATACATGTCCACACCTATTCCCTGGCTGACTCCTCCCAAATGGTAGAAATATTAGCTCGATTACTAAAGTCGTTTGCGAGTTATAGAGGTTAAGGGGAGGAAGAGTTTTTCTGGGCCCCCTTCTCGATCCCTAATGTTTAGCCCCACTAGTTTTGAGATTATAAGACGTTCGGCCCATTAGTTTGGCGATTTTAACACCTTTCGCCCCATGTCAATTTTAAGACCTTTCAAGCCATTTAGGTGTCGATTTTTTCCTGGCGAGCGATAGCGAGCCTGCAATTATTATGTTCTATCCAACAACCAACTCTACTCCTAAAATCGATTAATGAAACATTACAAACACGTGTGGCAGTCCGTGGATTCGAACCCAGGACGCTCACACCGAATATCAACACCTTATGCATTACACCACGAAGGCAGTTAAAGAATGGTGGACACTGCCTACGATTTATTAACCGGCCTTCGGCCGAGACATTTTTCTATCGAAAAATGTACAACTTTATCTTGAAGGGGGGTCTAGGGGGTGTTTTTCTAAGCTTGATGGAGGTCTAGGGAGGAAACTAAAAAAAAAAAAAAATAATAAATGAAATAATAGACCAAACAAACGGTCATCCTCCACTTAACCCTCTCTGACATAGACGCGATTTTGAGCCTATTGGGGATACTTTAAAGCCTTTGTTACCATCAGGGGTATTTAGAAACCTTTAGTTTAGTTACTTCAACTTCTGCAGTTGTCTTTGAGTTAGCTGTGGGCAGAAAACTAATTTTGGAGAGGTAATTATAAGAGTGAGAGAACTATTTCTTATTGCTAATCTGGCAACCTCTGCGTCATATGAGTCTGAAAGGGTTAATGATCAAGAGTTTTGGCCCACCTACTTAGAACAGGGTGTAGTAAGTAGGAAAACTACAAACTGCCAACACTACAGTCCGTTCATGCTAGCTTGGGCACAAAGCGTAACATATAACCTCTCATAACTCAAAAAGGACTAGAGTAACCGAGCTAATATTTCTACCAAATAGGAAGACTTGGCTAGGGAATAGGTGTATACATTGACGGCTCATTTGCTGTAGCCCTTTTTGAGTTACAGAGGTTAGAGGTTACGATTTCTGCCCAACCTACTGTAGAATGAACAGACTATATTATGTGAAAGATCTTGCAATGTACAGTCGGCCTAATAAGTCATGTCTCGGCACCAAGTATGTTTTGATCAATAATTGGTATCAGCAATATCTAAGCTTAATTTCTTCATATCGAGTGAAATATACAAACATGTTCATACACTTACCCACCCTATTCAACATCTGACGGACATTAATACAGCACAGAGCGAGCCAAACGTAATGACAGCTGAGCCATAACTTATTAGCGCGACCGTACTTCACGAGACACTTGCTAAAAAAAAAAAAAAAAATGAAATTTCGAATAGAGCATAAGAACTTTTGTGCAAAATACTTGTAAATATTTAGCTACTATTTTCAACATCGTTCTTAAGGGGAGATTTCCACTTGAGCGATTTTTTTCTGGACCCCTTTTTCTCTCATGTTTAGCCCCATTGCTTTTTATATTTTAAGACGCTCGCCCACTTTAGTTTGTCGATTTTAAGAACTTTCGCCCCATTTCTGTCAATTTTAAGAACTTTCGTGCCATTTAGGTGTCGATTGTTTCCTGGCGAGCGATAGCGAGCCTGTAATTTGAGAGGAATCGGCCTTCGGCCAGGACATTTTTCTACCGAAAAATGTACAAATTTATCTTGAAAGGGGGTCTAGGGGGTGTAATTTTAAGCTTGATGGAGGTCTAGGGAAGAAACTAAATACCTCCCCTTAACAGCAATAATATCCCACAAATTAAATTAATAAAAACATGTGATTCTCCCAGGATTCGAACCTATAGGATATCTTATACAGAAGTTACACGCTCTAACCATTACACCATCGAGAGAGAGAGAGAGAGAGAGAGAGATGAAAGCGTGTGATTCTCCCAGGATTCGAACCTATAGGATGTCTCATACAGAAGTTACACGCTCTAACCATTACACCATCGAGAGAGAGAGAGAGAGAGAGAGAGAGAGAGAGAGAGAGAGAGAGAGATGAAAGCGTGTGATTCTCCCAGGATTCGAACCTATGTCTCATACAGACCTTACACGCTCTAACCATTACACCATCGAGAGAGAGAGAGAGATGAAAGCGTGTGATTCTCCCAGGATTCGAACCTATAGGATGTCTCATACAGAAGTTACACGCTCTAACCATTACACCATCGAGAGAGAGAGAGAGAGATGAAAGCGTGTGATTCTCCCAGGATTCGAACCTATATATCTCATACAGACCTTACACGCTCTAACCATTACACCATCGAGAGCGAGAGAGAGATTTTGTTTACATAGATTTACATATATACACTGACACCACACAGACCTTACGATCCCAGCGAGGTCGTCAGGACTTAATTCTAGTAGAGATAGCTAATCCGAGAGTAAAGGGCAGCGGAACGAAAGGATAGCAAAGAAGAAGGCTCTCTCCCCACCCTCCGGCAATAGAGAGAGAGAGAGAGTAGTGTAGTGTATAGAAAATGAGAGGGCGGCTGAACAAAAACGGTGTGGTGTGTGTAGCGTACCATGTGTGAGAGAGAGAGCGAGAGTTAAGGGGAGATCTCCACTTAAGGGATTTTTTTCTTGACCCCTTTCTCCCTCATGTTTAGCCTCATTGTTTTTGATATTATAAAACGTTTTCCCCATTAGTTTAGCGATTTTAAGAACTTTCAACCCATATTAAGACCTTTCGTGCCATTCAGGTGTCAATTTTATCCTGGCGAGCGATAGCGAGCCTGTAATTTAAGAGGAACCGGCCTTCGGCCGGGACATTTTTCTACCGAAAAATGTACAAATATATCTTGAAAGGGGCTCAAGAGGGTGTAATTTTAAGCTTGATGGAGGTCTAGGGAACAAACTAAAAACCTCCCCTTAAGGAGTGAGAGAGAGAGTGAGACAGGACGTGAGAGAGAGTGAGACAGTAGGGGAAGAAGGGGGTGGTGGGGGGATGGGGGCGGGGTCAGGCAGGCGAGTCACACGAGGCAACAACACACGATATGGCAACACTCCACTGGCAACAAAACATTCTGGGGCATCGCTATCGGCAACTTGAAGGGGAGGCAGACCGTTTTCTCTGGACCCCCTTCTCCCTAATGCTTAGTCCCACTAGTTTTGAGATTGTAAGACGTTCGGCCCATTAGTTTGGCGATTTAAACACCTTTCGCCCCATTTCGTTGTAAATTTTAAGACCTTTCGTGTCATTTAGGTGTCGATTATTTCCTGGCGAGCGATAGCGAGCCTGTAATTTTAGGAGGAAGCGGCCTTCGGCCGGGACATTTTTCTACCGAAAAATGTACACATTTATCTTGAAGGGGGGTCTAGGGGATGTTTTTCTAAGGTTGATGGAGGTCTAGGGAGGAAACTTTAAAAATATATGAATTAATAGACCAAACAAACGGTCAGTCTCCCCTTAAGTGGAATCAACCCTTTCTGTACCGGCGACGTTGTTTTAACTTGATTCTGGCTACTAATAAACGATAATATTCATTTAAAAATAGTCCTCCACCAATGAAAAGGCTTCGTACTATCTCACTTAACCCTTTTTACTACCGCAGATCCTTCTTAAACGGCACAAAATCGGCTAAATACAGCTAGAATAAAATTGAAATACATCGCCCGTACTTTACTCCAGAAGCTAACAGATTAACCCCTTCTGTACCGGCGACGTGTTTTTTGTTATTTGATTTCACCTACATTTAGACGATTTTATAAAGCTTAGGAAGGATATATGGTAGCTAACAGGATTCATTGAGATAGTATGTAGCCTTTTATTGAGTAGACGGCCTTATTAAGCTGTACAAAATCGTCTATTAGTCGCCAGGATATAACGGAAAGTACATTACCTGGATTAAAGTTGCTGAGAAATATTGCTGGGGAAAAGTGGCTATGTGACACCGCTAAAAAAAAACTCGCTAGGTCAGTAACGGAGGAGGAGGGAGGGAAGGAAGGAAGGAGGGAACCCACCAACCCACAAACCCACAGCCTCAGAGCGCATGCGCCACTTACCCCCTCTTCCACTTCCCAGTCCAGGGTTACCAAATAAATTCCGCTAGATAGTAAATAAATGCCGAGAAACGCTAGACTAATCTCACAATCTCTACAATATCGTTCTAAAATAATCGCTAGAATAATGTCACAATCTCTACAATATCGTTCTAAAATTACTGAAATCTCCAGAATATTGCTAGAATTCATGTCACTAGAAAATGTTGCCTCTAGATCGAAGTAAACACCTCTAGATCTAGCGGGGAAGTAGCTAAATTGGCAACACTGCTTCCTACCGAAACACTTTTTATTTTCACTTTTAACCCGGACAAAACCGCACAAAATACAGTGGGATTATATACTCAGGTCCGATACAGGCTGGGTATAATGTATATGTATTGTATTATGTAGCCTGTAAGCTGCTGTAACCCACGGACAAAACTACCGACCGAACGGACAATTCAAATATCATAGTCCAAGATCCACAATTCAGCATTTATATCACGTCTTCCCGCCCGCCGTGGCCCGCGAGCCGCCGCAGCGTTGCCACATCTTCCCAACCCTACGAAAGTGAAAATTCCTCCGTTTATTTACCTTCCCGCGCCAATCTAACCCCCCACGAAAGTACCCAGACAATGCCAAACGGATCTCGAAACAGCAGAAGAGGGAATACAAGCATACAAACCCCACGAACATGCAGATCGAAGAGTTTGATATAGGAGAGCGCAACAGGTGCAACGTTGCTGCCGGAAGAATGGACTTGGATTCTCATGATGTTATTAAGTCGCATTTTCGCTTCCCTGCCTCTTTATAAAGGATGCCATGATACAAAAGGACAATGTGACCTTGAAATACACACATCGCCCCAGGTTTTCCCAAATTTAACTTAAAAACGAGCTCTTTTTGCGGTAATATTTGATTGGCTCGGTTATGGCAACATTTTGGGGACCTGTTTGCGCATCGGTATCGGCTAGTAGGCAACCATTAATGGGAAGTTTGGTTTTCAGGACCCCCTTCTCCCTCATGTTTAAGCCTGACTAGTTTGGCGATTATAAAACAGGTTCATTTAAGTGTCGATTTTAGATATTTGTTTTCTTGATTTTGTTATTAATATCTTTATTATATATATATATATATATATATATATATATATATAGCCTGTAATTTAAGAGGAACCAGGGAAATTTTTCTACCGAAAAATGTAAAAATTGGGGTATTTTAAGAAGCTTGATGGAGGTCTTGGGAGGGAAAAACAAAACAAAAACAAAAACACATTAATAGGACTAAATGAACAACATTAATTAAGACAACTAAAAACCTCCCCCTAAGTCGGTTGTGTTTCAGCCGACGGTAGATTGAATCTCTTAGCAACTGATTTCTCGTTATTAACACCCCCTTGGAGATTATGACGCGTTGGACGGTGTATTCTGGCTACCATTAGGCGATTTTATACCAGCTTAGGAAGGATCTGTGGGCATCAAAAGGGTTAACAAAAAAAAAAATGCTCGTTGAAAATTACTGGGAAAAAACTTGCTCATCGAAAATTGCTAGAAAATGCGCTTGTGTCACACCATAAACAACAACAAGAGAGAGAGAGAGAGAGAGAGAGAAGTTGATTATAATGATACGCTCCACACACACACACACAGAGAGAGAGAGAGAGAGGAGGAGGTACGGCCAGATCTGGAGCCTCACTGAAAGATAATATTCATATATTTTGGCGATTTGTTGATATCCATTACGATTGTTTATAAAGCTAGTGATAGTGTATAGAAAACGGGATGTAATGGATATGGGAGACTTTTTTAGGATTAAGACGCGATTTAAGAGGGATGTAGTCGTTTTTTCTGGACCCCCTTCTTCATGTTTAGCATAATAGTTTGACGTTCGTTCCATTAGTTTGGCGATTTTAACACCTTTCCCCCAATTTCGTTGTCAATTTTAAGACCTTTCGTGCAATTTAGGTGTCGATTTATTCCTGGCGAGCGATAGCGAGCCTGTAATTTGAAGAGGAACCGACCCCGGAAAATGTACAAATATATCTCGAAGGTGTTTTAGGGGGTGTTTTTCTAAGCTTGATGGGGGTCTAGGGAGGACACTAAATAATATATGAAAACATTAATTGATAGACCATAAAAACAGCCACTAACCCATTAACCCTTTCAAGCTCCAATACGCATTTCTGTTTTGTTTTCTGGCAATTATTAGACGATTTTATTCAGATTAGGAAGGGTATATGGAAGTCATAGGGTTGATTGAGTCTTTACCATTTTAATACCCACAGATCCTTCCTAAGCTGCATAAAATCGTCTAATGATAGCCAAAATATACTGCTACAACGCGTCAGAGCTTCAAGGGGTTAACAGTTCATTCTGGCTATCATTAGAAAATATTATACAGCTTAGGAAGGATCTGTGGGAGTTGAAAGGGTAAAGACGGTCTCCATCAACCCTCAACACCCTTCCCATTCTGAATAAAATCGTCCAATATTAAGGGGGTAACCTGTTTTTTTTTGTTTTTTTCTATCCCTTTCTCTGGCTTTTATCCATTCGGCTCCATTCAGCCAACTGTTTAAAGACGTTTATCCCCATCCAGGTGTCGATTTCTTCCTGACGAGCGATAGCGAGCCAGCATTGTATGGAGAAATCCGGCTTTGCCGGAGAAATTTTTCTATCGAAAAATTGACAAATTTAGCTTTCTGTCAAAACAAAAATATATATATGCTGGCTCGCTACCGCTCGCCAGGAAAATATTGACAACTGGATGTGGGTAAACGTCTTAACACAGTAGGCTGAATGGGGCCGAATGGATACAAGCCAAAGAGAGAGGGAGAGCAAGAGAAAACAAAGCGAGGTGGGCTCCCTTAACCAGAAATATAGAGTTAATTGGTTCCTAGGAATATGACGCGATTTGACGGCTCATTCTGGCTATTGTAGACGATTTTCTTCAGATTAGGAAGGGTGTGTGGGAGTCAGAGGGTTGATTGAGATAGTCTGTACCCTCTTGACCCCCACAGACCCTTCCTAAGCTGTATACAATCGTCTAATGATAGCCAGAATAAAGTGTCAAAACGCGTCATGATCCTCAAAGGGTTAAATATCGCCAATATCTAACAAACAACAACAACAATAAACAACAATAAACACCAACAATAACAAACACCAACAATCAACAACAACACAAACAACAACAACGATAAACAACAACAAACACCAACAATAACAACAACAACAACAAACACCAACAACAACAAACACCAACAATAACAAATACCAACAATAAATAAACAACAACAACAACAACAAACACCAACAACAACAAACACCAACAATAAATAACAACAACAATAACAAACACCAACAATAAATAACAACAACAACAAACACCAACAATAAATAACAACAACAACAACAACAAACACCAACAATAAATAACAACAACACCAATAACAAACACCAACAATAAATAACAACAACAACAACAACAAACACCAACAACAACACACACCAACAATAAATAACAACAACAACAACAACAAACACCAACAATAAATAACAACAACAACAATAACAAACACCAACAATAAATAACAACAACAACAATAACAAACACCAACAATAAATAACAACAACAACAACAACAAACACCAACAATAAATAACAACAACAATAACAAACACCAACAATAAATAACAACAACAACAACACCAACAACAACAAACACCAACAACAATAAATAACAACAACAACAACCACGGTCCTATTTCCGAACAGACAGACAGACAGACAGTCACATAAAGGGTGAAAACAAAATACCCGCGCTTCCCCCTCCGACGTTTTAACCCGTTCAGTACCGGTTTCACTATATTCTGGCAACTGTTAGACGGTTTTATTCAGCTTAGGAAGGATGTCTACCCGATAAGAGAATACAGACCATCTCAATTAACCCTTTTAGCAACCATACATCCTTCCTAAGCTTCCTAAAATCGTCTAAATGTAGCTGAAATATATACCAAAAAGACGTCGCTGGTACTGGAAGGATTAAGGGGGGTGACCTGTTTTTGTTCTGTCCTTTTCTATCTTTCTCTGGCTTGTATCCATTTGGCCCCATTCAACCTACTGTTTTAAGACGTTTATCCCCATCCAGGTGTACATTTTTTACTGGTGAGCGGTAGCGAGCCAGCATATTTTTTATTTTTGTTTGACAGCAGGCTAAATTTGTACATTTTTTATAGAAAAATGTCTCCGGCGAAGCCGGATTTCTTCATATAATGCTGGCTCGCTATCGCTCGCCAGGAATAAATCGACACCTAGATGGGGATAAACGTCTTAAGATAGTAGGCTGAATGGGGCCGAATGGATACAAGCCAGAGAAAGAGAGAAAAGGGCAGAAATAACAAAAAGCAGGTCACCCCCCTTAAAAGAATAAAGGCCATCTCAATGAATCCTTTTAGCTACAATACATCCTTCCCAAGCTTCCTAAAATCGTCTAAATGTAGCTGACATATATACCAAAATAACGTCGCTGGTACTGAAAGGGTACATATTGAAGTCCATATCAGACCCATATATCGTGAATCATTAGCCTGGTACGGGGCAGTGTTTGTTTGTGAGGACGAGTGTGGAAATGTGTGGAATATGAGTCATGTGTGTGTGTGTGCGGACCAGTGTGTAAAGGTGTGTAATGAGTCATGTGTGTGTGTGTGTGTGTAAGTGTTTGTGTGTGCGGACGAGTGTGTAAATGTGTGTAATATGAGTCATGTGTGTGTGTGTGTAATATGAGTCATGTGTGTGTGTGTGTGTAAGTGTTTGTGTGTGCGGACGAGTGTGTAAATGTGTGTAATATGAGTCATGTGTGTGTGTGTAAGTGTTTGTGTGTGCGGACGAGTGTGTAAATGTGTGTAATATGAGTCATGTGTGTGTGTGTAAGTGTTTGTATGTGCGGACGAGTGTGTAAATGTGTGTAATGAGTCATGTGTGTGTGTGTGTGTAAGTGTTTGTGTGTGCGGACGAGTGTGTAAATGTGTGGAATATGAGTCATGTGTGTAAGTGTTTGTGTGTGCGGACGAGTGTGTAAATGTGTGTAATATGAGTCATGTGTGTCTGTGTGTGTGTGTAAGTGTTTGTGTGTGCGGACGAGTGTGTAAATGTGTGTAATATGAGTCATGTGTGTCTGTGTGTGTGTGTGTGTGTGTGTGTGTAAGTGTTTGTGTGTGCGGACGAGTGTGTAATATGAGTCATGTGTGTGTGTGTGTAAGTGTTTGTGTGTGCGGACGAGTGTGTAAATGTGTGTAATATGAGTCATGTGTGTCTGTGTGTGTGTGTGTGTGTGTGTGTGTGTGTGTGTGTGTGTGTGTAAGTGTTTGTGTGTCTATATAAGTCAACTTTTTGAAAACCGTGTATGTGTGTATAACTGTATATATATGTGTATGTTTGTATAAATGTGTGTATACCTGTATATGAGTCATGTTTGTCTATGTGTGTATATATGAGTAGGTTATATATATTATATGTGTGTGAGTCATGTGTGTCTGTGTGTATCTATAGTGTGAGTATATGAGTCATGTGATGTGTATATATATATATATATGTGTGTGTGTGTATGTGCGAGTCATGTGATGCGTATATACAGTATGTGTGTGTGTGTCTTTGTTGTTTATCGTGCTATGTGTATGTGTGTGTGTGTGTAAATGTGTAAATATGTATGTGTATGTGTGTGTGTATATGTGATGTTCTTTTGTTGTTTATCGTGTTATGTAGGTCACTTTATGATAACACCTGTGACAACCCTTTGTCTTGTCCTACCTCCACACACACACACACACACACACACACACACACACACACACACATACACATAGATTGGTGCATATTCGGTCACATACGTACACAGAAAAATACTTACAGCCATTCACACGTATGCATCCAAATACGTACATAGCATGATATTTACACACACACACCTAACCCTTCTCACAATTAACCTATACGCACTGATTAACCCTTTCACGCATTTATGATGCAGAGGTTGCCAGATTAGCAATAAGAAATAGAGTTCTCTCACTCATAAATACCTCTCCAAAATTAGTTTTCTGCCCACAGCTAACTCAAAGACAACTGCAGAGGTTGAAGTAACTAAACTAAAGGTTTCTAAATACCCCTGATGGTAACAAAGGCTTTAAAGTATCCCTAATAGGCTAAACACAGCTAACTCAAAGACAACTGCAGAGGTTGAAGTAACTAAACTAAAGGTTTATAAATACCCCTGATGGTAACAAAGGCTTTAAAGTATCCCTAATAGGCTCAAAATCGCGTCATATTCTCGATAGGAGAAATGACAGAAAATAATTTAGAAATGTGCAGTACATTAAATAGTTAATTTCTTTCCGTTTTCACTAATGAAAATTTGGCACAGTTTCCAGAAGTCCGTAAGGTATACAGCGATAGTATAGAAAATAGGTTAAGTACGGTTACTATAAGTAGAAATGATGTGCTTAAGGAAATTGACAGACTGAAACCTCATAAATCGCCTGATCCTGATGAGGTATATGCTAGAGTATTAAAAGAATGCAGAGATGAGTTAAGTTACCCATTAACATTTCTATTTAACAAGTCATTAGAAACAGGTATAGTTCCAGAAGCTTGGAAGCTTGCAAATGTAGTTCCGATCTTCAAAAAAGGTGATAAATCAATAGCATCCAATTACCGTCCCATTAGTCTCACTTCAATCATAGGAAAGCTACTAGAGTCAATTATTGCTAGGAAAATGAGAAACCACTTAGACACATTTAACTTAATCAATTCTTCTCAGCATGGATTCACTCAGGGACGGTCTTGCCTTACTAATTTGCTTAGTTTTTTCTCAGAGGTATATGAAGCAGTAGATAATGACAAGTCATATGATATTATATATTTAGATTTCAGTAAAGCTTTCGACAGAGTCCCTCATGAGAGATTGATGAGAAAGGTTGAGGCACATGGAATAGGTGGGGCGTTGTTAGGATGGATTAGGTCATGGCTAATTGGTAGGAAGCAGAGAGTCAGCATAAATGGTACCAAGTCAGAATGGGGAGCAGTCAAAAGTGGTGTCCCCAGGGATCGGTATTAGGTCCCCTGTTGTTTCTTATATACATAAATGACCTAGATTTAGGTATAACTAGTAGGATAAGTAAATTCGCAGACGATACTAAAATAGGGAGATCAATTGATTCAGATAGCGATATAGAGTGCCTCCAAAGGGATCTAGATACCTTACAGGCTTACACGAATGGTCAGTAAATTGGCAGATGAAGTTTAACATTGACAAATGCAAGGTATTAAAGATAGGGAAGATGCAAACAAATGTTAAATATAAACTAGCTAATTTAGAATTAGAAAATTCAGACTGCGAGAAAGATCTAGGTGTGTTTGTTAGCAATGATTTGAAGCCTAGAAAACAGTGTATAAGCGTTCGTAATAAGGCAAACAGGATTCTCGTGTTCATCTCTAGGAGTGTGAGTAACAGAACTGCTGATGTTATCTTAAAACTTTACTTGTCATTAGTGAGACCCCATATGGATTATGCTGTCCAATTTTGGTGTCCTTATTACAGAATGGACATAGATTCATTGGAGAGAGTACAGCGTAGAATGACAAAAATGATCCATAATATTAGAAATCTTTCGTATGAAGAAAGGTTGAAGAAGTTAGGTTTACATTCGTTAGAGAGATGCAGAGTTAGAGGGGATATGATAGAGGTGTTCAAGTGGGTTAGTGGGATTAACAAAGGGGACATGACAAATGTACTAAAGCTCAGTGATAGCGAAAGAACTCGTACCAATGGTTTCAAATTAGATAAATTTCGTTTCAGAAAAGATATAGGCAAATATTGGTTTGGTAACAGAGTTGTAGATGGGTGGAATGGACTACCAAGTGCTATAGTGGGATCTAAAACTGTAGGGAGCTTTAAGATAAAATTGGATAAGCATATGGACGAGAGGGGTTGGGTGTGAAGGGGGATCAGCCGGGTTGGGCCAATCAGCACTCTGCAGACCCCCATAATCCTGCGTTAATCCCTAACCGTCTTGGTAAGATGATCCTCAGGGTATTAGAGTGTGGAGCCTATAATTGGGCTTTGTAATTGAATTGGGGTTGTGTGGGACAGGGATCTGCCTTGCTTAGGCCAATCGGCTTTCTGCAGACTCTCATTTTCTTATGTTCTTATGTTCTTATATGTCGGAGAGGGTTAATGTACATAACATGATAGATAACTGAAGCCTATAGAAACAAAATAGGCAGTAAAATGTGTGTGAACCTCCTCTCTTAAGGGGAGGTTTTTAGTTGATTCCCTAGACCTCCATCAAGCTTAAAATTACTCCCCCTAGACCCCCTTTCAAGATAAATGTGTACATTTTTCGGTAGAAAAATTTCCCGGCCGTAGGCCGGTTCCCCTTAAATTACAGGCTCGCTATCGCTCGCCAGGAAAAAATTGACACCTAAATGGCACGAATGGTCTTAAAATTGACTTAAATGGGGCGAGGGTTCTTAAAATCGTCAAACTAATGGGGCGAACGGCTTAAAATCTCAAAAGCAACGGTGCTAAACATGAGAGAGAAAGGGGTCCAGAAAAAATCCCTCCAGGTGGAGATCTCCCCTTAACCTTTCCTGTATGGGTGAAGTCATTTGTACATATTGTAATCTGGTTAACATTAGACGATTTTGCTCTGTTTAGAAAGACTTGGTAATAGTCAACGAATTGATGGGAGATATGATACACCTCTCTGCTAACTAGATGTCTTTCCTAAGCTGCATACAATCGGCTCATAACAGCCAGAATAGAAGGACTAATGGCATCCACTGACCGATTTTCTGCAATCTCTCTCTCTCTCTCTCCCTTCGCCGCAATGATGCATCTCTTTCGCTATTCTACCGCTATTACAATGATCAATGTTCCTCAGAGCTCGCTCAGTGTATACCACCTCCTCTACGTAGGGTACGTAGTACCCGTCTTGCAACAAAATCCCACCCCTACTCTGTGTAACTCTCCAACCCAAGAGTGAAACGTTACTTCCAATCATTCTTCTATTCTACAGCTGAGCTCTGGAACTCTCTCCCCGAATCAGTCTTTCCCTCCCCCTATGACTTAAATTGCTTCAAACTCCGTGTGCCCAGGCATTTTGGCTCGAACATTCCTTGATTTTGTCCCTGTCACTCTTTCAACTCTGGGGAAGTCACTCGTTACAGGCAGTTTTGCCTTTTATATCACTCATCCACAGAGAGAGAGAGAGAGAGAGAGAGAGAGAGAGAGAGAGAAAACAGTAAAGTGGTTACCGCTAGCTCATAGAAAACGTGGACCGGAATTGCTTATATATCGTCCCCTGTTAATAAGTAAAGCGATAACTAGCCATTTTCTCCGTAATAATTGCTGGTGATAGGCTAGTTAGGGAAATTGGTGGGCTTATAACACTATTTGATGTTTTATCGCGAGCCGTGGCATAAGTCAGTAGCCAGGTGAAGGGATAAGCCTTTACAACGGCACCTCGTAGCTACTTTCTACTTTTCTGAAGAGTGTAGAGAGGGGTGTTGGAGAGAGGAAGCTGTTGGAGTGGCTTTGTTAAGTGTCGGCTGCTAATCAAAGGGGTCGGTGATTGAGCCTGCAATGTCAAAATATTATTGATAGATGTCAAACCCGGGCAACTTAAGGGGAGGTTTTTAGTGTGTTTCCTAGACTTCCATCAAGCTTGAAATTACAGCCCATTGACCCCCTTTCAAGATAAATTTGTACATTTTCGGTAGAAAAATGTCCCGGCCGAAGGCCGATTCCTTTTAAATTGCAGGCTCGCTACCGCTCGCCAGGAAAAAATCGACACCTAAATTGGACGAAAGGTCTTAAAAGTGACATAAATTGGGTGAAAGTTCTTAAAATCGCCAAACTAATGGGGCGAACTTCTTAAAATCTCAAAAGCAATGGGGCTAAACATGAGGGAGAAGGGGGTAAAGAAAAAAATCCCTTAAGTGGAAATCTCCCCTTAACCTAGATTCATGACAAACGCCTAATGCGACCCCTTCCCGGGAATTACGACGTCTGGAAAAAAAAAAAAAAAAAAATGGTCTGAGGGGGATCTTTTTGAACTTCCCCTGTTTCGTTCCATTAGTTTGGCAATTTGCTGACGTTTTACCCCATTCGTTTGGCGATAATAAGACGCCTCAACCCACTCAGGTGTCGATTTGTTTTCTGGGCGAGCGATAACAATCCTATTAGAGCAGGGAGGGATCTTATTTCTATTGAAAAGCGTACACATTTAGGTTGAAGGGTGTGTCTGGTGGGCATTATTTAGTTAGAAGGAAGTCCAGGAAGGCGTTTTTGTTAGCCTAGGGAACAAACTAAAATACATTACTCGAAAATGGCAAAAACAAACAAAATCCTCAATAATAATTGAACACAATATCGTGGTAGTTTATTACAAGCGTTTATAAAATTATTAAATATATTAAAATAAAAAAAAAAAAAAAATAAAAAACGAAAAATGTAAGTTTGTCTCAAAATAAATAATGGGGATAATTTTTAATCTTGATAGAGATCTAGAAACACTACTTTTAAGTTACGATTAGCAATAACCTCGAAACACCGCGTCAATCTCAGTTATTTCACAAGAGACGGATTTGGCATGACACCGGCAAAAGCTCATATATTCCGCAGGAGTCACGGATTTGGCATGACACCGGCAAGCTCAGTGATTTATCAAGATTCACGGATTTGGCATGACACCGGCAAAAGCTCAGATATTCCGCAGGAGTCACGGATTTGGCATGACACCGGCAAGGTCAGTGATTTATCAACATTCACGGATTTGGCATGACACAGACAAGCTCAATTATTCCACAAGAGTCACGGATTTGGCATGACACCGGCAAGCTCAGTGATTTCGCCGGAGTCACGGATTTGGCACATGACCTTTGGAGTGTACCCTCCCTATGACCAAGGGAGTTACGAAGGTCTCCGGGTAAAGAACATGATGATTATTGATAAGGTCTGTACTCCACCGATAACAAACACTCTACATGGTGGTGGTGGTGGTGGTGGTGGTGGAGTCCGATACCAAGACTTAAGGGGACACGGGCTGTTTTGCTGGTCCCCTTCTTTCTCATACTTAGACCCATTAGTTTTCAGATCTTATGACGTTCGGCCCATTAGTTTGGCGAATTTAAGACCTTTTGCCCCATTTCCTTATCAATATTAAGATTTTGTTCGCGTCATTTAGGGGTCAAATTTCTTTAGCCTGTATTTTAAGAGGAAACGGCCTTCGGCCGGGACATTGTTCTACCGAAAAATGTACACATTTATTTTGAAAGGGGGTCTAGGGGGTGTAATTTTAAGCTTGATGGAAGTCTCGGGATGAAACTAAAAAATAAATTAATAAATACAACTACATGACCAAAACCAAGCACTACCCTCTTAAGTTACGGGCATATATTAAGATCGATAGATAGATCGATCGATAAACTCCGATATATAATAAATACTGGTTTATATAAGGGAGTGAACCATTGATAAAGTTGGAAAAGAAAGTTGATAATTATATAGAATACAAAGTTGACATAATAGAAAACGAAAAAAAAAAAATAATGCTAGTACCAGGTGTTCCCTATAAATGCCAGTACCAGGTGTTCCCTATAAATGCCAGTACCAGGTGTTCCCTATAAATGCCAGTACCAGGTGTTCCCTATAAATGCCCGTACCAGGTGTTCCCTATAAATGCCAGTACCAGGTGTTCCCTATAAATGCCAGTACCAGGTGTTCCCTATAAATGCCAGTACCAGGTGTTCCCTATAAATGCCCGTACCAGGTGTTCCCTATAAATGCCAGTACCAGGTGTTCCCTATAAATGCCAGTACCAGGTGTTCCCTATAAATGCCAGTACCAGGTGTACCCTATAAATGCCAGTACCAGGTGTTCCCTATAAATGCCAGTACCAGGTGTTCCCTATAAATAACATAACGCAATACTGTCAATCTTAAGGTGTACATGTATGTATGTATGTATGTATTATTTTAATTTAGTGTGTGTATGTATATGTGTGTAAGTATGTAGTTACCTATAGTGTGTGTGTGTGTGTGCACACTCATAAATATGTATGTGTGTGTATTGTTTGTTAGTATCCTCCAGTGTAAGTTTGGGCAGGGGTGTGTGTGTGTGTGTGTGTGTGTTGTTTGTTAGTAGCCTCCAGTGTAAGTTTGGGCAGGGGTGTGTGTGTGTAATAATAATAATAATAAACGGTTTATTAAAGAATGGCAGCCTCATGAGCTGAAAATACACATTTTACAATTTAGTGGATGAACATGAGATGTACAGATATGAAGATGGTAAGCTCAGTTTACAAACAAAAAAACAAAAAAACAATAATGATGCAGGTGCAGAATACAAATTATCATAAAATAACCATGAGAGTAAGTGATATACAGTACATATACACATTTATTTTACTTACTCATATACAGAACATACATATATACACGTACGTACTCACATACATACGCATACATATACACACATATATAAGAACATAAGAACATGCAGTAAGTGTGCACATGTCCGTATACACAAACGCTCACGCTCACGTATGCACACAAACATACATACATACAAAAACTGTTTTGGTGGGGTCAGGGTAAAGAGGTAAAGGGTAAAGAGGGAGCGGCGTTCAAGTCCGTGCAGATAGGGTCAGGTAAAGCCTACTACAATGGGAGGTTAATCCTTGGTAGGGTAGGTGTATGTATGTGTGTGTGTGTGTGTGTGTGTGTGTGTGTGTGTGTGTTCGTCCGTGTGTGTGTGTGTGTGTGTGTGTGTGTGTGTGTGTGATAGAAGGCGAAATGTGGAAAAGCTGGGCGTTCTATTGTTAAGGGTGGAAATACATGGATGAAGATACGCGAACACTTAATAATAGATAATGCTTATGCATAGATTTATAATCAGAAGTTGCGCTAGTGAGCAATATGTTCTCGCTCATATGTACGTATACTTACATACATATGTGCATATGACCATACAAATACACGTACAGTACATATATATATTATATACCTTATATTCTCAACCGGGCTCGAACCATTGACATCACATACACACAGACATACATACAGTATACATAAATATATGCACATTACATACATATATGCTCTTCTCTTATCCACTTATCCATATGTGTGTGTGTGTGTGTGTGTGTGTGTGTGTGTGTGTGTGTGTGGCGTATACCTGAGTATATACTTGTGAGAGTGTACTATATAAGTGTACCTGCATACGCCAGTAATATGTGAGTGTACCGTGTGAGTGTACCTGTATAAGCCAGTAGTGTGTGAGTGTACCTGTATACGCCAGTAATATGTGAGTGTACCGTGTATATGAGTGTACCTGTATACGCCAGTAGTATGTGAGTGTACCGTGTGAGTGTACCTGTATAAGCCAGTAGTGTGTGAGTGTACCTGTATACGCCAGTAATATGTGAGTGTACCGTGTATATGAGTGTACCTGTATACGCCAGTAGTATGTGAGTGTACCGTGTGAGTGTACCTGTATAAGCCAGTAGTGTGTGAGTGTACCTGTATACGCCAGTAATATGTGAGTGTACCGTGTATATGAGTGTACCTGTATACGCCAGTAGTATGTGAGTGTACCGTGTGAGTGTACCTGTATAAGCCAGTAGTGTGTGAGTGTACCTGTATACGCCAGTAATATGTGAGTGTACCGTGTATATGAGTGTACCTGTATACGCCAGTAGTATGTGAGTGTACCGTGTGAGTGTACCTGTATAAGCCAGTAGTGTGTGAGTGTACCTGTATACGCCAGTAATATGTGAGTGTACCGTGTATATGAGTGTACCTGTATACGCCAGTAGTATGTGAGTGTACCGTGTGAGTGTACCTGTATAAGCCAGTAGTGTGTGAGTGTACCTGTATACGCCAGTAATATGTGAGTGTACCGTGTATATGAGTGTACCTGTATACGCCAGTAGTATGTGAGTGTACCGTGTGAGTGTACCTGTATAAGCCAGTAGTGTGTGAGTGTACCTGTATACGCCAGTAATATGTGAGTGTACCGTGTATATGAGTGTACCTGTATACGCCAGTAGTATGTGAGTGTACCGTGTGAGTGTACCTGTATAAGCCAGTAGTGTGTGAGTGTACCTGTATACGCCAGTAATATGTGAGTGTACCGTGTATATGAGTGTACCTGTATACGCCAGTAGTATGTGAGTGTACCGTGTGATTTTACCTGTATAAGCCAGTAGTGTGTGAGTGTACCTGTATAAACCAGTAGTGTGTGAGTGTACCATACGTGTGTTGATCATAGATAATAAACCTGTTATCATTACAGTGTCAATAACACTTGAAGGTTACAAGACAGTACCTTCTATGTACCACAACTACACCAAGACACAGCTACACCAAGGTAAAGTGCCCTACAGTCAAAGATGGTACAGTACCTTAAGATTTGGTTCGTACCTCACATACATACTGTACACACATACACGCATATCTTTTAAGATCAGTAATTACAACACACACACACACACACACATTCCTTGACATTCAGTACTAATTACTAATATATATATATATATATATATATATATATATATATATATATATATATATATATATATATATATATGCCCTAAGATTCAGTACTTATTTATAAAACACACACACACACACACACACACACACACACAGACACAGACAAACAATATAAGCTAAGTAGGAACCCTTTAGTCTAAGAGTTGAGGCGCCAAGCTATATATACAATTGTTACATTAACTAATTTAGAGAGAGAGAGAGAGATATATATATATATATATATATATATATATATATATATATATATATATATATATATATATATATACAATTGTTACATTAACTTCACTGAGAGAGAAAGAGAGAGAGAGACTTTACCCTAATAACTGCCACAGCTCCTTTGTAAACTGTATAACGTCCTCTAGTAACTGACACCTGCCATCTTGTTCTGCGGCCGCCATTTCTGATCAAATAATCATTCATTGAAGGGGGTAGTGAGTATTTGTTGGTCTATTTCTTCCGTTATTTATCTATATACTATGTGACAGTAACCTCGCTCGACCTCCATCAAGCAAACAAAAAAAAAAAACACCCCTGGACACCCTTCAAGATAAATTTGTACATTTTTCGGTAGAAAAATTAACCGGTCGAAAGCCGGTTCCTCCTAAATTACAGGTTCGCTATCGCTCGTCAGGAAAAAATCGACAGCTAATTAGCACGAAAGGGTTTGACATTATAAAATAGTTGGGGTGAAAGGTCTCAAAATCGCCAAACTAATGGAGCTAACGTCTTAAAACATGAAAGATAATGGGGCTAAACATGAGGGAGAAGGGGGTCAGAAAATACCACCCATCTCCCCTTAAAGAGAGACTAATGCCACCAGAGGTACCAACATGGCGGAGGTTGGCATCTCTCTGTTACTAAGGTGTCAGCTGTTATGAGGCACTCCAGGTTTCCCGCGCTTTTCTACATCCGGGTCCCTTACGTCACACCTGTTCGGACACTGACTGCGACTTCGACAACCTTCCCTCACTATCCCTTTCATAAATTCTAGTTCCCTTTGTCTCAATATCACCTTATTTATTGAATAATTGTTATTTTGTTGTTATTGAATGTTTCTTCATGTGTTTATATATTGGGGTTGAATATTATTAGCGATATTATTTGTTCCAGTGTGAGAGTTTGATAGGATTCGAAGGAGTTGAAGTACAGGATATTGATAATTTTTTACATGCTGTCCAAATTGTATGTCCTTCAGATACCCATATACAGTATGTATATATATATATAGATATATAAATACAAGTATAAATACAGGTATATATACAGGTATATATAAAGATTTGGAGACGTTTCACACTACTTCTTACCAGTTAGGTGTTGATTATTTCCTGGCGAGCGATAGCGAGCCTGTGACTTAGGAGGATACGGCCTTTGGCCGGGATACAAATTTATCTAGAAGGGGGATCTTGGGGATGTTGTTTTTATAAGTTTGATGGAGGTCTAGGGAGGAAACTACAAAGGTATGAAATATGTAAATACACCGACCAATAAATAAAGCTTTCCCCCCTTAACCCTTTCACTGCGGGAGCCGTTCAGGAACGTCATGGCAATTTACTGCAATTTAAAGCCCATTAAACCCTGTGGAGACGAGTGCGATTGAGCGGGAACGTGTCAGGCCCCCGTCTGCTCTCCGTCACATATGCCACGGCACTGAGAGTTTCACCATATGTCTCGCGAGATATATGCAGTACTGCCAAAGGCAAATGTAGTGCGACATTGCTAATTATTAGCGAATATTTGCCGATGTCTGTGGTGGCGCTGTGGGTGAACCCTGCGCGCTACAAAGCTCATTTTGGTGTCATTTTAAAGCCATTTTCTTCTAGTTTTTTGCTGCAAACATTTCATTCCATTCAGGCATTTGTCTAAGCAATCAGGAGTGCCTGAATAAGCCCTATTATAGCAGAAATAAGCCTGCACTGATTAAGGCAGCTCAGACGGTATTGTGCAGCATAATTTACTGGGTCGGCTCAATGGTTTAAGGAAGGGGTTTAGTTTGCTCTCTAAACCTCTATTAAAAAAAACCCACAAGACCCCCCTTCGATATAAATTTGTACATTTTTCGGTAGAAAAATTTCCCGACCAAAGGCCGATTCCTCTTCAAATACAGGCTCGCTATTGCTCGCCAGGAAAAAAAGCGACACCTAAGTGGCACGAAAGGTCTTAATATTGGCAAAGAAATGGGGGCAAAAGGTCTGAAATTCGCCAAACTAATGTGGGCGAATGTCTTGAAATCTCATAACTAATATGGCTAAACATGAGGGAGGAGGAGGAGGAGGAGGACCAGAAAAACGACCGTCTCCCCTTAATAACACCAGTGGCCCCAAGATGGCGGAGGTTGGCTGATCTCCTCCACTATACAGGATCTACAGCAGTGTGACGCCCAACTATTGAAGGCCCCTGTACCTTGCAGATATAAAGAGTGAGTGAGTGTGATAGTGGCTTGTGATAATACACATGGAGGACAAGGAAACAATACCAGACCCTTAGATAACACTGAGTGGTGGGATCCGACCTGATTGTATCCATTCGGCCCCATTCAGCCTACTGTTTTAAGACGTTTACCCCCATCCAGGTGTCAATATTTTCCTGGTGAGCGGTAGCGAGCCAGCATATATATATATATATTTGTTTTGACAGGAAGCTAAATTTATACATTTTTCGATAGAAAAATGTCTCCGGCGAAGCCGGATTTCTTCATATAATGCTGGCTCGCTATCGCTCGCCAGGAAGAAATCGACACCTAGATGGGGATAAACGTCTCAAAACAGTTGGCTGAATGGGGCCGAATGGATACAAGCCAAAGAGAGAGAGGGAGAGAAAGAGGAAAAAAAGCCGGTTTAACCCCCCCCATGCGGGTGATAGTGGCTAGTTGATAATACATCTATGGAGAGTATTATAGGCTACAAGGAAACAATACCAGACCATTAAAGGGGGAGAGATTTCCACTGGAGGGATACATTTTATGGTCCCCCTTTCTCCCTCATGTTTAGCCCCATTGCTTGTGAGATTTAAAGACGCTTGCCCCATTAGTTTGGCGATTTTAAGAACCCTCGCCGCCCCATTTCTGTCAATTTTAAGACCATTCGTGCCATTTAGGTGTCGATTTTTCCTGGCGAGCGATAGCGAGCTTGTAATTTAAGGAGAACCGGCCTTCGGCCGGGAAATTTTTCTACCGAAAAATGTACAAATTTATCTTGAAAGGGGGTCAAGGGGGAGTAATTTTAAGCTTGATGGAAGTCTAGGGAATCAACTAAAAACCTCCCCTTAAGCCGGTATCACACGAGCGCTTTTTCACTCAACATTTATCCTCAACACTGGTCTGGCAGCTTATGAGGTCAACATTTACAATATATCGGTTACCTAAATTCATCTACCATCAGTCTAGTTTCCGATACCAGTGTAAACTAGTCCAGAAATGTTGCCAGCAAAATGTTGATCATGGAATGTTGACTATAAAAGCTCTCGTGTGATACCGGCTTTAGCGAACACTGAGTGGTGGGCTCCGAGCTGATAACGATATGCTTGGATAAGGCATATACAGTATATGCATCTGTCTGTCTGTCTGTCTGTCTGTCTATCTATCTATCTATCTATCTATCTATCTATATACAGTGGTGGTCTCCAAGCGGGTGGGTTGGTGATAACGATATGCTTGCATATATATATATATATATATATATATATATATATATATATATATATAGAGAGAGAGAGAGAGAGAGAGAGAGAGAGTGAGAGTGAGAGTGAGAGAGAGAGAGACAGAGCGAGAGAGAGAGAAAGAGAGAGAAAGAGAGAGAGAGAAAGAGAGAGAGAGCGAGCTATATAGGCCGTATACAAATCTACACGCAATATCGTAACTAAATAATTTTGCCGTAGCCCTTGTAACTTTATTATGGGGAGAGTTTATTATTTTTGTCTATGCCCCCTTATCCCTCATGTTAAACCCATTTATTTAAAGATTTTAAGATGTTCGCCCCATTAATTTGATGATTTTAAGACCTTTCGCCCCAGTTATGTCAATTTTAAGACCTTTCGTGCCATACAGGTGTTTAACAGGTAGATTATAGGCTAAAGCAAATCGTCTAATGGTAACAGTTTAAAAAGGACCTACGTTACTAAGAGGGTTTATGGAGACCGTATTTACCCCTTTGCGTCGCAGAGGTAAATTATAAACTACAGCCAATCGTCTAATGGTGACCAGAATATGATGATGAAGGAGTTAAGGGGAGATTTCCACTTGAGGCACTTTTTTCTTGACCCCTTTCTCCCTCGTGTCTAGCCCCATTGCTTTTGAGATTTTAAGACGTTTGCCCCATTAGTTTGGTGATTTTAAGAATTTCCACCCCATTCTGTCAATTTTATGACCTTTCGTGCCATTTAGATGTCGATGTTATCCTGGCGAGCGATAGCGAGCCTGTAATTTAAGAGTAACCGGCCTTCGGCCGGGAAATTTTTCTACCGAAAAATGTACAAATTTATCTTGAAAGGAGGTCAAAGCGGTGAAATTTTAAGATGGCTGAAGGAGTAGGAAACAAACTAAAAACCTCCCCTTAATGGGATAGGGTTTATAATTTATATATTTTTTAGTTTCTTCCCGAGTCCTCCATCAAAGCACAGAAAACCCGTCTGACATTGAAAATAACCGGTACAAGGAAACTAGAACCAACAAAAAACACCTCTTGACATAAATCTCCCTGCTGATAAATCTCTCCCTCTCTCTTGCTCTCGCTCTTTCTTTTCTTTTTCCCTCTCTCTCTCTCTCTTGCTCTCGCTCTTTTTTTTTTTTTTTCTGTCTTTCTTTCTCTCTCTCTCTCTCTCTCTCTCTCTCTCTCTCTCTCTCTCTCTCTCTCTTGTTATGCCCCATATTGCAACGGAAGTTAACCCTTTCCGTACCATTGCCGTTCGTGCTGGCTACTATTACCCTGGAATTTTAATAGGGCCGTAACATTTTTCTACCGAAAAATGTACAAATAAATCTAGAAGGGGGATCTAATGGATGTTTATTAAAGTTTGATGGAGGTCTAGGGAGGATAATTAAAAATATAATAAATATATGACATAATCGCCCTAAAAATAAACCTTTCCCTAAGGGGAGGTTTTTAGTGTGTTTCCTAGGCTTCCCTCAAGTTTGAAATTACACCCCCTTGACCCCCTTTCAAGATAAATTTGTACATTTTTCGGTAGAAAAATGTCCCGGCCGAAGGCCGAATCCTCTTAAATTACAGGCTCGCTATCGCTCGCCAGGAAAATATCGACACCTAAATGGCACGAAAGGTCTTAAAAGTGACTTAAATGGGGCGAAAGTTCTTAATATCGCCAAACTAGTGGGGCGAACGTCTTAAAATCTCAAAAGCAATGGGGCTAAACATGAGGGAGAAAGGGGTAAAGACAATAATCTCTCAAGTGGAAATCTCCCTTAACCCAGGGATGGCTACAGAACCTAAGGGGGGGGGGGGGGGGAAGGAAGGGGGGGGGCGTATTAATTTGCTTATCCATCTCTATTTTCATTATTGGTTTAGTTTCTCCCTAAAAAAAAAAAAAAAAAAAAAAAATCCCCCAAGCTCCCCCTTCAAGATAGATTTGTAATTTTGTTGATACGACAAATTTCCCGGACGGAGGCCGATTTTCACTATATTACGGGTTCGCTATCGCTCGTCAGGAAAAAAATCGACACCTAAATTGCACGAAAGGTCTTAATATTGACAAGGGAATGGGGCGAAAGGTCTTAAAATCACCAAACTAATGGGCCAAACGTCTTAAAATCTGAAAACTAATGGTGCTGAAATTTTACTCCCTTTGCATCTGTGTTCAAACCATTCACGAAATGTCATCAGAACAAGACAACACCAACAACAACAACAACAACGACAATAACAACAACACCAACAACACCACCAACAACAACACCATCAACAACACCAACAACAACAACAACAACAACACCAACAACAACACCAACAACAACGACAATAACAACAACACCAACACCAACAACAACACCAACAACAACACCAACACCAACAACAACACCAACACCAACACCAACAACAACAACAACACCAACAACAACACCAACAACAACAACACCAACAACAACACCAACAACAACGATAATAACAACAACACCAACACCAACAACAACACCAACACCAACAACAACACCAACAACAACAACACCAACAACAACACCAACACCAACAACACCAACAACAACACCACCAACAACAACAACACCAACAACAACAACAACACCAACAACAACGACAATAACAACAACACCAACACCAACACCAACAACAACAACACCAACAACAACACCACAACACCAACACCAACACCAACACCAACAACACCACCAACAACAACAACACCAACAACAACAACAACAACAACACCACCAACAACAACAACAACAACAACAACACCACCAACAACAACGACAATAACAACAACACCACCAACAACAACGACAATAACAACAACACCAACAACACCAACACCAACAACAACAACACCACCACCACCAACAACAACAACAACAACAACAACACCAACAACAACAACAACAACAACAACAACAACACCAACAACAACACCACCAACAACAATAACACCAACAACAACAACAACAACACCAACACCAACAACAACAACCTAAAGAATCGAGAGTTTCCGGTGAATTTTCTGACTCGGTGTGACTCATTTCCGTCCCTACTGAGTGATGTACTGTACCTGACGACCTATGAGTGTACTTTGTACAGTGTACGTTAACCCTTTCACGCTCATATGACGCAGAGGTTGCCAGATTAGCAATAAGAAATAAGAGTTCTCTCACTCTTATAATTATCTCTCCAAAATTAGTTTTCTGCACACAGCTAACTCAAAGACAACTGCAGAGGTTGAAGTAACTAAACTAAAGGTTTCTAAATACCCCTGATGGTAACAAAGACTTTAAAGTATCCCCAATAGGCTCAACACAGCTAACTCAAAGACAACTGCAGAGGTTGAAGTAACTAAACTAAAGGTTTCTAAATACCCCTGATGGTAACAAAGACTTTAAAGTATCCCCAATAGGCTCAACACAGCTAACTCAAAGACAACTGCAGAGGTTGAAGTAACTAAACTAAAGGTTTCTAAATACCCCTGATGGTAACAAAGGCTTTAAAGTATCCCCAATAGGCTCAACATCGCGTCATATGTCTGAAAGGGTTTATCCTCTCTATTTATCTCTCTTTCACACACACACACACACACACATATATTTAAACCCCAGCACATACACAACTAAATACTATTAAGAACCCCCCCCCCCCCGTATAAAGAAAGGTTGAAGAAATTAGGCTTACATTCGTTAGAGAGACGCAGAGTTAGAGGGGATATGATAGAGGTGTTCAAGTGGGATTAACAAAGGGGACATGACAAATGTACTAAAGCTCAGTGATAGCGAAAGAACTCGTACCAATGGTTTCAAATTAGATAAATTTCGTTTCAGAAAAGATATAGGCAAATATTGGTTTGGTAACAGAGTTGTAGATGGGTGGAATGGACTACCAAGTGCTATAGTGGGATTAAAAACGATAGGGAGCTTTAAGATAAAATTGGATAAGCATATGGACGAGAAGGGTTGGGTGTGAAGGGGGATCAGCAGGGTTGGGCCAATCAGCGCTCTGCAGACCCCCGTAATACTGCGTTAATCTCTAACCGTTTTGGTAAGATGATCCTCAGAGTATTAGAGTGTTGAGCCTATAATTGGGCTTTGTAATTGGGATTGTGTTGGACAGGGATCTGCCTTGCTTAGTCCAATCGGCTTTCTGCAGACTCCCATTTTCTTATGTTCTTATGTTCTTCTCACTCAACCATTCACCTACACTACATCACAACCCCACCCCCACAAATTAGAACCCCCCACAATCAATCACCCACACAAGAGCACAACCCCCCACAATTGTGATCCCCCTTTACACACACCAGATAACCCCCTCCCTTCACCCCCACACACATAGTTGTACCCTCCCCCCCTTTACACAATCACCCCCACACCAAATCACCCCCACCCCACAATATAGAACCTCCCCCCTGTTCACAAAGAATAACCCTCACCCAATCCCAACCTGCAAACCCCCCCCCCCACAAATCACCCCCCTCCCCCATTTACACAATCAATCACCCACACTAGATCACAAACAGTCCCCCCACACCCACACACACAAAAACACTTTACTTTAAAAAAAAAAAAAAAAAAAAAAAAAAAAATGCACTGGAGACTGCCATTGTTTTGGTCGAGATGCTGGAGAGAGAGAGAGAGAGAGAGAGAGAGAGAGAGAGAGAGAGAGAGAGAGAGAGTGTGTGTGTGTGTCACACAGATAATCAGACCACACAGAGCTTACGGTCCCTACTAGGTGGTCGGGCCATATTTTTCTAACGAAAAATGTACAAATTTTGTTCGAATAGAGTGGTATTGGGGATATTTTTAAAGCTTGATAGGGGTCTAGGGAACAAACCAAAAACCTCCCCTTAAGCCAGCACACTGTAAGTCAAGAATAACGTCAGGACTGGAGCCTCCCTTTACGAGAACTCCAGTCCCTTCTTATCTCACACACACATTACTTGGAGACAGTACGGTATTATATAGATTAGCCGACAGTACTTACAATGACTTGGTGTTCGGCTATCAGTGAATCCGGATTGGTCCTTCTCGGTGTATAGGTAGGTGGCTGCCAGTACCACGCTGTTCCTGAGGGGATAACACCTGGGTTAGAGAGCAAATTTTAATGATGATGGTGATGATGATGAGGATGATAATAATAATAATGATACTAAAAATACTAATACTAATAATAATAGTAATGATACGACGACGACTACTACTACTACTACTACTACTACTACTACTACTACATTTTTCATATATAAAATAACAAAAATGTAAAAAAAACAAAAAAAACATATATAAATTCAAAATAATACGTATATAAATAAACCACAAATGAAAATCACAAATAACTCCCAAACTAAGTAATAATAGAGAAATAAATCACAAATAACTCCCAAACTAAGTAATAATAGAGAAATAAATCACAAATAACTCCCAAACTAAGTAATAATAGAGAAATAAATCACAAATAACTCCCAAACCAAGTAATAATAGAGAAATAAATCACAAATAACTCCCAAACCAAGTAATAATATGGAAATAAATCACAAATAACTCCCAAACCAAATAATAATATAGAAATAAAAAATATACGGTACACAAATACAGGGTATAGATAAACGCCAAAAACAATAAAGCAGCACCAAAAATATAAATCAATCAAATAAATCCATAAAGAAAATCGCAAATAAATGTGTTAAATAAACCCTATATAAAATCACAAACAAATGCAAACAAAACAAAAACTATAGTTCACAAATCAATGTATATAAATAACCCACATATAAAAATCACAAAAAATAACCCCCCAAAAACAAAACGTCACAGGTGGAGCGGAAACAAAGAGACTGGCTGACCGGAAGTGACGTCCCCCCCCCCCCCCCCCTACAATGACGTCACCTCCCTCCCATCAATGACGTCACATGGCAGTACGCAGACGTAGGGGGTATAATATATATTTAGACCTAATTTTACTAAACAGATTTAAGTAGAAAATATCCGGACCAAGGTTATTATTTTGACCTTAACTGGGAGATTTTTATGTAATGGTTTATTTATTTGTATTCATTGTTTTTTACCCTAGACCTCCATCAAGCTCTTTCTCTCTCTCGCTCATTCACACACACATACACAATTACACATACGGTACTCACGCTCAGTCTCTCTCTCTCTCTCTCCTTCTCTCTCTCTCTCTCTCTCTTTCTCAAACCAACGGCAAGATACCCAGATAAGATAATTATATCAGACGTCCTCGAACCAAAGGAAAGGCAAGGCAACACACATATAGAACACATATATAGAACACACATATAGAACACACATAGAACACATATATAGAACACACATATAGAACACACATATATAGAACACATATAGAACACACATATAGAACACACATAATATTATAGAACACACATATAGAACACATATATAGAACACACATATTATAGAACACACATATAGAACACACATATAGAACACATATATAGAACACACATATAGAACACATATATAGAACACACATATAGAACACATATAGAACACATATAGAACACACATATAGAACACACATATAGAACACACATATATAGAACACATATATAGAACACATATATAGAACACATATATAGAACACATATATAGAACACATATATAGAACACATATATAGAACACACATAGAACACACATATAAAACACACATATAGAACACATATATAGAACACACATATAGAACACACATATAGACATATAGAACACACATATATAGAACACATATATAGAACACACATATAGAACACACACATATAGAACACATATATAAAACACACATATAGAACACACATATAAAACACACATATAGAACACACATATAAAACACACATATAGAACACACATATATAGAACACACATATAGAACACACATATAGAACAACCCAGAACACCTACTGTAGATGGCCACAACACACACACAACCTTTAAGGGGGGTGACCTGCTTTTATTCTGTCCTTTTCTATCTTTCTCTGGCTTGTATCCGTTTGGCCCCATTCAGCCTACTGTTTTAAGACGTTTATCCCCATCCAGGTGTCAATTTTTTTACTGGTGAGCGGTACCGAGCCAGCATATTTTTTATTTTTGTTTGACAGCAGGCTAAATTTGTACATTTTTCGATAGAAAAATTTCTCCGGCGAAGCCGGATTTCTTCATATAATGCTGGCTCGCTATCGCTTGCCAGGAAGAAATCAACACCTAGATGGGGATAAACGTCTTAGAAAAGTTGGCTGAATGGGGCCGAATGGATACAAGCCAGAGAAAGAGAGAAAAGGACAGAAATAACAAAAAGCAGGTCGCCCCCCCGTAAGAGTCCCCCAGATTCCTAAAGGTTTTTCCGGCTATCCCGATGGAGAGGGTTGTTTCGTGGTCCCTCCCGAGCCAAGCTGCTCAACTATCAGCCTGAGGTAATGATACTAATGCAGAGTAGGACCCAAGTTTACTCAACGTTTCGCAGCCACGTTGAATAAACTTGGGTCCTACTCTGCATTTTACCCCATCTGTTGTTGTTGTTGTTCCCTAAGCTGCCTGGCCGAACAGCCCCGAGTCCCTGAGGAAGGCCATGGCCACAATCGGGCTTTCCCACAGAGCTCTCATTGAGTGTAGATTGTGTTGTTGGCATAAGTGGTTGTGTGAAATGCAGTCTTCTATGATGTGTTTAATGGTATGGGGTGCTGTGTTACATCCCGGGCAGGCGTCGACAACGGAGTCATCCAGTCTCTTCTGATAGCTCAGGAGAGCTGGATGGTGTCCGCATCTCAGCCTGGCCAGGTGGACTCTGTCCTCGCGAGGGAGGGAGGATTCGGAAGGATGGATTTCGGGAGGTCGTGCATGCAGCTGTGTGTTGTCTGTGAGTGAGTGGATGGATTGGCGAGAGATATGAGTATGGATGTGCTTCTGGAAGTTGGTTCGGGGTGGGCAGGGAGGGAGAGAGGAAAATAATTGTGTGTGATACCGTGTGCTGGGTGTTGTTTTGATATTTCTTGGTGTCTGTGGGTGTGTTGCCATGTAGTTTAGTGGGTGGTCTTGGTTCATGGAGGCTGCTGCCAGGAATTGAGTGCCTCTCATGTCCAGATGGTCTTTGACTTTGAGGATTTATGTTTCTTGATGTAGGTGATCTATGGGTGCAGTAGCTGTGCAGCCTGTAATGATCTTCAGGGCTTTGTTTTGAATAGTTTGTAAGGTCTTATGATGTGTTTCAGCTAGGTTAGAAGCCCAAGCTGGGCTTGCGTATTCCATCACTGATCTTATGTATTGTTTATATACTGTGGTGGTAGTTTCTTTGTTGTGTCCAAATTTTGTGTGAGCAAGTGACCTGAGGGCGTTAAGTCTGGGTGTCAGTTTCTTTTTAATGTTTGTGGTGTGCTGTTTGAATGTCATATGAGTATCATATGTTACTCCTAGGATTTTGGGTGTGTGTGTATGTGTTAGGGGTGTGTTGTTTATGGTGAGTTGAGGGATGTATTCGTGTTCTCCTGTCCAGCTTGTGAGCAGGGTTGCGGTGGATTTGGCTGGGGCTAGATTAAGTCTGTTTGTAGTGCACCAGCCATGTAGTGTGTTGAGAGAGGGTTGAAGGAGATCTGTTGCTCTTTTTGGGTCATGGTGTGTGCATGTGAGTGTTATGTCATCTGCATAGGAGGCTAAGTTTATTTGGGGAGTATTGGGTGTAGTTATATCGTGCATGTACAGATTGAAGAGTGCGGGCGATAGGACGGATCCTTGTGGGACTCCGTTTGGAAAGTTTCTGATTTTAGATGACTGACCGGCAAAAGATACGTGTGCACATCTGCCTGCTAGGAAGTTGGCCAGCCACCTTTTTGTGTTGTTGTGCATGTTTGTGTTGTAGATTTTGTTTGTTAGGTTGTGGCGGGGGATGGCATCGAAGGCTTTACTAATGTCGAGTGTGGCTAATAGTGATCTGTGTGGTGGTCTAGCTGAGTTGATGCCGTCAAAAGCTCTTTGTGTAAGGTCTGTGAGAAGAGTGTTTGTGGAGTGTAGTGGCCTAAAGCCATGTTGTGTTGGAGCTAAGGGTAGGTCGGGTATAATTATTTGTAATACTAGGCGTTCCATGACTTTGGAGGGGGAGCAAAGGAGTGTGATGGGGCGGTGAGAGGAGGGTAGCGTGGGGTCTTTGTTGGGTTTGGGGAATGTGATGATGATACCATGCTTCCAAATGTCTGGTATTGTGTTGTGTGAATAGCTGTAGTTTGATATGTTAGTGAGTGCTTGTATGCCTTGTGGTCCCAGGTGTCTGAGGTGTATGTTGCTTATGTTGTCTAGGCCACAGGCGGGTGAGTGCTTGAGATTGTTGATGATATGCTTTGTCTGGTGATTGGTGAAGGGTGTATAGTCTGGGTCTGTGGGGAATTGTCTCTTACGTCGGATGACACGTCGGTCGTCTTTGTGAGGTTTTAGGTGGCTGACATGTAAGAAGTGATTGATGAGAGTGCTTGCTTGTTGTTTACATGAAGGAGTAGAGTCTGTTGTTGTGATTGCAGCATGTGATTGTGTTGTGTTGCTGTTGGAAAGTGTGATGCTGTTTAGTGTTTTGTAGAGTTTTTTGGGGTTTGTTTTGTGATCAAGTGTTTGTAGGAAGTTATTCCAATTTAGTTTTTGTTGTTCTTGTATTTTGTTGTTAGTTTGGGTGTTGAGTGCTTGAATTTGTTGTGTGATGTCTTGTGTGTGGGGTGCTGGGGAGTGTTTCAGTGTGTCGCGTTGTCTGATGAGGTTTTGAATTTCTGGTGTGAAGTTGGGGTTGTGTCTTTTTCTGTTACCTCTTGGAATGTGTTTCTTGTCAGTGTTTTGGATAGTTTTATTGAGTATGTGTACAGCATTGTTGATGTTAGTGATGGGTGTACTGTTTAGAGTTGTGAAGTGTTGTTCTGTCTCATGTGTGAATGCTTCCCAGTTAGCTCTTTTATAATTGGTGTATGTGTGTTTGTGGCTAGCTGGGGTGAGTCTGGTTTTGGTGGTGATAATGATCGGGAGGTGGTCAGAGCCTAAGGTTCTGACCACCCTCCAGGATGTTGTGGGGGCGAGTTCTGGGGAGCAAAAGGTGATGTCTGGAGATGATGGGTTATAGAGGGCTTGGTGAGGAATATGGGTATGTTGATGGATGTCGTTAAGACATCTGTTACACCCCATCTGTTACAGGCAATGCCAATTCTTCACCAACTATCAGCTTGTGTTAGCCTACACGTACTTCTCACCAGTGCATCTGCGTATGTACTATGGTGGGAACTCGGCACCTCAAGTATATCTCACAATTACACGTGAGCTACTAAATGTTTATATACTCACAGCCGGACTCGAACCTCCGACAGTCAGGACGAATGTCCAAGCTTTAATCCACTACACCACGCCGTGGTGTAGTGGTTTAAAGCTTGGACATTCGTCCTGATTGTCGGAGGTTCGAGTCCGGCTGAAAGTATATTAACAAGAGATTCACATTATCACCAACCCACCAATTAACTTAGAAATAAACCTAATAGATGAAATCAATGAAACTAATGAATACATGTGGTACTCAAAGGCTTCGAACCTAGGACACTCACACCGAAATCCACCGCATAACCACTACGCTATCAGGACAGATAGTAAAAAGATAGCAGAGTGATTCGGCTTGTTATTGTTTAGCTGTGTGTTTGTTTGTGTGTTTGTGTTTGTCATTTGGCTTGCTGTGTGTAAAGTGAAATTAATGGAGAGAGAGAGTTAAGGGGAGGTTTTTAGTTTGGTCTCTAGATATCCATCAAGCTTAAGATTACACCCCCTTGAGCCCCTTTCAAGATAAATTTGTACATTTTTCGGTAGAAAAATTTCCCGGCTGAAAGCCGGTTCCTCTTAAATTACAGGCTCACTATCGCTCGCCAGGATAAATTCGACACCTACAGTAAATTGCACGAAAGGTCTTAAATTGACAAAAATAGGTTGAAAGTTCTTAAAATCATCAAAATAATGGGGCGAACGTCTTAAAATTAGAAAAGCAATGGGGCTAAACATGAGGGAGAAAGGAGTCCAGAAAAAACTCCCTCAAGTGGATATCTCCCCTTAAGGGGGGTCACCGTTTTTTTTTTTTTTTTTATCTTTCTCTCCTTTTCTCTCTTTCCCTGGCTATCATCCTGTTATCATTGTTGTTATTAAGGGAGCTCACCTCGCATTTTTTATCTTTCTCTCCCTCTCTCTTTGGCTTGTATCCATTCGGCCCCATTCAGCCAACTGTTTTAAGACGTTTATCCCCATCCAGGTGTCGATTTCTTCCTGACGAGCGATAGCGAGCCAGCATTGTATGGAGAAATCCGGCTTCGCCGGAGAAATTTTTCTATCGAAAAATATACAAATTTAGCTTGCTGTTAAAACAAAAATATATATATGCTGGCTCGCTACCGCTCGCCAGGAAAATATTGACACCTGGATGGGAGAAAACGTCTTAAAACAGTTGGCTGAATGGGGCCGAATGGATACGAGCCAAAGAGAGAGGGAGAGAAAGAGAAAAAAAGCGAGGTGGGCTCCCTTAATAACAATGATAACAGGATGATATAGTTAATTATCATACCACAGATTATAACTTAGATAACCAGCGATAACAGACTAGGGATTTGCTGATTAGGTGATTAGGTTAGTGCTGATTGACTGATTAGGTGATTAGGTTAGTGCTGATTGGCTGGTGATGTTTGTTGAGTGTGTATTGCTGTGTAAGTGTATGTGTGTGTATTGTTCTCTCTCTCTCTCTCTCTCTCTCTCTCTCTCTCTCTCTCTCTCTCTCTCTCTCTCTGTATAACTACCTGCATATGTGAGCGCAGAGTATGTACAATTATATAGAGTGGATAGAGAAGGTATGTGGAAAGTACTGAGAATATGTGGAGTAGATGGCAAGTTGCTGAAAGCAGTGAAGAGCGTGTGTGAGGGTGCAAAGGCGTCGGTGCGTGTGGAGAATGAGCAGAGTGAGTTCTTTGATCTGAATGTTGGGTTAAAACAAGGGTGTGTGATGTCCCCATGGTTGTTCAATATATATGGATGGAGTCATGAAAGAAATACAAGGAAGAGCGTGGATGTTGGAGTACTGCTGATAAGGGAAGGAAACGAGTGGAAGCTACCTGTACTGCTGTTTGCCGACGATACAGTTCTGATGAGCGATAGTGAATAGGAGTTGCAGGGTCTGGTAAATATGTTTGGAACAGTGTGCAAAAAACAAAATCTGAAGGTAAATGGGGGGAAGAGCAAGGTTATGGCCTTTGAAAGGGGTGCAGCCAGAGTGTGAGGTAAAGTTGAACGGTCAGGCTATGGAGAATGTCAGCTCATTTAAGTATTTGGGCAGTGTGTTGAGTAAAGATGGGAGTATGAATGAAGAACTGCGGGAGAGGGTGCAACAGGGAAAGAGGGTTGTAGGAATGCTGAAAGCAGTAACAAGAAATAGGATGGTCAGCATGGAAGAAAAGAAGTCCTTGCATGACAATGTGGTAATCCTGACATTGACTTACGGAAGCGAAGCATGGACGTTGTTGGAGAGACTCAGACCAACAGTGAGAGGGGTGGAAATGAGTTACTTGAGAAGTGCGTGCGGAGTTACATGGAGGGATAGACAAACGAATGAGGAAGTACGAGAGAGGTGTGGTGTGGATGTAGATGGGCTAAAATGTGTAAAAAGGAACACCTTGAGATGGTTCGGCCATATGGAGCGTATGGGAAGCGAGAGAATGACTAAGAGAGTGTACGAGAATGAGGTGGAAGGACAGAGAGGGAGAGGTAGACTGAGTGAGAGATGGAAGGATGGAGTTAAGAGGTATAGCCTATGTGTGAAAGCGGTGCGAGGAGGGACGTCGACTGACTGGGGACAGAGGTGAATGGGGGCGTTTTGTTCGTGGCCACTCCTTTGGGGATCACGGCATTTGGCAATAGATAGATAGATAGATAGATGTATGGATGTACATAATTATAGTGTGTGTTTATGTGTATTAGTGCATGTTGGATAGACGTGCGTGTGTATGTGTGTAAATGATATAAACTTCGTGTGTCCAGCCATTTTGGCCCCAACGTCCCTTAAATTTGGCTCTCTGTCACTCTTTTAGCTTTGGGGGAGACACTCGTTAAAGTTAGCCTGCCTTTTGTCGCCTTCAAAAAAAAAAAAAAAAAAAAAAAAAATATATATATATACAGTATATACCGGTATATATATATATATATATATATATATATATATATATATATATATATATATATATACTGTATATATATACGGTATATGGTTGACTACACCGGTGACCCCCTTCAATAAGTGTGACATTTGGCCCTGGGTTATGACTTGTAGGTTTAAACTTTCTCTACTTGATATCTACAGTATGTATGTATGTATCTATCTATATATCTATCTAATTAGCTGTCTATCTAATTACCTGTCTATCTATTTATCTACCTCGTCATTCATTTAGCTACCTATCTATCTATCTATCTATTTATCCATCCATCTCCGCCCCCCTTCTCTCTCTATAAATCTATCTATCTATCTAAACTTGCATTATATATCTACGAACTTATCCATAATATTACCAACCAATCAATATATTAATTTATCTATCAGTCTACCCCCCCCTCCCATCTCTCTCTCTCTCTCCGTTTTTTATACCTCCCTTCTGCGTTTTCTTTGTGCTTGTTTACATCCTCCGTTTTCTGTTCTCAGTTTCCTTTTACCTTCTATTTCCCTCTCCCTCTCTCACTCGTCTCTCTCTCTTTCTCTCTCTCTCTCTCTCTCTCAGTACACGTCACTCTCCGCTGCACTTTTGTTTAGTAAGGGCTTTTGTTTCCCCCTGTGTGTTGTGTGTGTGAGAGAGAGAGAGAGAGAGAGAGAGAGAGAGAGAGAGAGAGAGAGAGAGAGAGAGATAGATAGATAGATAGATAGATAGATAGATAGATAGATAGATAGATAGATAGAGAGAGAGAGAGAGAGAGACGAAGACGAATACGATAAATGGACTAGAAGACAAAATGAAAGATAAATAGATAGATAGATAGATACATAGATAGCTATGGCTAAATAAATAGATATAGATAGATAGATACATTTATACAGATATAGTTAGATAAATTGATAGCTAAATAGATAGATAGAGAAAGAGAAAGACAGATAGATAAACAAATAAAGATAAATAAAGATAGAGAGAGAGAGAGAGAGAGAGAGAGAGAGAGAGAGATAGATAGATAGATAGATAGATAGATATAGACAGATACATATAGATAAAACTAGATAGATACAGAGATAATGTACCGAAGTGTGACCTAGTGAATTTCAGGTCCATTGGTGTGAACTCATGCCTTTGTCGTGTGATCTTTTGTTTGGGGCCATTTTTGTCGCTGTTTCGATTTATAGGTAAAAGCTAAACCCTATTTGTTCCGAGCAGTGGGGTAGGGATGGGGGTTGACTTCCCCTGTTTCGCCCCATTAGTTCGGGGATTTTGAGACATTTCATCCCATTAACGTTTTTTTTCTTCTATATTCCAACTACTCCCTCTCGGGCATAGGCTGATAGTCTGTACATTCAACCGGTAATCATTGAACGGTTAAGCCAGTGAGGTCTCGTTCCAGTCAAGACCAATCCAGTCTAGGGGGTGAGACATGTGAAGCACTTTTAACTGCAACCAGCCGCTGCCATCTTGCCTTCGCGGGATGCATGGGGCTTAGTTGCTCACTCACGGCTCGAAGCAGCCCCATCTCTGAAGCTGCCTCGCTCCAGTGCCTCACTGTCTCACCTCCTCTTAGACTCAGACCCTCACTCTCAGACGCCATCTATTGGGCAATTAACTCACTAGGCATTGCCATCTTATAGCATATTTTGAATATGGGAATATTCATACAGTGCTATTTAATCAGGGAACAATGGGGGTATTTATATCGCGTTTCGGTGGGCTTTGTGGTAATGCACTGATACTAGATACAGCACAAATTCCATCCCAATAATATCTTCCCATTGACATATCGGGATTCGAACCCGGGTCCATTGGATTATCAGTCCAGTGACAAGACCATTCCACCACACCTCCAGTGGGTGAGCAGTGGGCGCGTTAACTTCTGGATAAGCAACTACACTCGTAATTCAGTCATGTGCATTATATTTCCATGTATAAGATCACGGAGAGGAACAGGCCTTATGTGGCCGACTGTACATTATTCTGTCCCCCTAGGCAAAAAAAAAAAAAAAAAAAAAAAAAAAAAAAAAAAATCCCCCCAGACATATCGTGAGCCTTGTGTGGTTACGATATTGGGGTATTATTTTGAATACATGGAGATTAATAGGCGGCTTGTATACAGTTAAATACATACACACACATACATACACACACACACACACACACATATACAGAGAAGAGGATGAATGAGAGAGAGAGAGAGAGAGAGAGAGAGAGAGAGAGAGAGAGAGAGAGAGAGAGAGAGAGAGAGAGAGAGAGAGACAGGTAGGAAAGCGTGTGTGTGATTGTGTGTGTCTGTGTTTGAGAGAGAGTGAACGCGTTGTAGGACTGTGTGTGCGTGTGTGTGAGAGAGAGAGAGAGAGAGAGAGAGAGAGAGAGTATAAGGGGGGGTTAGGACAGGAAAAGAGAGAGGGGGGGGGCGAGGGATAAGGAACAAAGCAAGGAAAAGTAGGTCGACCACGTACTTACGCACATACTGTACACATATATAGACGTACACACATACACTCATACTGTACACATAATATAGACGTACACACATACTGTACACATATATAGACGTACATATACACACATACTGTACACATATATAGATGTACACATACACACATACTGTACACATAATATAGACGTACACATACACACATACTGTACACATATATAGATGTACACATACACACATACTGTACACATAATATAGACGTACACATACACACATACTGTACACATAATATAGACGTACACATACACACATACTGTACACATATATAGACGTACATATACACACATACTGTACACATATATAGACGTACATATACACACATACTGTACACATAATATAGACGTACACATACACACATACTGTACACATATATAGACGTACACATACACACATACTGTACACATAATATAGATGTACACATACACACATACTGTACACATATATAGACGTACACATACACACATACTGTACACATATATAGACGTACATATACACACATACTGTACACATATATAGACGTACATATACACACATACTGTACACATATATAGACGTACATATACACACATACTGTACACATATATAGACGTACACATACACACATACTGTACACATATATAGACGTACACATACACATACTGTACACATATATAGACGTACACATACACACATAATGTACACATAATATAGTTGTACACATACACACATACTGTACACATAATATAGACGTACACATACTCACATACTGTACACATAATATAGACGTACACATACACACACATACTGTACACATAATATAGATGTACACATACACACATACTGTACACATATATAGACATACACACATACTGTACACATATATAGACGTACATATACACATACTGTACACATAATATAGATGTACACATACACACATACTGTACACATAGTTGGACGTACACATACACACATACTGTACACATAATATAGATGTACACATACACACATACTGTACACATAGTATAGATGTACATATACACACATACTGTACACATATATAGACATACACACATACTGTACACATATATAGACGTACACATACACACATACTGTACACATAATATAGATGTACACATACACACTTGATACTTGCATTAATATACAGACCTCCAGCTCAATCAGTGCAAACTGACCGAGAAATTTATGAACAAATTGCAGATGTAAGTAACTCACAAGATACCGTAATTTTTGGCGACTTTAATTTACCTGTGACCAAGTGGGGCGATACTCTTACTTCACACTCCGGACATGACTTGTATACGAACTTGCAAGAGAGTTCGCTTTATCAATTTGTTCGAACGCCGACCCGTGGTAATAACGTTCTTGACATTGTACTTGCAACAAAAGAAGAATTAATAGAGAATTTGAATGTTGGTGATGAATTCAGTAACAGCGACCATCGTACGATAACTTTCACTTTAAAGTTTACTAGTAACGAACCAAATAGTAGCATCGAAAAAGTCCCTAATTTCAAGAAAGCAAACTTCCATAAACTTAGAGCTATGTTTAAAGAAACTGACTGGAGCTTTTTAATTAACAATAACGACATAAATACATCTTGGAAGTTATTCGAAACCACTTACCTAAAGCAGTGCAAGACTGCATACCATCGAAAATACGGCGTCCAGGCCATAATAATAAGCCCAAATGGTGGAATAAAGATATTTCAAACTGCCTGCTTGCTAAAAATTTTGCTAATGATAGATTAAAATCCTCACAAAATGACGAAGAACGGGTGAAATTTGTAGAGCTACGACGCAAAGCCAAAAAGTTAATTAAGCAAAGTAAAAAGACCTTAGAGTTACATATTGCGAATCAAAGTAAAACAAACCCGAAAGAATTCTATAGTTATATCAGAAAGAAAAAGTAGTCACTTCAACTGTTGGACCGTTAGTCGATGAAAATGGAGAATACACCAAAGACGAAGTACAAATGAGTAATGCCCTCAATACCTTCTTTGCATCAGTTTTTACAACAGAAGACCTCAGTGATATCCCTACACCATCGCCGATTCAGATTGATAATTCAGATGTTCTAAGCAATATCACCATTACAGAGAGAGAAGTATTGAATTGTTTAGATAAACTCAAGGTAAATAAAACGCCTGGACCTGATACAATCTCGCCTAGAGTTCTGAAGGAAGCTAAGGATGAGCTCTCCAAACCACTGACATTACTATTCAATAAATCCTTGCAGTCTGGAACTATGCCTGATCAGTGGAAGCTAGCCAACGTAACACCGATATTAAAAAAGGCAGCAAATCCCTACCCAGTAACTATCGTCCAATTAGCTTAACCTCAGTTGTATGTAAAATGCTAGAAACGGTCATACGAGACAGACTCGTAAATCACTTAGAGGAAAATAACATACTTAAAGATACTCAACACGGCTTTCGTAAAAACGTTCCTGTTTAACAAACCTCTTAGACTTCTTCCACGATATCCTCAACCTCTACGATGAGAGTAAAGCTGTAGATATTATATACCTTGATTTTCAAAAGGCCTTTGACAAAGTTCCCCACAAACGTTTACTGCTAAAACTAAAAGCGCATGGAATACAAGACGGTGTGTTGAAATGGATAGAAAATTGGCTCAGCGACAGAAAGCGAAGAGTAGTCATAAACGGTAAGGCATCTAAATGGACCAATGTAAGTAGCGGGGTACCCCAGGGATCGGTACTAGGACCAATTCTCTTTCTAATTTACATCAACGACATAGATGAGGGCCTCACCTGTACAATCTCAAAATTTGCTGACGATACAAAAATTGCAAATAGCGTACTCTCAAAGAACAAGTTGACGATATGCAACACAATCTAGATAAATTGTCATGTTGGGCCCAAATTTGGCAAATGAGTTTCAATGCGGATAAATGTAAAGTACTACATATCGGATACCTAAATGAGAAAGCAAACTATTTGATGAATGGCACTCAGCTTAAGAATGTAAACAGAGAAACCGATCTGGGAGTAACAATATCGAGTAACCTAAAACCGAGTCAACAATGTTCAGAAGTTGTTAAGAAGGCAAACAAAATAATTGGCTTTATAGGCAGGTCATTTGAGCATAAATCCAAAGAAGTTATCCTAACCCTTTACAATTCCTTAGTCCGCCCTCTTCTGGAATACTGCGTTCAATCCTGGTGCCCTTATTACCAAAAAGATATAAACAAGCTAGAACGAGTTCAACGTAGAGTTACCAAAATGATACCTAGCCTAAAGAACAAACCATACGAAGAGCGTCTTAGAGAATTAAATCTATTTCCTTTAACCCAGCGCAGATTAAGAGGTGACTTAATTCAAGTGTTCAAAATCATCAAAGGCATCGACAATATGAACTGTAGTAAGTACTTCACTATCGACCAATCTAATTACACACGGGGAAACGGTTGCAAAATTATTGGTAAATCTTTTAACTCACACGAATCTAAGAATTTCTTCTTCAATCGAGTTGTCAACTTGTGGAATGGGCTTCCCCGAAACGTTATAGACTGCATCACCGTTGATTCATTTAAACTCCGCCTAGACAAATATCTCGCTTCAAACCCGCGACTGACTGCGTTTGTAAATGAATAACTTTATTTTATCCCCCCCTCAGTTACTAACCCATCTGTCCCCTACTAACTTCCTAATCCTGCCACGGACATTAGTTCCAGGGCAGTAATTCCCTTTCCAATGTTCCCTTACCCACTCTAAACCACTGTTTGGACACTTGATCCTCAGTGTTTTGGAGGACAAGCAACCTAGAAGGGTCACTAGATCTGTTGTTGCTTGATTTCCTTTGTACTCCTTTGTACACACATACTGTACACATAATATAGACGTACACATACTCACATACTGTACACATAATATAGATGTACACATACACACACATACTGTACACATAATATAGATGTACACATACACACACATACTGTACACATAATATAGATGTACACATACACACACATACTGTACACATAATATAGATGTACACATACACACACATACTGTACACATAATATAGATGTACACATACACACACATACTGTACACATAATATAGACGTACACACACACACATACTGTACACATAATATAGACGTACACATACTCACATACTGTACACATAATATAGATGTACACATACACACACATACTGTACACATAATATAGATGTACATATACGCACATACTGTACACATAATATAGACGTACACATACTCACATACTGTACACATAATATAGATGTACACATACACTCACATACTGTACACATAATATAGATGTACATATACGCACATACTGTACACATATAGAGGCACATATGTATATAGTTTTTCTGGTCCCCTTCTACCTCATGTTTAGTCTCATACGTTTTGCGATTTTCAGGCGTTTGGCCAATTAGTTTGACGATATTAAGACCTTTCGCCCCATTTTATTGTCAATATTAAGACTTTTCGAGTAATTCAAGTATCGATTGTTTCCTGGCGAGCGATAGCGAGCCTGTATTTTAGGAGGAACCGGCCTTCGGCGGGGAAATGTTTCTACCGAAAAATTTACAAACGTATCTAGAAGGGGGATTTTGGGGATGTTCTTTTCAGTTTGATGGAAACCATAACATAGTGAATACATGGAAAAATCGACCAACAAATATGTCCACCCCCTCTTAACCCTCTCAAGCTCCAATACGCGTCTCTGTTCTGTTTTCTGGCTACTATTAGACGATTTTATTCAGATTAGTAACGGTATATGGAAGTCAGAGGGTGGATTGAGATAGTATTTACCCTTTTAATACCCGCAGATCCTTCCTAAGCTGCATAACATCGTCTAATGGTAGCCAAAATAAACTGCTAAAACGCGTCAGAGTTTCAAGGGGTTAAAATGGAAGTGGGTAAAGGCGGTATCACACGAGAGCTTTTATAGTCAACATTCGAAGATCAACACATTTCTGGCAACATTTCTGGAATATTTTGCACTGGTATCGGAAACTAGGTCGATAGTAGATGGATTTAGATGACATAAATAATATATACGTTAACCTCATAAGCTGCCAGACCAGTGTTGAGGATAAATGTCGAGGGAAAACGCGCTCGTGTGATAGGACAGCTTAACCCCTTCTGTACCGGCGACGACTTTTTTACTTTATTCTGACAGTCTCAGTTGTCATTATCTTTGGCTCGCTGTGTACCGTATTAACCCCTTGAAGCTCTGACGCGTTTTAGCAGTTTATTTTGGCTACCATTAGACGATGTTATGCAGCTTAGGAAGGATCTGTGGGTATTAAAAGGGTAAATACTATCTCAATCAACCCTTTGACTTCCATATACCGTTACTAATCTGAGTAAAATCGTCTAATAGTAGCCAGAAAACGGAACAGAAACGCGTATTGGAGCTTGAAAGGGTTAATGTCTGTCAGATATTGAATAGGGTGGGTAAGTGTAGGAACATGTTTGGATGTCTCACTCTGTGCTGTATTAATGTCTGTCAGATGTTGAATAGGGTGGGTAGTGTAGGAACATGTTTGGATGTCTCACTCTGTGCTGTATTAATGTCTGTCAGATGTTGAATAGGGTGGGTAAGTGTAGGAACATGTTTGGATGTCTCACTCTGTGCTGTATTAATGTCTGTCAGATGTTGAATAGGGTGGGTAAGTGTAGGAACATGTTTGGATGTCTCACTCAGTGCTGTATTAATGTCTGTCAGATGTTGAATAGGGTGGGTAAGTGTAGGAACATGTTTGGATGTCTCACTCTGTGCTGTATTAATGTCTGTCAGATGTTGAATAGGGTGGGTAAGTGTAGGAACATGTTTGGATGTCTCACTCAGTGCTGTATTAATGTCTGTCAGATGTTGAATAGGGTGGATAGGTGTAGGAACATGTTTGGATGTCTCACTCTGTGCTGTATTAATGTCTATCAGATGTTGAATAGGGTGGGTAAGTGTAGGAACATGTTTGGATGTCTCACTCTGTGCTGTATTAATGTCTGTCAGATGTTGAATAGGGTGGGTAAGTGTAGGAACATGTTTGGATGTCTCGCTCTGTGCTGTATTAATGTCTGTCAGATGTTGAATAGGGTGGGTAAGTGTAGGAACATGTTTGGATGTCTCACTCTGTGCTGTATTAATGTCTGTCAGATGTTGAATAGGGTGGGTAAGTGTAGGAACATGTTTGGATGTCTCACTCTGTGCTGTATTAATGTCTGTCAGATGTTGAATAGGGTTGGTAAGTGTAGGAACATGTTTGGATGTCTCACTCAGTGCTGTATTAATGTCTGTCAGATGTTGAATAGGGTGGATAGGTGTAGGAACATGTTTGGATGTCTCACTCTGTGCTGTATTAATGTCTGTCAGATGTTGAATAGGGTGGGTAAGTGTAGGAACATGTTTGGATGTCTCACTCTGTGCTGTATTAATGTCTGTCAGATGTTGAATAGGGTGGGTAAGTGTAGGAACATGTTTGGATGTCTCGCTCTGTGCTGTATTAATGTCTGTCAGATGTTGAATAGGGTGGGTAAGTGTAGGAACATGTTTGGATGTCTCACTCTGTGCTGTATTAATGTCTGTCAGATGTTGAATAGGGTGGGTAAGTGTAGGAACATGTTTGGATGTCTCACTCTGTGCTGTATTAATGTCTGTCAGATGTTGAATAGGGTGGGTAAGTGTAGGAACATGTTTGGATGTCTCGCTCTGTGCTGTATTAATGTCTGTCAGATGTTGAATAGGGTGGGTAAGTGTAGGAACATGTTTGGATGTCTCACTCTGTGTTGTATTAATGTCTGTCAGATGTTGAATAGGGTGGGTAAGTGTAGGAACATGTTTGTATGTCTCACTCAGTGCTGCATTAATGTCTGTCAGATGTTGAATAGGGTGGGTAAGTGTAGGAACATGTTTGGATGTCTCACTCTGTGCTGTATTAATGTCTGTCAGATGTTGAATAGGGTAGGTAAGTGTAGGAACATGTTTGGATGTCTCACTCTGTGCTGTATTAATGTCTGTCAGATGTTGAATAGGGTGGGTAAGTATAGGAACATGTTTGGATGTTTCACTCTGTGCTGTATTAATGTCTGTCAGATGTTGAATAAGGTGGGTAAGTGTAGGAACATGTTTGTATGTCTCACTCGAATACACTTTTAGATATTGCTGATATTTGTTATCAACATATACCTGGTGCCGAGACATCACTTATTAGGCCGACTGTACATACACGCACATACATATAAACACACACATACTTAGACACACACACACACACACACATGCAGTACATATTCTGTATACATAATTCCATACATACCGGTACATTCACACATATATACACGCACACACACACTGAAATTGTGTGTGTGTGTATGGGTATGTGCATTTCAGAGAGAGAGAGAGAGAGAGAGAGAGAGGATGTGAGTAATTCTAGCGATAAATGTGTACCTCCCCATCCCGACTCTCTCTCTCTCTCTCTCTCTCTCACACATACAGTATATTATTGTCCAAATTCTCCCTTTCACACATAGACAAACACACACACACAGACTGCATTCAAACACACACGCACGCACACGCGCAACGTTCACACACACACACACATATACACCTGTGGTTCCTGTGGTTGTAGTTGAGGGCTATCAGTTAGCGCCCCGTGGTCCACGCCGTTGCGGCGCCGCCACTGTACATTCCATCTACCCTCCTCTGTGCCAGCTGGTCAAGAATGCTGTTGCTGGCAGCACGGAGGTAGTAGTGGGGTAGGATTGGTTGGTCTGGCAGTGATGACAGGAAATCATCCAAGTCCTTTTTTAATTTTTCAACGGTTGGGTAGTTTTGGTTTCTTATTTCTTTTGGCAGTGCATTGTAGAGCTTCGGACCCCGTGTAGCGAAGGCATTTTCTTTAAGTGTCTTAACTCTTGTCAGTGCTCTTGAGTTAATTGACCTGATAATACACATACGGCCCAGTCGTTGGTTTTCTTTTATCTCTATCAACTCCTTTTCTTCCTCTCCCAGCAGGTTTGGGGTTAAGTTGTTGAGAATTGTCCAGGTATAAATGATCAAGTATCTTTCTCGGCGTCGTTCTAGAGAGTACAAGTTTAGAGACTTAAGTCTTTGCCAGTAGTCTTCCTCCTTCACAGACACTATTTTACTAGTGAAGGAGCGCTGGATGCCTTCCAATGCTTGTTTCTCTCGTGACTTCCAGGGATTCCATAACTGACAACAATATTCCAAGAGTGGTATTACCAAGGACTTATACAGGGTTAACATAGGTTCTCTTTCACGAGTTCTGAAAGTACGCAATACCCACCCAGCCTGGGCTCGTGTCTTTTGTACTACTGTTATGATATGGGTAGTGAAGGTGGCATCATCACTGATTGTTACCCCTAGGTCTAGCACTTTGTTGTTGCACTTTATTCTTTGGCCATCATGTGCCGAATAGTGGACACACACACACCATAAACGCACACATACATAAACACACACAACGTTCACACTCACACACACACACACCATAAACGCACACATACATAAACACACACAACGTTCACACACACACACACACCATAAACGCACACATACATAAACACACACAACGTTCACACACACACACACACCATAAACGCACACATACATAAACACACACAACGTTCACACACACACACACACCATAAATGCACACATACATAAACACACACAACGTTCACTCACACACAACGTACACTCACACACACACACCATAAACGCACACATACATAAACACACACAACGTTCACACACACACACACCATAAACGCACACATACATAAACACACACAACGTTCACACACACACACACACCATAAACGCACACATACATAAACACACACAACGTTCACACACACACACACCATAAACGCACACATACATAAGCACACACAACGTTCACACACACACACACACACCATAAACGCACACATACATAAACACACACAACGTTCACACACACACACACCATAAATGCACACATACATAAACACACACAACGTTCACTCACACACAACGTACACTCACACACACACACCATAAACGCACACATACATAAACACACACAACGTTCACACACACACACACACACCATAAACGCACACATACATAAACACACACAACGTTCACACACACACACCATAAACGCACACATACATAAACACACACAACGTTCACTCACACACAACGTACACTCACAGTCTCACACACACACACCATAAACGCACACATACATAAACACACACAACGTTCACACACACACACACACCATAAACGCACACATACATAAGCACACACAACGTTCACACACACACACACACCATAAACGCACACATACATAAACACACACAACGTTCACACTCACACACACACACACCATAAACGCACACATACATAAACACACACAACGTTCACACACACCATAAACGCACACATACATAAACACACACAACGTTCACACACACACACACACCATAAACGCACACATACATAAACACACACAACGTTCACACACACACACGCACACAGTATAAACACACACAAATACCGTTAACACACACACACACACACACACACACACATTCTAAGTAATAAATAACAATCTATATATTTATCTATATATTAACTCCAACCCAACTTAAACAAAATAAATAAATACATAAAACGAAAAATGGTGATGGGCTGGTCTATCAGAGTGAAAACTGAGCGATCTCTGCCATACCCATAGCTTACTCTGACTGTTCCTTTTACTTATATATTTTCTATTTAAAAAATGTATTACCAAGGCAATTGATGAGATATTTTAATCAGATGTGTTGTATGTACTCGGTGGTTATCAAAGTTTTTAATAACACTGCATTTGTCCATTGGTCCATTTTCTTCCACGAGAAAACAATTACGGTACTGCAAATGTTTACCTTGACCTTTTGACTGAATATGTGGCACCACAACTAGATGACCTTCAACCAACCATCATTTATCAGCAAGATGGTGCACCACCACATTGGGGACTGCGAAATGTGTTCGTGAGTTCCTAAATCAAACATTCACAGACCGGTGGATTGGAAGGGATGGCCCGATTCCCTGGCCACCTCGTTCACCAGATATCACTCCCCTGGACTTCTTTCTATGGGGTTATGTTAAAGATATCGTGTATCGAACAGAGATACGGGACATCACTGACCTAAAGCAAAAGATCACTGATGCCATTGCGACCATTGATGAGGCTATGCTACAGCGAACATGGCAAGAAATCGAGTACCGTCTTGATGTGCTTCGTGCAACTAATGGTGCCCATGTAGAGGTGTACTAAATGGTGCCCATGTAGAGGTGTACTAATGGTGCCCATGTAGAGGTGTACTAAATGAGGCAAAACAAACTTCAATATCTACTCCTCATTTTGTAATCATTTCCACATATTTGTCTGTTCATTTGCTTTTGTAATAAATATTTTAAATTGTAAAGAGACTTTATGGACACCCTGTACTGTATATATATATATATATAGATAAAACGATTGGGAATGTGCCTGAGTATATATATATATATATATATATATATATATATATATATATATATATATATATATATATATATATATATATATATATATACCTGTATATATATAAGATATAGAGAAACTCAATGTTCGTGTCATGTACTTTAAAAAAAAAAAAAAAAAAATTAACAATACTAATTACTTAAAAAATTAACTTCCTCTTATTGTTCTCGCAATTTCCGGTCAAAATTCAGGTGTTCTGCAAGAGTTTGGGGTTTTTAAGGGGGATGGGTCGTTTGTCTGCTCCCCCTTCTTCCTCATGTTTAGCCCCATTAGTATTCAGATTCTAAGACGTTCGCCCCCATTAGTGTGTCGATTTTATAACCTTTCGTCTTTTTTCTATATCAATATCAAGACATTTAGTGCCATTTAGGTGTCGATTTTTTCCTGGCGAGCGATACCGAACCTGTAACTTAGAGAAACCAGCCTTCAGGGGACATTTTTCTATCCAAAAGTGTACAAATTTACCTTGAAGGAGGGTCTAGGGAGTATTTTAACATTTATCTATCAAATAATGTACACATTTATCTTGAAGGGGGGTCTAGGGAGTATTTTAACATTTTTCTATCAAATAATGTACAAATTTATCTTGAAGGGGGGTTCTAGGAAGTATTTAAAAACAAATCTATCAAATAATGTACAAATTTATGTTGAAGGAGGGTCTAGGGAGTATTTTAAAAATTTTCTATCAAATAATGTACACATTTATCTTGAAGGGGGGTCTAGGGAGTATTTTAACATTTTTCTATCAAATAATGTACAAATTTATCTTGAAGGGGGGTTCTAGGGAGTATTTAAAAACAAATCTATCAAATAATGTACAAATTTATGTTGAAGGAGGGTCTAGGGAGTATTTTAACATTTTTCTATCAAATAATGTACAAATTTATCTTGAAGGGGGGTCTAGGGAGTATTTTAACATTTTTCTATCAAATAATGTACAAATTTATCTTGAAGGGTGGTCTAGGGAGTATTTAATAAAAATTCTATCAAATAATGTACAAATTTATCTTGAAGGGGGGTCTAGGGAGTATTTTTAAGCTTGATGGAGGTCTAGGGAGGAAACTAAAAACTAAATCGATCCAAACAAATACCCACTGACCTCATAATACCCACTGACCTAATACCCACTGACCTCATAATACCCACTGACCTCATAATCAGATCCATTACGTATGGATTTGATCATTTAAGGTGGGGAGATTTCCACTTGAGGGATTTTTTTACTGAACTCCTTTCTCATTCAGGTTTAGCCCCATTGATTTTGAGATGTTAAGACGTTCGCCCCATTAGTTTGGCGATTTTAGGAACTTTCGCCCCATTTCTGTCAATTTTAAGATATTTCGTGTCATTTAGGGGTCAATTTTTTCCTGGCGAGCGATAGCGAGCCTGTAATTTAAGAGGAACCGGTCTTCGACCGGGACATTTTTCTACCGAAAAATGTACAAATTTAGCTTGAAAGAGGGTCTCGAGGGTGTAATTTTAAGCTTGATGGAGGTCTAGGGAACAAACTAGAAACCTCCCCTGAGCAACTAGAGAGAGAGAGAGAGAGAGAGAGTATATATTAAACAAGTACTGTACTCTCAACAGGGAAGTGTGTGTGTGTGTGTGTGTGTGTGTGTGTGTATGTGTACCGTATAATGCAGTAACACACACACACACACACACACACATACACAGGAAATACTAAGGTGGAGGTGGACGGGTAAATGAAAGTGGAATATCTAGAATGACCTCTCTCTCTCTCTCTTTCCAATGTTCCCTTACCCATTCTAAACCACTGTTTGGACACTTGATCCAGTGTTTTGGAGGACAAGCAGCCTAGAGGGGTCACTAGATATGTTGTTGCTTGATTTCCTTTGTACTCTTTTGTATACCCACAAACACACACACACACTCTCTCTCATTCACACACACATTCTCACTCACTCTCTCTTAATTAACCACGTGTGAGTTTCAGGCTACAAGGAAGTTGGAGCTGTAGGCATCGATGTATAAGGGGGCCCACTTAGTTTTTATTTCTCTCTCTCTGGGTTGTATCCATTAGGCCCCATTCAGCCTATTGTTTTAAGACGTATCTCCCCATCCAGGTGTTGATTTTTTCCTGGCGAGCGGTAGCAAGCCAACCTATTTTGTTTTAATGCTTTTGACAGCAAGCTAAATTTGTACATTTTTAGATCGAAAACAAAAAAACACCTGGATGGGGGGTAAACACTTAAGGGGAGATTTCCACTTGAGGGACTTTTTTCTTGACCCCTTTCTCCCTCATGTTTAGCCCCATTGCTTTTGATATTATAAAATGTTTGCCCCATTAGTTTAGCGATTTTAAGAACTTTCACCCCATATTAAGACCTTTCGTGCCATTTAGGTGTCGATTTTTTCCTGGCGAGCGATAGCGAGCCTGTAATTTAAGAGGAACCGGCCTTCGGCCGGGAAATTTTTCTACCGAAAAATGTACAAATTTATCTTGAAAGGGACTCAAGGGGGTGTAATGTTAAGCCTGATGGAGGTCTAACGAACTAACTAAATACCTCCCCTTAAAACAGTAGGCTGAATGGGGCCGAATGGATACAACCCAGAGAGAGAGGGAGAGAAAGAGAAAAAAAAATGAGGTGGGCCTCCTTAACTAGTACCGTAATTACTAAAGTGACGTAGGTGGTGTGTGTGTATGTGTGTGTACTTACACTAGTTGTATTTGCGGGAGTGAGCATGCTCGTTAATTCCCGCCTCCTAAGATATGTTTGTCATACCGTGCTTTGAAACTATGCACTGATGGTGCAGACACTACTTCGGCTGGCAATTGGTTCCACCCACTAATCGAGTTGGTAGGAAATCTTTTACTTTTCAGATCAGATTTATTATTAGGCACTTTCAGTTTGTAGCTGTGACCTCTTGTTCTCTCACCTCCATCCCTCTCTATGAAGTTTTCTTGGTCGATTTTGTCAATACCTCTAACACATTTGTATATCTGAATTTGCTGTCCTCGTTTCCTTCTCTGTTCCAGTGTAGGTAGATTCAATCTCTCGAGCCTCGCTTGGTACTCCAAATTTTCCAAACCTGAGATCATCCTCGTAGCTGCTCTCTGTACCCTCTCAATTTTGTGGATATGTTTCTTCATGTGAGGGGACCACACTACAGATGCATATTCCATCCTGGGTCTTATTATTGCCGTTATTATTTGTTTCATGGTGTTTTCATTAAGATAATTGAAAGACATCCTGATATTTGCCAATAGTGCTAGTGATTCTCTCACTATCTTATTTACGTGGCTTTCTGGAGACATGTTATCCATAAATTCTATCCCTATCTATGTGTGTGTATGTGTGTGTGTGTGTGTGTATGTCTGTGTGTGTGTGCGTGTGTGCGTGTGCGCGCGCGTGTGTGTGTGTGTGTGCGTGCGTGTGTGTGTGTGTGTGTGCGTGTGTGGGTGCGTATGTGTGTGTGTGTGTGTGTGAGTGCGTGCGTACGTGTGTGTGTGCGTGCGTGTGTATGTGTGTGTGTGGCCTTGATAACGGAACTCCCCCCCCCAAGTAGTGTCTAACCTTTATACTAAAGACAGACAGACACAAATGCCACCACATCCGATACAGACGTTTAGCCCCATCCAGGTGTCGATTTCTGTCGCCCGCCAAGCATTGTATGGAGAAATCCAATTTTTCTAACGAAAAATGTACAAATTTAGCCTGCTGTCAATACATTTAAATAAAATATTCAACACCTGGATGGGGATATACACCTTAAAACAGTAGGCTGAATGGGGCCGAATGGATACAACCCAGAGAGAGAGAGCGAGAGAGAGAGAAACAAAAAAACGAGATGGGCCTCCTTAACTATTAATTACTACCCCCAGGTGACGTAGGTGTGTGTGTGTGTGTGTGTGTGTGTGTGTGTGTGTGTGTGTGTGTGTGTGTGTGTGTGTGTTAGCTATTAATTACTACCCTCAGGTGACGTAGGTGTGTGTGTGTGTTAGCTATTAATTACTACCCCCAGGTGACGTAGGTGTGTGTGTGTGTGTGTGTGTGTGTGTGTTAGCTATTAATTACTACCCCCAGGTGACGTAGGTGTGTGTGTTAGCTATTAATTACTACCCCCAGGTGACGTAGGTGTGTGTGTGTGTGTGTGTGTTAGCTATTAATTACTACCCCCAGGTGACGTAGGTGTGTGTGTGTGTGTGTTAGCTATTAATTACTACCCTCAGGTGACGTAGGTGTGTGTGTGTGTGTGTTAGCTATTAATTACTACCCCCAGGTGACGTAGGTGTGTGTGTGTGTGTGTGTGTTAGCTATTAATTACTACCCCCAGGTGACGTAGGTGTGTGTGTGTGTGTGTGTTAGCTATTAATTACTACCCCCAGGTGACGTAGGTGTGTGTGTGTGTGTGTGTTAGCTATTAATTACTACCCCCAGGTGACGTAGGTGTGTGTGTGTGTGTTAGCTATTAATTACTAACCCCAGGTGACGTAGGTGTGTGTATGTGTGTGTGTGTTATTAATTACTATCCCCAGGTGACGTAGGTGTGTGTGTGTCCTTGATAACGGAACCCCCCCAAGTAACCTTTATACTAGAGACAGACCAACACATACAACCCTTTACTGACAAACCCCACAACCTATTTACCTACATCATTGTTAAGGGAGCTCACCTCGCTTTTGTTCTCTTTCTCTCCCTCTCTCTTTGGCTTGTATCCATTCGGCCCCATTCAGCCAACTGTTTTAAGACGTTTATCCCCATCCAGGTGTCGATTTCTTCCTGGCGAGCGAAAGCGAGCGAAGAAATTTTTCTATCGAAAAATTACAACTGTAGCCTGCTGTAAAAAAAAAAAAAAAAAAAGGCTGGCTCGCTATCGTTCGCCAGGGAAAATTCAACACCTGGATGGGGATACACGTCTTAAAACAGTAGGCTGAATGGGGCCGAATGGATACAACCCAGAGAGAGAGAGACAGACCAACACCCACAACCTATTTACCGTACCTGCCTAATTGTTAAAGAAGAAGGATATATATAATGGGTAAATTGAGGGGTAAATTTGATGACTAACAGACTGACCTACTGACTGACTGACTAAATGACTGACCTACTGACTGACTGACTAAATGACTGACCTACTGACTGACTGACTAAATGACTGACCTACTGACTGACTGACTAAATGACTGACCTACTGACTAAATGACTGACCTACTGACTGATAAACGACTGACCTACTGACTGACTGACTGATAAACGACTGACCTACTGACTGACTGACTAAATGACTGACTGACTTACTGACTGACTGACTGATAAACGACTGCCCTACTGACTGACTGATAAACGACTGACCTACTGACTGACTGACTAAATGACTGACTGACTGATAAACGACTGACCTACTGACTAAATGACTGACCTACTGATAAACGACTGACCTACTGACTAAATGACTGACCTACTGACTGACTGACTGATAAACGACTGACCTACTGGCTGACTGACTAAATGACTGACTGACTGATAAACGACTGACCTACTGACTGACTGACTAAATGACTGACCTACTGACTGACTGACTGATAAACGACTGACCTACTGACTGACTGACTAAATGACTGACCTACTGACTAAACGACTGACCTACTGACTGACTGACTAAATAACTGACCTACTGACTGACTGACCTACTGACTAAATGACTGACCTACTGACTGACTGACTAAATGACTGACCTACTGACTAAATGACTGACCTACTGACTAAATGACTGACCTACTGACTGATAAATGACCGACCTACTGACTGACTGACTAAATGACTGACCTACTGACTGATAAATGACTGACTGACTAAATGACTGACCTACTGACTAAATGACTGACCTACCGTACTGACTAAATGACTGACCTACTGACTGATATATGACTGACCTACTGACTGATTAATGACTGAAGTGTCTGGAGTCGCCCCACCTCCATAAGTGGGGTATGTGCCTGAGCATTATACATACATACATACATACATACATGCACACACACATACATACATACAGTACATACATAATACATACATACACACATACATACATACACACACACATACATACATACACACACACATACATATATACTAATAACATATATATATACCGGTACTGATTTTTTTTTTTTTTATATAATTATAACGAAAATAAATAAAACACAATAGACACAATCACAAACGCGTTACAAAGTTGCAGAGACAAGGTTCATATAAGGGGGGTGACCTGTTTTTGTTCTGTCCTTTTCTATCTTTCTCTGGCTTGTATCCATTTGGCCCCATTCAGCCTACTGTTTTAAGACGTTTATCCCCATCCAGGTGTCAATTTCTTACTGGTGAGCGGTAGCGAGCCAGCATATTTATAATTTTTGTTAGACAGCAGGCTAAATTTGTACATTTTTCGATAGAAACATTTCTCCGGCGAAGCCGGATTTCTTCATATAATGCTGGCTCGCTATCACTCGCCAGGAAGAAATCGACACCTAGATGGGGATAAACGTCTTAAAATAGTTGGCTGAATGGGGCCGAATGGATACAAGCCAGAGAAAGAGAGAAAAGGACAGAAATAACAAAAAGCAGGTCACCCCCCTTAACAGTACACGATAAACGGCAAATTATATATACACCAATAAAACACTTACTACATAATAAGTGCAACAAGTGTCTGGGAAGAGTGTAAACAAGTGCATCACACCCGGAACGGACTAACACACCCTTATCTTCCGCTTTCACAGAAAAAAACAAAACCATATGATTTCCGGGTCTGTCCGCGCGCGCAAAATACCCGCCACAAAACACCCTTAAAATCCATCTAATCCTCCATGAATCCCCTTTCTACCTACACCAATCAATAGAGCACTCATAAATCTATATACATCCAGGCATAAATCCTTAAATACACCCTTGGATTACGGGGATAAAAGCGATTGTCGGGTTAGGCTTCGTCTTAACGGGGTCCGACTCACGTGACCTTTTCGCGCCAAAACAGCTTCCCGCTAAAAGTGCCTCGCGCGCTTCCTCGATGACGTCACAACGGGTCAGCCTTGGTGTAGAACAGTGACCCAGGAAGAGCGAGAGGGAGATATTATGTGAGTGTGTGTGTCCGTTAAGGGCTTCCTCATGCCAGAGAATAGAGAGAGAGAGAGGGAGGCCGTTTAGTACCGGTACTGTTTGTGTGTGTATACCGTTTGTTCTGTTGTGTGGAGGGAGGGAGGGGCGGGGGAAGGTTGTGTGTTGCGTGGAGCGGGGGGGGGGGGGGGGGGGGGGGGGGGTGATCTAAGTGTGTTAGGAGTCTGGTGTGTGTGTGTGTAAGGAGGATGTGTGTATGTGAGGGGGGATGTGTGTTGTTAGAGTTTGGTGTGTGTGTGTGTGTGGGGGGGGGGGGGGGGGGGAGGGAAGGGGTCTGTGTGTGTAAGAGTGTGGAAGTGAGTTTGTCAGTATGTGTGTGTGTGTGTGTGTGTGTGTGTATGTATGTGTGTGTGTGTGTGTGTGTGTGTGTGTGTGAAGGTTACGTTACAGGTGCCATAATCACAGGTTAATTGGCTCTTCCAGGAAATTGATAATATACAGTATGTTCTTTTTGTAAGAGAGCTGACTGAACAGGAAAAGGAAGCAATGACAGACAGATAAATAAATATATATAGAGAGACAGATAGATAGATAAATACAGGGTCCACAGAATAGTCCTTTAACCCTGAATAGATAGATAGGAAGCGATGACAGACAGATAAATAAATATATAGAGATAGATAGATAGATACAGGGTCCACAGAATAGTCCTTTAACCATGGATAGATATATATAGATAGATAGACAGAGAGAGAGAGAGAGAGCGCGAGAGATTGTGAGTGAGAACATAAGAACATAAGAAAATGGGAGTCTGCAAAAAGCCGATCGGCCCACACAAGGCAGCCCAACCCCAACACCCAACCCCAGGGAGTGAGAGTGAGAGTGAGTGGGTGAGAGATATGTATATAGATAGAGAGTAAAAGCGAGATAGATAGATAAAGAGAGAGAGAGAGGGAGAAAGATAGATAGATATATAGAGAGAGTGTGTGAGTGCTAAAGAATGAGAGTGAGTGAGAGAGTATGTGTGTGTGTGTGTGTGTGTGTGATTATTTTATAAGTTCATTATGCACCAAATACACGTTACAAAATCAAACAAGGAATAGGGAGGTGTAAAATTATATGAGAAAGATTAAGGTGAAAAAAACGGGAAGAGGATAAATATATGAAAAGAAAACGAGAAAGCTAAAAGAAAAGAAACTGGGGAGAGGAGAAATAAAAGAAAAGAAAACGAGAAAGCTAAATATAATAGAAAGCAAATGGGGAGAGGAGAAATAGAAGAAAGACAAAAGAGAAAGCTAAATGACGAAAGAAAATGGAGAAGAAGAAACGAGAAAGCTAAAAGAAGAAAGAAAATGGGGAGAGGAGAAATAGACGGCACACCAATGAGAAAGCTAAATCAAGTGGAAAGCAATTGGGAAGAGGAGAAATTGAATACATTAAGGGGGGTGTGACCTGTTTTTGTTCTCTCCTGTTCTATCTTTCTCTGGCTTGTATCCATTTGGCCCCATTCAGCCTACTGTTTTAAGACGTTTATCCCCATCCAGGTGTCAATTGTTTACTGGTGAGCGGTAGAGAGCCAGCATATTTTTTATTTTTGTTTGACAGCAGGCTAAATTTGTACATTTTTCGATAGAAAAATTTCTCCGGCGAAGCCGGATTTCTTCATATAATGCTGGCTCGCTATCGCTCGTCAGGAAGAAATAGACACCTAGATGGGGATAAACGTCTTAAAATAGTTGGCTGAATGGGGCCGAATGGATACAAGCCAGAGAAAGAGAGAAAAGGAGAGAAATAACAAAAAAGCAGGTCACCCCCCTTAAAAAAGAGAAAGCTAAAAGAAGACAAAGAAAATGGGGAGAGGTAAAGAAAAAAAAACGAGACGAAACAAAATTAGAAAATGGGGTTGGGGAAAACTAAGGGAAGGGAAACTTAAGGGGAGGTCTCCACTTGAGGGATTTTTTTCTTGACTCCTTTCTCCCTCATGGTTAGCCCCATTGCTTTTGAGATTTTAAGACGTTTTCCCATTAGTTTGGTGATTTTAAGAATTTTCGCGCCATTCTGTCAATTTTAAGACCTTTTGTGCAATTTAGGTGTCGATTTTAGCCTGGCGAGCGATAGCGAGCCTGTAATTTAAGAGTAACCGGCCTTCGGCCGGGAAATTTTTCTACCGAAAAATGTACAAATTTATCTTAAAAGGGGGTCAAGGGGGTGACATTTTAAGATTGCTGGAGGAGTAGGAAACAAACTAGAAACCTCCCCTTAATAAAAACGGAAGCAAAGTGGCTCAAGATAGAACAACAAAGACAACACAAAACAAAGGAACGCAAAACAAGAAAAACAAGCCAATTATTAGAAGGTGAAAGCTGTGACAGTGAAACCAGACTTAGAGCAACAGGAACAAATATATCATGAACATTAACGGGAGGTTTTTAGTTTGGTCCCTAGATATCCTTCAAGCTTAAGATTACACCCCCTTGAGCCCCTTTCAAGATAAATTTGTACATTTTTCGGTAGAAAAATGTCCCGGCTGAAAGCCGGTTCCTCTTAAATTACAGGCTCGCTATCGCTCGCCAGGATAAAATCGACACCTAAATTGCACAAAAGGTCTTAAAATTGACAGAAATGGGTTGAAAGTTCTTAAAATCGTCAAAATAATGGAGCAAACGTCTTAAAATTAGACAAACAATGGGGCTAAACATGAGGGAGAAAGGAGTCAAGAAAATAATCCCTCAAGTGGACATCTCCCCTTAACCTATAACAAACATTCACATTTAAAGTAACGAAATGGAATACGGAACACAAATAATGTATACATACATACATACATACATACATACCTCTGTATATATGTCACAAAAACACGTGAGCTACTAAATCTTTTTATACTTTCAGCGGGGCTCGAACCACCGACAGTTAGGACGATTGTCCATGCTTTAACCAACTCTACCACGCCATGATATAGGATACGGTACTTAACGTTTGCATATTTATATTAAGGAGGAATGAAATCCTACTTGGAGAATGTATTTCAATTCATACACAAGTAGGCCATATACATATACATATATATATATATATATATATATATATATATATATATATATATACAGTATATATATATATATATATATATATATATATATATATATATATTAATATATATATATATATATATATATATACAGTATATATATATATATATATATATATATATATATATATATATATGAAGAGAGAGAGAGAGAGAGAGAGAGAGAGAGAGAGAGAGAGAGAGTACAAATAAAATCAAGCAACAACAGGTCCAGCGACCCCTCAAGGCTGCTTGCCCTTCTAAACACTGATGGTTAAGTGTCCAAACAGCAGTTTAGAGTGGGTATCGGAAAAATGGAAAGGGAAGACTGCCCTCGGACAAAATTAATTAATGTCCGTGGCAGGATTAGATGTTAGTAGAGGACAGTTGTTAGTAATATGATAGAGGGAAAAACACACTTTATTCATTTACAAATGCAGTCAGTCGTGGATTTAAGGCAAGGTATTTGACTAGGTGAAGTTTAAAAGAGTCAACGGTGCTGCAGTCAATGACATCTAGGGGAAACTGACAAGTTGACAACTCGATTGAAGTAGAAATTCTTAGACTCGTGTGAGTTAAAAAATTCACCAATAATTTTGCAACTGTTTCCCCGCGTGTAATATTATTGGTCGATAGTGAAGTACTTACTACAGTTAATATTGTAGATGCCTTTGATGATTTTGAACACTTGAATTAAGTCGTTTCTTAATCTGCGCTGGGTTAAAGGAAATATATTTAATTCTCTAAGACGCTCCTCGTATGGTTTGTTCTTTAGGCAAGGTATAATTTTAGTAACTCTATGTTGAACTCGTTCTAGCTTGTCTATATCTTTTTGGTAGTAAGGGCATCAGGATTGAACGCAATATTCCAGAAGAAGGCGGACTAAGGAATTGTAAAGAGTTAGGATTACATCTCTGGATTTATGCTCAAATGACCTGCCTATAAAGCCAATTATTTTGTTTGCTTTCTTAACAACTTCTGGACATTGTTGACTCGGTTTTTGGTTACTCGATATTGTTACTCCCAAATCAGTTTCTCTGTCTACACTCTTAAGCTGGGTGCCATTCATTGAATAGTTTGCTTTCTCATTTCGGTTTCCGATATGGAGTACTTTACATGTATCTGCATTGAAACCCATTTGCCAAATTTGAGCCCAATGTGACAACTTATCTAGATTATTTTGCATATCTTCAACATGTTCATTTGAAAGTACGCTATTTGTAATATTTGTATCGTTTAGCCAACTTTGAGATTGTACAGGTGAGACCCTCATCTATGTCCTTAATGTAAACTAGGAAGAGAATTGGCCCCAGTACCGATCCCTGGGGCACCCCGCTACTTACATTGGTCCATTTAGATGCCTTACCGTTTATGACTACTCTTTGCTTTCTGTCGCTGAGCCAATTTTCTATCCATTTCAACACACCGTCTTGAATTCCATGCGCTTTTAGTTTTAGCAGTAAACGTTTGTGGGGAACTTTGTCAAAGGCCTTTTGAAAATCAAGGTATATAATATCTACAGCTTTACTCTCATCGTAGAGGTTGAGGATATCGTGGAAGAAGTCTAAGAGGTTTGTTAAGGGGAGGTATTTAGTTTGTTCCCTAGACCTCCATCAACCTTAAAATTACACCCCCTCGAGTCCCTTTCAAGATAAATTTTTACATTTTTCGATAGAAAAATGTCCCGGCCGAAGGCCGGTTCCTCTTAAATTACAGGCTCGCTATCGCTCGCCAGGATAAAATAGACACCTGAATTGCACGAAAGGTCTTAATATGGGGTGAAAGTTCTTAAAATCGCTAAACTAATGGGGCAAACGTTTTATAATATCAAAAGCAATGGGGCTAAACATGAGGGAGAAAGGGGTCAAGCAAAAAATCCCTCAAGTGGAGACCTGCCCTTAAGTAGGAGTGTTTATTACAAAAACCGTGTTGAGTATCTTGAAGTATGTTGTTTTCCTCAAGGTGATTTACAAGTTTGTCTTTTATGAGTGTTTCTAGCATTTGATATACAACTGAGGTTAAGATAATTGGACGGTAGTTACTAGGTATGGATTGGCTGCCTTTTTTTCAGTATCGGCGTTGCGTTGGCGAGCTTCCACTGATCAGACGTAGTTCCAGACTGTAAGTAAGGATTTACTGAAGAGCAATGTTAGTGGTTTGGAGAGCTCATACTTAGCTTCCTTTAGAACTCTAGGAGAGAGAGATAGAGAGAAAAAGAGATAAAGCTAGAAGAAGAGCGAGCCCAAATAAAGATAGATAGAAAAAGAGATAGAGCTAGAACTAGAGCGAGCCCAAATAAAGATAGAGAAAAAGAGATAAAGCTAGAACTAGAGCGAGCCCAAATAAAGATAGAGAGAAAGAGATAAAGCTAGAACTAGAGCGAGCCCAAATAAAGATAGAGAAAGAGATAAAGCCAGAACTAGAGCGAGCCCAAATAAAGATAGAGAAAAAGAGATAAAGCCAGAACAAGAGCGAGCCCAAATAAAGATAAGAGAGAAAAAGAGATAAAGCTAGAACTAGAGCGAGCCCAAATAAAGATAGAGAAAGAGATAAAGCCAGAACTAGAGCGAGCCCAAATAAAGATAGAGAAAAAGAGATACGGTAAAGCCAGAACTAGAGCGAGCCCAAATAAAGATAGAGAAAAAGAGATCAAGCTAGAACTAGAGCGAGCCCAGAATAAAGCGAGAGAGAGAGAGAGGAGGGGGGAGTGAGTCCAGAATTTAGACTCCCATTTTCTAATCAGCCTCAATTCGGTCACACAGAAGATGGGGGCGGGGCGCTGGGCAGATGTTTGGTTGTTTGCCTTTGTTGCTGTTTTGTGAAGACTGTATGTATATTTGATTTTGTGGCTGTATTAATGTATGTATTTATGTAGTTATTATGTGTTAATAGTGAATTAAGCATGGTATTTAGTGAATTAATCTCGTTATGTGTAGGTGTTTACATGATATATATGTAAATGACCATGTGTGTGGGTTTGCCTGTGTGTGTATGTGCAGTGTGTGTGTGTGAGAGAGAGAGTGTGTGTGTGTGTGGTTTTGCATGTGTGTGTATGTGCAGTGGGTGTGAGTGTGTGCATGTGCAGTGTGTGTGTATGTGCAGTGTGTGTGTGTGTGTGTGTGTGAGTGCAGTGTATGTGAGTGCAGTGTATGTGTGTGGTTTTGCCTGTGTGTGTATGTGAAGTGAGTGTGTGTATGTGCAGTGTGTGTGTGTGTGTGTGTGTGTGTGAGTGCAGTGTATGTGTGTGGTTTTGTCTGTGTGTGTATGTACAGTATGTGTGTGTATGTACAGTATGTGTGTGTATGTGAGTGTGTATGTTTACCTTCCTGGTATACAGTATATGCTTCCGTGATGTGTAATGTGTTTTGCCTTGTATTTGTTAGTGTGTTTGTCCACGTAGTTGGTATACTAACACATAAAAAGTGGAAGAAACATTTAACCTGTAATTATGGTGCCTGTAACGAAACACACACACACACACACACACACACACTGACTAACTCACTCTCTCACACACACACTGACACATACACACAGATAAACTAACCCATCCACACACACTCACACTTTCACCCATACTGACCCACACCCACACAGTGACCCCCCGACCCACATCGAGCAACCCCCAACCCCACATTGACCCACCCCACACCCACACAGTGACCCCCCGACCCACATTGACCAACCCCCAACCCACACAGTGACCCCCCGACCCACATTGACCCACCCCACACCCACACATACTGACCCACCAACCCACGTACAAACACAATCACCTACATACACACAAACACACTGAACCCCAACACACACACATACACACAGCTAATCACCTTGAGAGTTCTAGATCTGGCACCACTGTAACACAAACACACCCCTATACCCTGATCTGGCACCACTGTACTACTAACACTTCCGCCTTTTCTCACGTAATACCAATAATGACGAAACACTGGATAGTACAGTCGGCCTAATAAGTGATGTCTCGGCACTAATTATGTTTTGATCAATAATTGGTATCAGCAATATCTAAGCTTCATTTCTTCATATTGAGTGAAATATACAAACATGTTCCTACACTTACCCACCCTATTCAACATCTGACGGACATTAATACAGCACAGAGCCAGCCAAACGTAATGACAGCTGAGCCATGACTTATTAGCGCGACCGTACCTGTAATATTAATACTCTTGTTATTACATGGTTAATCTTCACCTATTTAAGAGAAGCCACCTCGCTTTTTTTTTCTCCTTCTCTCCCTCTCTCATTGGCTTGTATCCATTCGGCCCCATTCAGCCTACTGTTTTAAGACGTTTACCCCCATCAAGGTGTCAATATTTTCCTGGCGAGCGGTAGCCAGCCAGCATATATATATATATATATATATATATATATATATATATATATATATATATATATATTTGTTTTGACAGCAAGCTAAATTTGTACATTTTTCTATCGAAAAATGTACAAATCAGGTGGGATGGGATTTCTTCATACAATGCTGGCTCGCTATCGCTCGCCAGGAAAAAATCGACATCTGGATAGGGATAAACGTCTTAAAACAGTTGGCTGAATGGGGCCGAATGGATACAAGCCAGAGAAAGAGAGAAAAGGAGAGAGATAAAAAAGTCCGGGGTGACCCCCCTTAACCCCCTTGTCAATACGCTAACACATGGTTAATCTGGTGACCGGTCAATTCAACCAGTACACCATTTCAACCAGTAGCTCTCAACCAGTACCAAATCAACCAATACGGTTAGGTTAGGTTAGGTTAGTACTATATTCTGGCACTGGTTTGGTTGGTCTTAGTTGATTTGGCACTGGTTGAGAGCTACTGGTTGAAATGGTCTACTGGTTGAGATGACATGGAACCGGTTAATCTTGACCTATTTAACTGTATATTTATGTGTGTGTATGTATGTATGTGTGTATGTATGTATGTATGTATGTGTGTATGTATGTGTGTGTATGTATGTATGTGTGTATGTATGTATGTACAAAAATACTAATAATAATAATAATAAATCTATTTGTATTAATTTATCTTTAACAATAATAATAATAATAATAATAATAATAATAATAATAATAATCGTAATAAAAATAATATTATAATATTAATTATAATCGGTAAATTTTACACCGGCAGCCAATGAGACTGAAAATACACAGACTTAACCTAGAACTTATCTTAAGGGGGATGACCTGTTTTTGTTCTGTCCTTTTCTATCTTTCTCTGGCTTGTATCCATTTGGCCCCATTCAGCCTACTGTTTTAAGACGTTTATCCCCATCCAGGTGTCAATTTTTTACTGGTGAGCGGTAGCGAGCCAGCATATTTTTTATTTTTGTTTGACAGCAGGCTAAATTTGTACATTTTTCGATAGAAAAATTTCTCCGGCGAAGCCGGATTTCTTCATATAATGCTGGCTCGCTATCGCTCGCCAGGAAGAAATCGACACCTAGATGGGGATAAACGTCTTAAAATAGTTGGCTGAATGGGGCCGAATGGATACAAGCCAGAGAAAGAGAGAAAAGGACAGAAATAACAAAAAGCAGGTCACCCCCCTTAAGGGATCAACAGACCGATCCTGGCTGCTATCGGGGGCGCCTACATACCCCCGAGGGAGTAGGACGTGGGTAGGAGATGTTGTGGGTCCCCTGAGACGGTCCATCCAGACCTATAGCCTTCAGAGCCAAGAACAGTTTTTGAGAGAACTTTCCCTGCCGGCGCGTGGGATCGAATCTCCGACACCAGAACCAGCACTGCCAACTAAGCGCGCTTGGCCACCGTGACTGTAAAGTATGTATGTAGGTCCATCTCCCCTTAAGGGGAGGTATTTAGTTTGTTCCCTAGACTTCCATCAAGCTTATAATTACACGCCCTAGACCCCCTTTCAAGATAAATTTGTACATTTTTCGGTAGAAAAATGTCTCGGCCGAAGGCCGGTTCCTCTTAAATTACAGGCTCGCTATCGCTCGCCAGGAAAAAATCGACACCTAAATGGCACGAAGTCTTAAAATTGACACAAATGGGGCGAAAGTTCTTAAAATCGCCAAACTAATGGGGCGAACGTCTTAAAATATCAAAAGCAATGGGGCTAAACATGAGAGATAAAGGGGTCAAGAAAAAAATCCCTCAAGTGGAAATCTCCCCTTAAGGGGGGTGACCTGCAATATCTAAGCTTCATTTCTTCATATCGAGTGAAATATACAAACATGTTCCTACACTTACCCACCCTATTCAACATCTGACCGACATTAATACAGCACAGAGCAAGCCAAACGTAATGGCAGCTGGGCCATGACTTATTAGCGCGACTGTACAGAAGGGGTTAATATAATGCTATGTGGCGTCCCCTGGGTACTGTCCCCTTCTCGATTGGTGGCTACTATCTCCTCATTTGGGAAGGGTCAGTCAGGAACTAGGTGTGGAAAATTACAGCCCATTTACTCTAGCCATTTAAGAGTTAGCCTACAGAATTTAGGGGTCGCGAAACTAATGGGGCGAAAGGTCTTCAAAGCAACACAGAAATGGTCCGAAAGGCCTTATAATTGACAAAGAAATGGGGCAAAAGGTCTTCAAATAACCAAACTAATGGGGGCAAAAGTAGTACAATCGCCAAAGAAATGGGGGGCAATCGTCTTTAAATAAATATATCTCAAACCAAATAGGGCTAAACCCGAGGGAGAAAGGGACGAAAATACTTACACAATCCAGGCCTCTTTTCTTTCAATTTGGGGGCTTTAAGGGGAGGTCTCTACTTGAGGGATTTTTTTCTTGACCCCTTTCTCCCTCATGGTTAGCCCCATTGCTTTTGAGATTTTAAGACGTTTGCCCCATTAGTTTGGTGATTTTAAGAATTTCCGCCCCATTCTGTCAATTTTAAGACCTTTCGTGCAATTTAGGTGTCGATTTTATCCTGGCGAGCGATAGCGAGCCTTTAATTTAAGAGTAACCGGCCTTCGGCCGGGAAATTTTTCTACCGAAAAATGTACAAATTTATCTTGAAAGGGGCTCAAGGGGGTGATATTTTAAGATTACTGGAGGAGTAGGAAACAAACTAGAAACCTCCCCTTAAGTGGAAAATCTAAATCAAATGGAGGCCACATTTTATTTATATATATATATATATATGTCATTCATGTATTTACTATTATTATTATTATTATGTATTAGTTAATATATATACTATATATATTATGTATTAGTTAATATATATACTATATATATTATTGCTTTAGTTTCTTCCCTAGACCTCCATCAAACTTTAAAAAAACAAACTCCCCCACAAGACCCACATTCGAGATAAATTTCTAATTATTTCGCTTCCTCCTACAATTACAGGCTCGCTATCGCTCGCCAGGAATAAAATCGACCCCTAAATGGCACGACAGGTCTTAATATTGACAAAGAAATGGGGCGAAAGGTCTTAAAATCGGCAAAATAATGGAACGGACGCCCTTAAAATCACAAGACTATAATAATAGGGCTAAGCATGAGAGAGAAGAGTGTACGGGGGGGGGGGGGAGGGGGGTTCAGAAACACCTTAACCCCCCCCCCCACCCCCACCTTCCTTCCAGGTATGACAAGGTCGGCTAGCGAGAACTTTCACCTCTCGCCCCCCCCCCCCCCCCACCTCCACGCTCGCTCACTTTCTCTACGGTTAGTCACTTTCACTGCTCTCTCTCTCTCTCTCTCTCTTTAAATCTCTCACTCACACATACACACACTCTTTCTCTCTCACATACATATATATATATATACTGTATAGAGAGAGGGAGAGAACGAGAAAAAAAAAACACGAGGTGGGCCCCCTTAACTTTGTGAGATATCTTGTTTAGAGAGACAAACAAACAGATAGAAGCGAAAACAGAACCCCCGTCCAACTAGGCCAACGGGGGTAATAAAAAAAAAATATATATATATATATATATATATATAGACCTATAGGCTTAGATAGTCTTCCAATAGGCGCCATCACATACGGGGATACTGCGTCAATATTAATAACAAAAGCATTAAGGGGAGATTTCCACTTGAGGGATATTTTGTCTTGACCCTTTCTCCCTCATGGTTAGCCCCATTAATTTTGCCATTTTAAGACGTTCGCCCCATTAGTTTGGCGATTTTAAGAGCTTTCGCCCCATTTCTGTCAATTTTAATGCTTTTCGTGCCATTTAGGCGTCGTTTTTTCCTGGCGAGCGATAGCGAGCCTGTAATTTAAGAGGAACCGAAATTTTTCTACCGACAAATGTACAAATTTATCTTGAAAGGGGGTCAAGGGGGTGTAATGTTAAGCTTGATGGAAGTCTAGCGAACTAACTAAAAACCTCCCCTTAAAAAAAACCCAATCCAATTATAGTAATAATATTTATAGCGAACTGTTATGTGTTCTTCTCCTGTTCTTCTCCCGTCACATCTTTGTCCTTTCTTGTGTCTCTTGCTGATCCTCCCTCCCTACCCCTTGTGGGAGTAAGGGTTGGTTACTGACTGACTGACTGTTTATGTTCAAGTGACGGTAAATTGAATCCATTAAGGGGAGGTTTTTAGTTTGTTTCCTAGACTTCCATCAAGCTTGAAATTACACTCCCTTGACCCCCTTTCAAGATAAATTTCAACATTTTTCGGTAGAAAAATTTCCCGGCCGAAGGCCGATTCCTCTTAAATTACAGGTTCGCTATCGCTCGCCAGGAAAAAATCGACACCTAAATGGCACTAAAGGTCTTAAAAGTGACATAAATGGGGTGAAAATTCTTAAAATCGACAAACTAATGGGGTGAACGTCTTAAAATCTCAAAAGCAATGGGGCTAAACATGAGGGAGAAAGGGGTAAAGAGAAAAAAATCCCTCAAGTGGAAATCTCCCCTTAACTACCGTACTGATTTCTCGATAACTAACAGGGACAAAAATATTAAACTCTGATTCGTATTAGGCTCAAATTGTCATTATTAAGAGTTTTCTAGACCCCCTTCTCCCTCATGTTTAGCCCCATTATAGTTTTCAGATTTTAAGACGTTTGCCCCATTAGTTTGTCGATTTTAAGACCTTTCGCCCCCATTTCTTTGTCAATATCAAGACCTTTCGTACTATTTAGGTGTCGATTATTTTCCTGACGAACGATAGTGAGCCTATAATTTTGGAAGAAAAATGTACAAATTAATCTAGAAGGGGGATCTAATTGCATCTTTTGTTAAGGGGAGGTCTCCACTTGAGGGATTGTTTTCTTGACCCCTTTCTCCCTCATGTTTAGCCCCATTGTTTTTTATATAAAACGTTTGTCCCATTAGTTTAGCGATTTTAAGAACTTTCACCCCATATTAAGACCTTTCGTGCAATTCAGGTGTCTATTTTATCCTGGCGAGCGATAGCGAGCCTGTAATTTAAGAGGAACCGGCCTTCGGCCGGGAACTTTTTCTACCGAAAAATGTACAAATTTATCTTGAAAGGGACTCGAGGGGGTGTAATTTTAAGGTTGATGGAGGTCTAGGGAACAAACTAAATACCTCCCCTTAAGTTTGATGGAGGTCTAGGGAGGAAACTCAGAAAAATAATAAATATATATATGAAAAAGTCGACCAAAAAGTGAAGCATCATAAGAACATAAGAAAATGGGAGTCTGCAAAAAGCCGATCGGCCCACACAAGGCATATCCCTGTCACACCCAACCCCGATTACAAGGCCCAATTATAGACCCATCTCACATCCCCCCTAAACAATAGATTTCGCTACAAAATCTTCGTTGGAGGTGTTTGGTGTTGTGGTGAAATTAATAAAATATAGATTAGAGCCGAACAATCAAGATGGGGAAACATGGACATTTACCGTCAGCTGGAAATTAGAACAGTCTAGTGAGTAAAAAGACGCTCTATTCTACTCTATTGTGTGAAGCAGGATCCTGGTGTGAAGTGTCTCCAAGATGGCGGCGGTGGTGGTGGCGGCCGAGAGTGAGAGTTGACCACGTGGTAGGCTACATTACATGGAGGGGGAGGGGGGGGGGGGGGAGTCATCTCCCCCCCCCCCCCCTCGAACCCCCTTATGTCACTTGTTATAGCAGTGGTAATTGTTGTTGTTGTTCACTTTACACAGGGTGGGGTGGGGTGGGGGGGGGTTAGTGTTTTTTTTTTTTTTTTTTTTTTTTTTTTTTTTTTTTTTAATTAATTGACTGTATTCATATAATGTTTAAGGGGAGATTTCCACCTGGATTTTTTTTTCTTCTGAACATCTTTCTCCCTCATGTTTAGCCCCATTGCTTGTGAGATTTAAAGACGTTCGCCACATTAGTTTGGCGATTTTAAGAACTTTTGCCCCATTTATGTCACTTTTAAGACCTTTCGTGCCATTTAGGTGTCGATTGTTTTCCTGGCGAGCGATAGCGAGCCTGTAATTTAATGGGAACAGGCCTTCGGCCGGAAATTTGTTCTACCGAAAAATGTACAAATTTATCATTTATCAAGGGGGAGTAATTTTAAGCTTGATGGAAGTCTAGGGAATCAACTAAAAACCTCCCCTTAAGTTTCCTCGCTAGACCTCCCTCAAACTTAGAAAAACACCCCTAGACCCCCTCCTTCAAGATAAATTTGTACATTTTTCGATAGGAAATTTTCCCGGCCAAAGGCCGATTCCTCTTAAATTCCAGGCTTGCTCGCCAGAAAAAAAATTACAAAATGACACGAAAAGTCTTAATATTGACACAGCATAGGGGCTAGAGTTATAATGAGAGAGATAGAGAGTGAGAGTGAGTGACAATGAGTGTGTGTGTGTAAGAGAGAGAGAGAGAGAGAGTGTGAGTGTGTGTGTGTAAGAGAGAGAGAGAGAGAGAGAGAGAGAGAAAGCACCTTTCTCCCTTTCTCCCAAGAAAATAAATACGCGATAAAAAATTCACCACCACCACCACCTGTCTTGTGGGTCTCCTTTCTTAACACACACACACACACACACATACACGCATATACATCCACATACATACATGCACACACACATACATACACACACACACACACACACACACACAGTCACATTCACATACATACATACACACACACACACACACAAACGCGCACACACGTCCACCCTCACACAAACTCACACTCCGTCATACACGTACACACATAGTCACACACGTACACGCGCACACACACTCACACATACATTCGCTCATACTTTCTCATCTAATTTACGAAGCCTTTCTAATTTCCTAACCCTTCTATTTATACGCTTGTAGATTATAATTATTTAGTAGCCTTAATTAAGGGGGAGGTTTTTAGTGTTTCTTAGACTTCCATCAAGCTTGAAATTACACCCCCATGACCCCCTTTCAAGACAAATTTGTACATTTTTCGGTAGAAAAATGTCCCGGCCGAAGGCCGATTCCTCTTAAATTACAGGCTCGCTATCGCTCGCCAGGAAAAAATCGACACCTAAATGGGACGAAATGTCTTAAAAGTGACATAAATGGGGTGAAACTTCTTAAAATCGCCAAACTAATGGGGGCGAACTTCTTAAAATCTCAAAAGCAATGGGGCTAAACATGAGGGAGAAAGGGGTCCAGAAAAAAAATCATCAAGTGGAAATCTCCCCTTCAATGGATCAATTATTTTAATTATATAAATGAGCTCTTAATTTGCCAGCTTGAGAGTGAAAGGTTCCTAAGCTTAATAAAATCATGTAGGCGAGAGAGAGAAATATAGATACAGATAGATAGATAGATAGAGAAACAGACAGAGAGAGAGAGAGAGAAATATAGATAGATAGATAGATAGAGAGAGAGAGAGAGAGAGATAGATACAGATAGATAGATAGATAGATAGAGAGAGAGATAGAGAGACAGACAGAGAGAGAGAAATATAGATAGACAGATAGATAGACAGATAGATAGATAGATAGAGAGAGAGAGATAGAGAGAGAGAGAAATATAGATATACAGATAGATAGAGAGAGAGAGAGAGAGAGAAACGAAATTTATCTAATTTGAAACCATTGGTACGAGTTCTTTCGCTATCTTTATTATAATGAAGTCCTGAGACTCCTGACTACTTTGCCGGGACCGCAAGCTCTGTGTGGTTAGTGTATCTATGGCATTATATAACTCTCTCTCTCTCTCTCTCTCTGAAGACTATATATTAATGTACAGTTGCCCAAAAATAAGTGATGTCGCGGCACCAAGTATATTTCGATCAATAATTGGTATCAGCACTATCTGAGCATTAATTCATCGTTTCCAGTGAGATATACCAACATGTTCCTATCTGTACACACCTTATTCAACATCTGACAGACATTAAGGAGGGGTCACATTTTTTTTTCTCTCCTTTTCTCTCTTTCTCTGGCTTGTATCTATTCGGCCCCATTCAGCCTACTGGTTTAAGATGTTTACCCCCATCCAGGTGTAAATTTTTGCCTGGCGAGCGGTAGCGAGCCAGCATATTTTGTTTACAGTGTTTGACAGCAGGCTAAATTTGTACATTTTTCGATAGAAAAATGTCTCCGGCGAAGCCGGATTTCCCCATACAATGCTGGTTTGCTATCGCTCACCAAGAAGAAATTGACACCTGGATGGGGATAAACGTCTTACAACAGTAGGCTGAATGGGGCCGAATGGATACAAGCCAGAGAAAGAGAGAACAAAAGCCATTCACCCCCCTTAATACAGCACACAAGCAAAACGTAATGCCAGCGGAGACGTGACTTAATTAGCCAACTGTACCAGGTGTAACTTTCGCTAGATAAAACCTTTGTTCTTATTTAATTTATAATTCACTAAACATAGCAAACTAACTATTCTCTCTCTCTCTCACACGCACTCGTTCTCTCTCTCTCTCTCTCTCTCTTTCACACACACTCTCTCTATCTCTCTTCCTTATTTTTCATTTATCTATATAATCTCACTCTCACTCACACACACACTCTCATTTACTGCCATAATTATATATTTATATCCACTTACCTAACCAATTAACTCACACTCACACTCACACTCTCTCTTCCTTAGTCTGTATTCATCTGTATATACTCTTATCTAACCTATCTCTCTCTCAAAAGAACATAAGAAAATGGGAGTCTGCAAAAAGCCGATCGGCCCACACAAGGCAGATCCCCTCTCTCTCTCTCTCTCTCTTTATTCATCTATATATCCTGTCACCTAACCTAATATCTCAACCATCCACCCCCCCTCTCTCTTTCTTTCTCTCTCCCTTATTTTGTACCTATCTATCTATATTCACTTACCTAACCAATTATCTCACACACTCACTCACTCTCTCTGGATCACGTAACCTCTCAGTAACTTCCTTCTGTTGTCGACACTTTTCCTTCAAACCCCATATAAGGAAGTCTCTCTCTCTCTCTCTCTTAGTTTGTATTCATCATAATATTCTCTTATCTAAGCCTATTCCTCTCTCGCTCTCTCTAATCTTCCATATTTTGTATTTATTTATCTATCTCTCTCTCTCTCTCTCTCTCTCTGGATCACGTAATATCTCTCAATAACTTCCTTCTGTTGTTGACACTTTCCCCCGAACCCTTATAAGGAAGTTATACCAACACGTACCGGTAACCTACCGGGTACTACTACTACTCTCTCGCTCTCACACTCTCTCTCTCTCTTAGTTTGTAGCCTATTCATCTATATATCCTCTTATTTAGCCTATTCTCTCTCTCTCTTAGATTGTATTAATCTATATAACCTCTCTCTCTAATTGTGTATTTATCTATATATCCTCTTATCCAACCTATTAAATCTCTCTCTCATTTTAATTTAATTTTCTCTCTCTCTCTCTAATCTTCCATATTTTGCATTTATTTATCTATATATCCTCTTAATCTAACCTATTATCTCTCTCTCTCTCTCTCTCGATCACGTAATATCTTCTTTCTATTGTTGACACTTTCTCCCAAACCCTAAAACAAGGCAGTCATGCGAACACACTCTTAAGTTGGCTTCGGTTTCATAATATCGCCGTTCGCCCTTACATTAGATCGGATTTCAGCTACACTTTCTGTAGACGGGGAGATTTCCACTTGAGGGATTTTTTTTTACCCCTTTGACCCTCATGTTTAGCCCCATTACTTTTGATAATTTAAGACGTTCGCCCCATTAGTTTGGCGATTTTAAGAGCATTCGCCCCATTTCTGTCAATCTTAAGATGTTTCGTGCCATTAAAAGGTGTCGATTTTTTCCTGACGAGCGATAGCGAGCCTGTAAATTAAGAGGAGCCGGCCTTCGGCCGCAACATTTTTCTACCGAAAAATGTACAAATTTATCTGGGGGGGGGTAATTTTAAGCTTGATGGAGGTCTAGGGAACAAACTAAAAACCTCCCCTTAAAACACACCTCTACTCCCTCTCTCCTTTCTAACTCACAATAATAATAAATCAAATAAAACCAAATCACAAAGAAACTCGATATATTGCAGAAAAAAATGTAAAAAAAAAAAACTCTGAAGCAAAGTAGGCACCCTCCGTATGGCAACACTGCAACGGGCTTTCACTTTCGGTAGATGCCAGTCCCCGCCAGCGAATCTATCTCTACATTGATTTCCTATGGCTATGGATTAATTATATATACTAGGAATTCAAACCTCTTTACTAGTATTTCGATATATTATAAGTCTAGCGAGCCAAACAGTTTTTTTTTTTAAGGGCATACATGAATTCCCAGAGAGATTTTCACTTTCAAACACTTGCCAGATACCGCCAGAAGCCAAAACAGAATGTAAACAACATTAACAAAAATCCCTATGATAACTGAATAACGCTGGATAAATGTCTATACATAAACAAAGTATATTAAATGTCCCCTCATGGCCATTTGTGTCTTAGGTTTGAGTTACTGAATAATAGATAAATACCTCAAAAATCTCCAAATGTTGCAGGAGTTTTTCGCTACAGACTTTCTCCATTGTGGGTGTCTCCCCCCCCGTACCCCTCTTCTCTCCCCCTCCCTCCCCTCCTCTCCTTCCTTTCCTTCTCTCCCTCCCTTCCCCTCCTTCCACCCTCTCTTCTTTCTTCTTCCTCCCTCCCCCCTTTCTTCCCCCTCCCTCCCCTCCTCTTCCTTCCTTCTCTCTTTTCCTTCCCTCCTCCCTCTCCTCCCTTCTTTCTCCTCTCCCCCTCCCCTCCCTCCCTCCCCTCTTTCCTATCTTTTCTCCCCCCTACCTTCATTTCTCTCTCCCTTGCCCCTTTCATTCACTATTTTCCTTCCTTTCTCCCCTCCCTCCCTCCTATTCTTCCCTCTGTCTCCCTCCACCTCCTTCTCCTTTCTCCCCTCCTCTTCCTTCACTTTCTCCCCCCTCCTTCCTTCTGTATTATCTCTCTCTCTCTCCCTTCTTTCCTTTCCCACCCTTCTATTCTCTTTCTCTATCCTTCATCCTTTCTTTCCTTCTTCCCCCCTCCCTCCCTCCCTTCCTCCTTCTCCTCCCTATGATGTCAACACACTTTGCTATCTAAACCTATATATATATATATCTTTTAAATGTTACCAAATAACAATATATACTGTATATTGGTTTCAGCATTGTTCATTTTCTCACTGAGGTTACACAATTAGGTGTTTCTTTGGGCACACACACACACACACACACACACACACACACACACAATTACGGTAATATAAGCATACCTAGGTTACGAAAGACTAGATTATCAGACTCACAGCTGCAAGTGAACAATAAACCAACAATTATGATAATTACACACACACTCTCTCTCTCACTCACACACACTCTCTCTCTCTCACTCACTCACACACGGGTGTAGTGGATTGATCTTGCCACTGGACTGGTAATCCAATGGTCCCGGGTTCGAATCCCGAAATGCCAATGGGAAGATATTATTGGGATGGAATTTGTGTTGTACCTAGTAACAGTGCATTACCACAAAGCCCACCTAAATGCCCCCAAAATACCCCCATTGTTCCCTGATTAAATAGCACTGTATGAATATTCCCATATTCAAAATATGATACAGGGGTGCAATGCCTAGTGAGTTAATTGCTCAATAGATGGCGTTCTGAGAGTGAGGGTCCGAGTAAGTGAGTTAAGACAGTGAAGCACAGAGGCGAAGCAGCTTCAGGGATGGGGCTGCTTCGCACGTCTCACTCCCTAGACTGGAACGAGATCACACAGGCTTCACCGTGTTGAGTGGTAGAATGTACAGGTTCTCAGCCTATGCCAGAGAGGGAGTAATTGGAATATAGGAAAAACAAAAAAACACACAACCTATGAATACTGATTGTTCGGTCGAGGTTAAGGGGAGATTTCCACTCGAGGGATTTTTTTCTTTACTCCTTTCTCCCTCATGTTTAGCCCCATTGCTTGTGATATTTTAAGACGTTTGCCCCATTAGTTTGGCGATTTTAAGAACTTTCGCCCCATTTATGTCACTTTTAAGACCTTTCGTGCCATTTAGGTGTCCACTTTTTCCTGACGAGCGATAGCGAGCCTGTAATTTAAGAGGAATCGGCCTTCGGCCGGGAAATTTTTCTACCGAAAAATGTACAAATGTATCTAGAAAGGGGGTCAAGGGGGTGTAATTTCAAGCTTGATGGAAGTCTAGGAAATACACTAAAAACCTCACCTTAACAAGCGTTGTCAGATATTTCACAAAGTTTCGGACACTGACTAATACTCTGAGGGATAAGCACTTTTCCCAGTAACTATAAAGATACCAATAACACCTGCTGAGCGAAAACCACTGGAATCCATGACAACACTTACTACCCCCGATGGTACCATTATTCGATAGAAATATTTAATCCACCGAAGGCCGATTTCTTTTAAGTTCTTCGGTCACTATCGCTCGCTCATTATTATTATACCATGAATAGAAAGTTAATTTGGTGGTGTAATGTTATGATATATATATATATATTTTTTTTTTATTTTTTTTTTATTTTTTTTTTTATTTTTTTTTACGTTTATTTTCTGCTATGAAGGGGAGGTTTCCACTTGAGGGATTTTTTTTCGAACTTCCTTCTCCCTCATGTTTAGCCCCGTTGCTTTTGAGATTTTAAGACGTTTGCCCCATTAGTTTGGCGATTTTAATAACTTTCGCCCCATTTCTGTCAATTTTAAGACCTTGCGTGCCATTTAGGTGTCGATTTTTTTCCTGGCGAGCGATAGCGAGCCTGTAACTTAAGAGGAATCGGCCTTTGGCCGGGACATTTTTCTACCGAAAAATGTACATATTTATCTTGAAAGGTGGTCTAAGGGGTGTAATTTTAAGCTTGATGGAGGTCTAAGCAACCCACTAGAAACCTCCCCCTTAACACGTGTATCTTGTAACTATACCAATGGTGTTGAAAGTAAGAGTAGTGATGTGGCGACAGTGAAAGTGGCGTACGGTACCGGTGGTGGTGTTGTTGTTGATGTCAGGGAAGTGTACTTTATAAAGTTAATATTATGGTAAGACTTGTGCTACCAACGTTTATTTAAGGGGAGATCTCCACTTGAGGGGATTTTTTTCTTTCTGGACCCCTTTCTCCCTCATGTTTAGCCCCATTGCTTTGGATATTATAAAACGTTTGCCCCATTAGTTTAGCGATTTTAAGAACTTTCACCCCATATTAAGACTTTTCGTGCAATTCAGGTGTCGATTTTATCCTGGCGAGCGATAGCGAGCCTGTAATTTAAGAGGAATCGGCTTTCAGCCGGGCCATTTTTCTACCGAAAAATATACAAATTTATCTTGAAAGGGGCTCAAGGGGGTGTAATCTTAAGCTTGATGGATATCTAGAGACCAAACTAAAAACCTCCCCTTAATGTGCTTCGATTCCTATGTTATGATATTTCCCCAGTGGTTTTATGTCGTCCTGTTGTGTTATTCCAAGTGTATTTTGTGTTATCATAGGTGTATTGTAGGTGTATTGTAGGTGTATTGTAGGTGTATATTGTAGGTGTATTGTAGGTGTATTGTAGGTGTATTGTAGGTGTATATTGTAGGTGTATTGTAGGTGTATTGTAGAATTTGTAGGTGTATTGTAGGTGTATTGTAGGTGTATATTGTAGGTGTATTGTAGGTGTATATTGTAGGTGTATATTGTAGGTGTATTGTAGGTGTATATTGTAGGTGTATTGTAGGTGTATATTGTAGGTGTATTGTAGGTGTATTGTAGGTGTATATTGTAGGTGTATATTGTAGGTGTATTGTAGGTGTATTGTAGAATTTGTAGGTGTATATTGTAGGTGTATATTGTAGGTGTATTGTAGGTGTATTTATGTAGTATATTGTAGGGGTATTTATGTAGTATATTGTAGGGGTATTTATGTAGTATATTGTAGGTGTATTGTAGGTGTATTGTAGAATTTGTAGGTGTATATTGTAGGTGTATATTGTAGGTGTATTGTAGGTGTATATTGTAGGTGTATATTGTAGGTGTATATTGTAGGTGTATTGTAGGTGTATATTGTAGGTGTATTGTAGGTGTATATTGTAGGTGTATTGTAGGTGTATATTGTAGGTGTATTGTAGGTGTATTGTAGGTATATTGTAGGTGTATTGTAGGTGTATATTGTAGGTGTATTGTAGGTGTATATTGTAGGTGTATTGTAGGTGTATTGTAGGTGTATTGTAGGTGTATATTGTAGGTGTATATTGTAGGTGTATTGTAGGTGTATATTGTAGGTGTATTGTACGTGAAATGTAGGTGTATTGTAGTTGTATGTTGTAGGATGTATTGTAGGTGTATATATGTAGGTGTTATTGTTAGAATTTGTAGGTGTATATGTAGGTGTATATTGTAGGGTTGAGTATATTGTAGGTGTATTGTAGGTGTAGTGTAGAATTTTGTAGGTGTATATTGTAGGTGTGTATTGTAGGTGTATGGTGTAGGTGTTGGATATTGTAGGTGTATTGTAGGTGTATATTGTAGGTGTATTGTAGGTGTATATTGTAGGTGTATTGTAGGTGTATATTGTAGGTGTATATTGTAGGTGTATTGTAGGTGTATATTGTAGGTGTAGGTAGGTGGATTATTGTAGGGTACGGTGGTGTATATGTAGGGTATTATTGTGTTGATATTGTAGGTATATTGTAGGTCTATTGTAGGTCTATTGTAGGTATATTATAGGTGTATTCTAGGTGTATATGTAGGTCTATTGTAGGTGTATATTGTAGGGGTATTGTAGTGAATTGTAGTGTGTCTGTAGGTGGTAGTGTTAGGTGTTATTGTACGTTGTTATTGTAGGTATATTGTAGGTGTTGTATTGTAGGTATTGGTTATTGTAGGTGATAATTGTAGGTATATTGTAGGTGTATTGTAGGTGTATATTGTAGGTGTATATTGTAGGTGTATATTGTAGGTGGCATATTGTAGGTGTTAGATTGTAGGTGTATTGTAGGTGTATTGTAGGTGATATTGTAGGTGTATATTGTAGGGGATATTGTACCCTAACGCTTTGTACCAAACTATATAAATCTAAAGTTAGAGATGTAAATAGGCCCCCCCCTAAAAACTTCAATAGGAGAAATAACCGAAAATGATTTAGAAGAAAGGTGCAGTACATTAAATAGTCCAGTTTCTTTCGTTTTTCACTAATGACAATTTGGCACAGATTCCAGAAGTCAATATGGTATATAGTGGATAGTATAGAAAATATGTTAAGTACAGTTACCGTATAAGTAGAACTGATGTGCTTAAGGAACTTGTACAGACTGAAACCTCAAAAATCCGCTGGTCCTGGACGAGGTATATGATAGAGTATTTAAAAGAATGCAGCCGATGACGTTAAGTAGTCCATTAGCATTTATATTTAACAAGTCATTTAGAAACAGGTTTAGTTCCAGACATCTGGAAGCCTGCAAATGTAGTTTCGATCTTCAAAAAAGGTGATAAATCGATAGCATCCAATTACCGTCCCATTAGTCTCACATCAATCATAGGAAAGTTGCTAGAGTCTATGATTGCTAGGAAAATTAGAAGCCCACTTAGTAAAATTTAACTTAATAAATTCTTCTCAGCATGGATTCACTCAGGGACGTTCGTGCCTTAATAATTTGCTTAGCTTTTTCTCAGAGGTCTATGAAGCAGGAGATAGTGACAAGTCATATGATATTATATATTTAGATTTCAGTTATAAGCTTTCGACAGAGTTCCCTCATGAGAGATTTGCTGAGAAAGGTTGAGGCACATGGAATAGGAGGGTCGTTGTTGGGATGGATTAGGTCATGGCTAATTGGTAGGGGAACAGAGAGTCAGCATAAATGGTACCAAGTCAGAGTGGGGAGCAGTCAAAAGTGGTGTCCCCCAGGGATCGGTATTAGGTCCCCTGTTGTTTCTTATATACATAAATGACCTAGATTTAGCTAACTAGTAGGATAAGTAAATCCGCAGGACTATAATAAAATGGGGAGATCAATGGGATTCAGATAAGCGATATAGAGTGCCTCCAAAGGGGATTCTAGCTACCTTACATGATTGGTCAGTAAATTGGCAGTTTGATGAAGTTTAACATTGACAAATGCCAAGGTATTAAAGATAGGGAAGATGCAAACAAAATGTTAAATATAACACTAGCTAATTTAGAATTAGAAAATTCCGACTGCGAGAAAGATATGGTTGTGTTTGGTAGCAATGATTTGAAGCCTAGAAAACAGGGTATAAGCGTTCGTAATAAGGCAAACAGGATTCTCGGGTTAATCTCTAGGAGTGTGAGTAACAAGAACTGCTGATGTTATCTTAAAACTTTACTTGATCATTAGTGAGCCCCCATAGGGTTTATGCTGTGCCAGGGGTGTCCTTATTACAGAATGGACATAGATTTCATTTGGAGAGAATTCCGCGGAGAATGACACAAAAATGATCCATAATATTAGAATTTTTCCGTATGAAGAAAGGTTGAAAGAATTAGGTTTACATTCGTTAGAGGAGACGCCGAGTTAGATGGGCTATGATAGAGGTGTTCAAGTGGGTTAGTGGGATTAACAAAGGGGACATGACAAATGTACTAAAGCGCAGTGGATAGCGGGAAAGAACTCGTTACACTGGTTTCAAATTAGATAATTTAG